>CM065469.1:9392500-9992500 GCA_032872505.1 Leptopilina syphax | reverse complement strand
ACTAGATTTTGACAGGTTAATGGCTGTCAAAAATTCATGACTTATAAAACAATTGAAGTTTTTGTTAAGAAATGAAGTTGAAAAACAAAGTTGATCAACCGACGCGATGCGAATCACAACACCGTAAGTAAACACTGTTGTCAAGAAGGTTAGGTATATATAGAAGGGAAGTTACGTGTTACTTGAAATATTAATAATAAATATAGCAACAAAAAAAATTTGACTTCAGATTCTACTCATAAGGACGTATAGCTGATAAGCTTTCGCTCGCTGACAGCGAGCCTCTTTAGATAAGTTAGATTTATTTTAATCTGTGGAAATATAAAAGAAATATTCCATGAGGATATATATATCGAAAGTACATGTTTTTTGAGGTTATGTGTTCTTCAAAAATGCATTTTTATACAAAACTTTTTTAACAAAATAATAACTTACCAAGAAGGTTTCCCCATTTACATTATGTAATACGATTTAATTGTTAAAATAAAATCATAAAGAAGAAGAACATGGTTTTATTTTTCATCTCCAAAATCATACACAAGTGTAAAAATTTGAAAATTAAAAGTCATAGACCTATAATATTGAAGATCCGAATAATAGAAAGAAATAAAAAGATAAAAAGGAAATCTAAATAATAAAGAAAAATAAAAATAAAATCTACAATACCAACATGCGACATTCAAAAAAAAATTTCCAATTTTTAAAAATAAAAATTTAATAATTAATTATATAAAACAAATAATAATAATAATAATTAATTATATCATAACAAAAAATTAGTAAATAATAATATCAAAAATATAGAAATATTTATTAGTGCTAAGAATGAATGAATGAATGATAGCTTTTATTTAAATTATTTATATCGGTTTTTTTAATTGAATGATTGTATTTAAGAATGTAGAACATTTCCCTGAATTTTCTGCGTTTATTATTATTTTCATTACAAATTATTTTTGTGTTTTTAAAGTCAAAAAGGTGATCATTCACATGTAAATGATATACCTTCTTCTTCTTTATGTATTCGTTGGCGTGTGTACTTGCTTTAAGAAGCTTTGTAATTTGCCATGACCAGGTATAGAAATGATATACCAAAGCTGTTTTCTCATTGTCATGCGTACAATCTATCTTATGCTCACCAATTCTGTCCTTTATACATATATCTGCTAGTTTCACCAACGTAGCAAGCTCCACATTGGCAAGGTATAGTATAAACTAAATGCGATCTAAGATCAAAACAAGTGGAGTCTTTATTTATCAAAAAAACTTTAAAAGGATCTTTTTCATAAGAAAAGATAACCCCAATATTATGTTCACTATATAAATTTTTCAAAAAATGTTAAGTCTCATTTACTTATGGAAAACAATAATTTTAGAAGTGTCAAAAGGCTCCTTAACTTTACTGTCTTTATTAATTATGGATTGAAAAAAAAGTAAAAATATTTACTAATTGGAATTAGTGACTGACTTTTTGCTTTTGAATTAGTAAATTTTACTAATAAATTAGCAAAAATTACTATTTACTAGTAAAATTTACTAATTTAAAAGCAAAAAGTTAGTCACTAATTTAAATTAGTAAAGATTTTTACTAATTCAAATTTAGAGAGTACATATGGCTGTTCTACACTGCATATAGCTGAAACAGCAATACTGTATGGCTGTCCCATATCCACCAATATAATATGTGAGTATTGGCCATATTTATGGCAGTATCATAAATATCTTTTTTTCAGCGCACAAATTCGATCGACAGAAATAGAATAGACCTCCACTCGTGCCACAAAAATCATCGTAAAGAAATTGGCTGCCTTTATTCTCGTGTTACTTACGATATTTTCTATTCCCAATGCACAAAAGCGGCGATTTCAGATAGCAGACGACAGGGAGTAAAAGTCATTCACTTGTTCGACTAGTATGCAAATGGCGGTCGTTTTCTCTCATTAGCAAGAAAAATGCATGTTAACAGCTAATTTTCTTGCCCTTGGCACACCCTTCCTTAAGCGCCGTAAAGTCATACAAAAATAGATCCAACTTCGGTCAACGAAAACTTGTAGGATTAAGCTTATATTTTCCAAAATTCCAAACTGTGAAAGTAGCCCAGCTCCTATATTGAAATAAAATGAATTTCCGTTGCTATCCCAATATATAATCATGAAAAGCCCAACTTTTTAAGTTTGGACGCAAAAAATGTTAGCAATTATCTTTTGTTTGTGAATTGTGACGGAGTGAATCGTCGTGCCATCTCTGAATAATTTCCCCCCGACCGGTGATGAGTGCGGACCGCGATAATGTAGGTGCCGAGCTGCCAAGTGACCCACTAGTAGAAAAGAAAGTGTGTCGCTTGGAAAGTTAGTTCGATGGTACGAGGTCAGGACCAGCGAGTAGGTGAGAGAGAGAGGAGGAGTGCCAAGAAAAGCTGAAAGAGAGAGACGAAGCTAAGAAGAAGACTAGGCAACAGGTGAAAGCAAGCGTCGGCGTTTTGCCAATATTTTTGCCACCATATTAATTTAGCACGTGCTGAACCACTGTATCGCGCCTCGTGTTAGAGAAATTACGCAAGTATATTCTTTTTTTGTATAAAAAGAAAGAGCGTTGTTGAGAGAAGTGGTTGAGAGTATTTAGTTATTGTAGAGATTTAGAGTGAAGTACCAAGTAGTAAGATATTAAAGTACCAAAGTGTTGAAATAAAGAGATTATTTTGTGAAAGTGAAAGGAATTGGTGTTATTTTTGTTCCGGAGAGATCTACCCATACAACATCCTAGAACGTCGCCAGGAGCCGAGGTTCAACCGGGTGCCGGCTACAAATCACCGTGGGTAAGTCCTACCAGTATTGTGCTAGTCTCGGTCCAGTCGTGTCCCAGCGTTAGCGTTTCTGTCGTCATTTTCTCGGACAGAATTCCCTCGTGAGAGTGTCTCTGAGGTTTTGTTAGCCGTTTGATTATTGTTGTTTATTAATTGTGTCTAAAGTTTATTAATTAATCTTAAAATTAATTGGCGCCTGATGGCGAATTTTTAAATAATATAAAAATTCCATAGAGTTAAAAATAAGTGTCAGTTTTCTTGATGTTACAGAAAATTCTTTTGTCAATATTTCTTTATTAAATTAGAATTAACGTCATAAAAATTGGCGCCCAACGTGGGGCCAAGTCCGAGCCAAGAGACAACTGAGACACATTATTTTACATATAAAATTTTCACATTGATTTTTCTTTGAGTGCCAGAATTATTGTACAATGTTTTTCCCTGTGTCAGTCATGTTGTAATTGTTTGCCGGAATTTTAAATTTTTCTTATTGACAGAGTCAGTATTTTAATATTGACAATAGCCAGAAAATTCAAAATTTAATTTGCCAGAGTGTGATAATTTTATTTTCCCGGAGAAAATATTTTTTTTTGTTTGCCAGTGTAAGACAAAAATTTTCTATGAAAGTCATAGACAATTAATTGCCATATTTTCCCCATTCAAAACTAAATAAAAGCGTAGCATCATTTTTTGCCATGTGTGAGTAAATTTTCTTTGTCACGAGAAATTTCGCAGTAATTTTGTAGCCGTATTTAAAAATTCTTAAATAAATTTAACTTTCTCTAAAATTGCCAGAAGACAGTGCCGTGAAAATTATTGAATAAAATTCCTGAAGAAATTTTGGGAATAGTACGGAAGAAATTGGAAAACTCAGAAATTTCTTAAAATTTTGTCTTGAGCACATGTTCAACCGGAAATAAAATTCAAAATTATCACGTGACTGGGAATAGTGCGCCGGACGGTCAGTAAAATCGACGCGCCGGGATATTTAAATTTTCAGCAGTAAAGAGAAAGGTTGCGCGCGACGGGCAAGAGAATTAGATTAGTAGTAGTAGTAGCGGCGGAAGAGAGAGAGAACGAGTGGTAAAGAAAGAGAGAAGAGAGAACATCGAGTCGTGAGTCAGCCAGAAAAATTTAAATTTGAACAAGGGGCCCTCGAGTGTGGTACTTTACTGCACCTTCAAGGTCATTCAGGGCCGTGTATACAAAGGGGGCTTTGATTTAATTCAATTTAATTTTTTTTGTTTTCGAAAATTTTTTTTTATGGCGAAAGCGATCGCAGAAATGGATAATTACGTGACACGAATGAGGGAATTAATAGAGATTCCAGAAGCCAGATAAATCTGGAATAGAATAGTTCAGATGCAACCCGGCCAGGTAGTAACAACCCTTTATCAACAAAATTTGTCAATAGCCGGTACCGTGTCAATGTTGCGAGAGAGACAACTCAGGGTTGAGTTAAGATTATCATTCCCTCCAGAACTCAATGTTCCCTTTAGCCAGCAGTATGACTCGGGAACTTCTGACAAAATCTTCCTTCTAGAAGCCCTACCAGAGCCCTATAATGAATGTTTTTGAAATGTCACGACAAAAAGAGGGAGTGACGTGTCGTCGAGTGAAGAGACAGAGAGCAATGAAAGAGGGACAAGCCATCGGTCAAAGAGAACAAGGGAAGAAAACCAAAGTAAGGGGGGAGGCAATGAAAACCTGGGGAGGGGAGAGTCGTACAGTAGAAAATTTCCGACCATCGACCTACCCATGGCCCAGTACACACCGCCAACGCTAGCTAATACCACAGCTAGCATGTCAACGGTCTCCCCCACTACTTCAGTAGCGCAGTTAAGTACTACCACATGTGTAATAACAACAGCACCCCAAACGATAATATCCGCCACCATGGCGCCGAGTATGACAGAACTAAGGGCCTCTAGTATGAAATTAAACCTCTCACCAGAAATGCGTCGGTTATTGAACATAACGAAGGATCTAGATCACCAAACCACACCAAACTAGGAATTTAGACAAAGCCAATGTCGGACCGAAGTGGGCCAAACCTACGGGATGACCCATTTGCAAGAGACTAGATTTTCATCCCCCCTACACAAAGCCAAACCATCCGCGGAAGGCAAAGAAAATTACTATACACCTAGAAACGTGGTGCCGGAAAGAGTCCCCAGTAATAGTGACAGAGTCAGCGTGCCGGAGTTGAGCGATAGTGTCAGGAGTAGATATAGCGAAAGAAGTAATAACTCAAGGAATAGTAGGCAAGGAAAAATAAAGAGTGAGGATGACGAAGAACAAAGGCCTACAGTAAGGAAAAGTAGAAATAAGACAATCAGTAAAGAAAAATACAGAGAGAGAGAAAGAAAAAGAGAGGGGGGGCAAAACTAATAGCAAAAATAGGACACCCCCCACCGAGAGCCGTGGAGATACGATAGTTATAAGTCACTTATCGACGACTCAGTGAGCGAGTCGGACACAGAGATTGACAGTAATCAGAGCCAGACAAGCCAGACAGAGAGGAGGAGAAATCATACTAAATTGGAGAGAATATCGAAAGTGACTAAAATTCTCAAAAATTGGGACCTAACATTTGCCGGAAGCGAAGATGAAGGTGCTGAATATTTCTTGAAAAGGTTAGAAGATTGCAAGTCTTGCTCCGCCCTTTCAAACGAAGAAATGTTGCAGGTTCTTCCTGATAGAAACACTAAGAATTACTTGTAACACTAGAGTAATGGGAAAATAATTCAAATCAAACAGTAGAATACAAGATAACACAAAGGTGTATTTTATTAAAGAACTGTTTAATAACACTGAGATTTAACAACTCGATTAATTACTATTCGCACTATATTTAATATTTCCGCACATAAGGTTTTCGAACTCTAAGATTGCTTTTCGCTCAACGCTCTTTTTCATACTACCGTTCGTTTTCGTGAGTTTACGCCCTTCGATTACCTTCGGTAATCTTCGCGATTATCATTCGCAGTTACTGAAACGCGGGATCTGCTATCACTCGGCCATCCATTAATTTTCTCGTCTCGAGATAATAAACAAACTTATTTTTTTGAATACTTAAAAATTATTGCACTAAATCATAAGTTTACACATGATTTTTTTTTTAAAAACTATTTAATTTACATCAATTCCGTAACGCTTTGGAACTTTTCGTACTCGCTTTGGTCGTTGATTTTCCGAATTTTCGGAATCAGAAGAAAGTGACTCATTTTCCTCGCTTACATATACATTTTTGTTTTCGTCGTCGCTTTGTTCCGAATGATCTGACATATTTTGGTCAACAATTTCGCTAAGACTGTATTTTACATCGAAATCGGAAGGTCGCCACAATTTTAATTGTGATGCAGAAGCGGTTGATGCATACCGGCGTCCCGTTTCTTTACATCTTAAATCGGCAACTCCGTAAGTATCGGATGGATAAATTTTCGTTATTACAAGAGGACCGCGAAATTTTAACTGTAGTTTTGTGGACTCGCCCGTCGCTTGAGGAACGTCACGCATGACCACGATATCGCCCAGGGCAAACTTTACTGGAACGTGTTTAGAATCATATCGCGCTTTGTATTTTTCCTGTTCGTTTAAAATTTTCTTTCTCGCTTCTTCCCTGAGTGCTATCGGGTGTGCGTAGCGATCTTTTCCGCCGTCTGTTAGCATGCGTAAGTGACCTTCGTCGTGACGATTTACGTAACCAAAAAGAAGTTCAAAAGGGCTTTTACCTGTCGCTTTATTCGGAGATTCGTTCAAATCTCTTTGACTTGTTTTAGTTTTTTGTCCCAATCATTTCCGTTCTCATTACTAATATTCGCTTGTATCGCCGGTATGATAGTGAAATTGGCTCTTTCGACGAGGCCATTTACTTGAGGATGACGGGGAGAATTAAACGTGATTTTAATTCCGTGTTTGGCGCAAAATTTCTCGTATAGCTGAGATGTAAAACACGTACCTCTATCTGAGATAATTCGATCGGGGGCACCGAAATCTAAAATCGTATTCTCTAATATTTTAATTACGTTTTTCGCTTTTGTGTCTCGAACCGCGTTCAAAATAATGTATTTTGTTAAGGTATCGGCAATCACAAGAATGTATCGATTCTTGGCGGCGGTGGTGACGACAGGTCCCACGTGATCGATATGAATCAAAGAAAAGGGATGGTGTCCCGGGGGAATAGGGTGCAATTCCCCGGCTTGTGGTCCCATTTTGACCTTCGTAAAGAGACACTGAATGCAACTTCGAATATGTTGCCGTACATACCTCATCATATAAGGAAAATAATAATATTCCTTGATTTTCGCAATCGTACGATCAGCACCAGCATGAACTTGTAAGTCATGGAAACGAATTAACAAACTTTTACGAAGTGCCGGTGGTATTACATACAAAAGTTTTGCATTTAAATTTTTATACAAAATTCCATTTTTCAATTCATACTCTTTGATTTCGCTATTTTCGTATTTCGTTCGCATTTTCTCTGGCTTTTTTAGAATTTCGCATTTTCGTCGCAGTTTTGGATCGGTAAATTGATACATTGTGATTTCATCTTCTGCATTTATTACTGAGAATACATTTAACGTTCGCTCAGGAGTTTCGTCCGAATCACTGGGTTCTACCGGGGCTCGACTCATCGCGTCTACATGTGGCATTTTAATGCCTGCTCGGTGCACAATATCGAAATTATATTCAGATAAAAGATTTGCCTAACGAATCATTTGCGAATTTTTTGTTTTCTGTGTGTTAAGGTACAACAAGGCTTGGCAATCTGTTACTATTGTGAAATGCATATTAATCAACCATGTACGAAATTTTGAGACGGCCCAGATGATCGCTAGTAATTCGAGTTTACTCGAATGATAATTACTTTCAGGTTCGTTTGTTCGACGGCTAATTGCATATACCGGGTGAAACTTTGAATCCTTCCCTTTTTGTAAAAGCATCGCGGCTAAACCAACAGAGCTCGCGTCTGTATGCAATTCCGTTACTTTTGTTCGAGAAAATGCTTTTAAGGCTGGGGGGTGACTCAATTTTTCACGTAAAACTTGAAAAGCTTGACGTTCGGTAGCACCCATCAGATAAAGAACATTATTTTTCAAAAGCCCATACAATGGATTGGCAATAGTCGCAAATTGATAAACGTAGCGTCGGAAAAAACCACACATTCCTAAAAATCGTCGTAGTTCATGAATGTTTGTTGGTTCAGGAATTTCAAGTAGCGCGCGTAATTTACTCTGACCTGGCTCGAAACCGTTCGCCGAAATTTCATGTCCAAGGTAGGTAATTTTTTTCATTAAAAATTTAGATTTCTCGAGGTTAATTGTTAAATTTGCATCTGACAACGCTTGCAAAACGAGAATGAGTCTTTCTCTTAAATCCGTCCACGATTTACCTGGGATGAGAATGTCATCCAAGTAATACAGTACCGACTGATTTCGTAAAGGACCCAAGACTTTAGCCATGAGTTTCGAAAAGTAGAAGGGAGCGTTCATCAGTCCGAACACCATGCGCGTGAATTTGCCTGTTTCGTCGGGGGTGATGAACGCTGTCTTCTCTTGTGCTTCGCGTGATAAAGGGACTTGCATATAACCCATTTTTAGATCTAAAGAAATGAACAAACAACTGTCTCCAATTAATGAAAAATGATCATCTAAATCAGGGAGGGGAAAATGTAGTCGAACTGTCTGTCCGTTTACTCCACGATAGTCGATTACTAATCTGAATTCACCGTTCTTTTTACGTAAAAGTAAAACCGGACTTGCGTAAGATAAATTTGTATCTTTAACTAAACCTAATTTCCTATAGTGTTTTAAAATATCTTTCATTATTTGTCGCTCGTCGTGACTTGCTCGATATGGTTTTTTCCAAACGGGGGTGCTACCATCTTTTTCGATAATTTCCATTTCAATTAGCGAAGTACAACCTAACTCATCTAAATCAAGTGAAATTACATGACGAAAATTATTTAAAATTTTTACTAAATCGGCGATGACGTCCTCCTCTGCTTCTGCTCCGATGTTTATTTCTGTTCTGCTGATCGGAACTCGTTCAGGTTTTGGCACATGTTGTTTGGGGATTTCTCGTTCAAATTCTAAGGGAGGTTCTGTTTTAAAGACTTTCGAACCTTTTGAAATTGGCACCGTGTTATCACTCATATTAACGAAAGGGACTAGCACGTCTTTATCATCACCATTTGATACTCTAATACAACACACTGATCGTCGGGGTAACTCACAACATTCACTAGCACTGTACTGCTCGGATGGTGGGGTGGTGGTGGTTGTGGGGAGTAGGTAGAGGAACGCCTCTTCACTTTAGGAAAATTTGAGGGTATTGCCGGTCTTGCTGTAGTTGACGGAGGAGGCATCGGTGAAGGACCGCCCAATGAGAATTTCCACTTCTTGATAGACGTCTGGAACCACACACATTTCGCACTGTCACATTGTCGATGGATATATCGGTTACAAAGCTTCCTAACGAGTCGACTGTATAATGAGGACCCCAGCTTTTTAATTTTACTTTTTCATTCACAATTTCCGGATTTTACGCACGTGCGGTCGATTCTTTAATTAAACAGTCGGAACTTCCCATGTCGATCATGCCGTTTATAGATCGATCTTGGATAATCACTATTTTTAAATATTTTTGTAGGGTGCTGTCAACACTATGGGGGAAAACTGTGTCTACTTCTCGTTTCACTGCTTTCACTTTTATAGGGCAATGTCTTTGTGTATGACCATCTTCACCGCACTTTTTGCACGTAAGCACTTTTGGAGGTTCTGGTCAATTTCTGGAGATATGACCGAACTGACTGCAATTGTAGCACTTCCATTCTCCTTGATCATTTTTCACTGGTAGGCGTTTATCCGTATTTTGTTGTGCAGGATTGTCGGTGCTAGGAGTACTAGTTGAAGGATTTGGATTTGTTTTCTGCGACTGCAGCTGAGTATTTTTCGGCTTATCCTTGGATGTCGATGGTTGGATCGGTTTTAATGCTTTGATTCTTTCAACGCGTAGATCGTTGATTCTTTCGAAGTCTACAATATCCCACAGGAAGTTATCGGCACTGTCGTGACTCCTCGAAGACATCGCTAGGCGAGTGTCCTTGGACCACAATCCTATAAGAATTTGTTGTTTAGTCTCTCTTAATGAGAGACCGAGTTGAACACATAGTTTTACTTTCGCATAAAAATATGTACTTATTTTCTCGTTCTTCTCTTGCACACGATTTTTCATTCGTTCCCATTTGTCGGATTTGGTTTCCTCGATTACGAATGAAGTCCAAAATGCTTGGCGAAACGTTGCCCAGTCGGTAAATTCTCTTCTACGCAGACTAAACCAGTCCTGCGCTCCTTCAGTGAGATTAATCTTGGCAGTTTCTAGGGTGAAACTATCTGGCTATTGATGCAGTGTGCGCATTGATTCAAGTGATTCAATCCATTCTCGTGCTTTTGAAGTTTGAACTTCACCATCGTATTTTGCAATTCCTTTTGACAGGTCGGGCATGATGTGGTAACTCGGTACGGTTTGTGAAGTAGAAGCTTGGGGTTGCGGATGAGGTGCACCAAGATTCAAATTTTGGAGAACATTTAACAAAGTGGTTTCTCGTCGGCGTCCATCCTCTAACATTGTCATCATGATTTGTTCCAGGTTCGAAAGTGTTGGCTGATTAGGTGCGTGTCTCAAGTCCGGTATGTGATTCATCATATTTTGATCTGGAGGGGGGGCATACAGGTCTTGTCGTATATTCACATGGGCTTGATTTGCGCGATTCGCCTCATCTCCCGCTCCCGCTTGTAAATCGAGCATGCGTCGAGCGTGTACTTGTTGGTCACATGGTCTAGCTCCGCCGGGAAAATTTTCGGTGGGCCTGTTGGCATCTTGTCTCCATCTTCCTCGTCCTCTCGACCATCTTGGAAGATTATTCCTATCGGCGTCCAAGAGTTGCTGATCATGATGGGGTGACCCGTTATTGTTTGCTCGTTGTACGAAATTTTCAAATTCAGCATTTGAAATGTTATCATGATCCTGACATGTAGCCATGATGATTTTTCACGTTTAACAAGCGATGTACGACTTACACGACCAACGCCATTTATGACCCACGCTATCATCGCCACGTGTACGACGCTATATTGGAAAATGTTACCTTCGCACTTAATAAAACTTGATTTTTGAATCCAAATTGTCACAAAAATGCCGCTTAATACATGACACGAAACTTTCACACTTTTTAATAACTTATAACAATGGGTATCCCACTTCTGATTGATAGAAACACTAAGAATTACTTGTAACACTAGAGTAATGGGAAAATAATTCAAGTCAAACAGTAGAATACAAGATAACACAAAGGTGTATTTTATTAAAGAACTGTTTAATAACACTGAGATTTAACAACTCGATTAATTACTATTCGCACTATATTTAATATTTCCACACATAAGGTTTTCGAACTCTAAGATTGCTTTTCGCTCAACGCTCTTTTTCATACTACCGTTCGTTTTCGTGAGTTTACGCCCTTCGATTACCTTTGGTAATCTTCGCGATTATCATTCGCAGTTACTGAAACGCGGGATCTGCTATCATTCCCATCATCCTAAAGAAGAGTGCCAGTAGTTGGTTTCGTTCGCTGCGCAGAGAGATTAAGTCATGGAAAGCGTTTAAAAAGGCCTGCAAAAACGAGTACTTAGTCTCACTAGATGACGATGACGTCATCGATGAGTTGAGAAGCCGGACACAAGGAGAAGGGGAGAAAATTTCTCCATATCTTACGAGCCTTCGATTTATCATAGGACACATGAAACGCCTCCTGGAGAGGAGCCAACAAGTCAAGATGGCGGACAAGGGCCTCACGCCAGAATACCGGAGACAATTAGACCGCCTCTATTTCGACTCTATGAACCAGATGGAGAAAATCCTCCAAAATTATGAGAAAGCCAGGGAGCTAGACAAGAGATATGTACCCCCACCACCTAAAGACAACATGCGTTTCCCGGCCGCAGCGTGTAAAGAGACGAGGACGGAAGATAAAACATGCAGAACCAAAGGTGCTAAGAGTGAAAAGGTACTCGTTTTAGAGAACGAGTCAGAGCCAAAGTCGAGTGGGAGTAAACACCCTACTAAAGAGAAGAGCAAAAAGAAAAACAAGAGTAAGAAGGACAAAGCGAAGTCAAAAAAGAAAAGCGTAAACGCAGTAAAGGAAATCACGCCGCCTAAGAAAAAAGAGACGTCGAAGAAGAAGGGATCCGTACAACCCCCAAAACAAAACCCATTAGTGCCAGACAACGTAGTTTCTTTAGCCACCTTCGCCGAAGTAATTGCGGCAATAGGAAAACAATTTCTTCCACAACAGTCCGGAATTAAAAATCCTAATTGCGGTCAAGGAGTGCAGCAAAACATTGCTCTAAACAATGCCCATTGAAACCAGCACAGATAGAGTCATGCATATTATGTAAGAGTCAAGGTGTGACATTTTTAACATGCCAAAATTGTGCCGGTATTAGAACCATCTTGGGAAACGGTGGCGGGAGGGGCACAGAACGAGCTTGTACCCCCCTCCAACTCAACCGGAAATTAGACGATGCAAAAACAGAACATTGCGCGCCAAAACCGGAAACAAGAGCCAGGTTGGAAGAGAAGAGAGTGCCTGAGAAGAATAAAAAGAGAGAAGAGTACCCAATTAACCATGGTGCGACTTGTAGTTGGGTAAAAACAGAAAGAGAGTTAGAGTTAGAGAGTGAAAGAGAAACACTCAAGAAAGAAATAGAGAATAGAGTTAGATTAGGGTCAAAATTAGGTAGAGACGAATTGAATGGAGAGAATTCTTTTAAATTTGGGTCAGAAACGTTCCGGATAGAATCAAGTGAGAGAAGCTCACTCCATCAGAGTTTAGGAACAAATTCGGGAGTAGGGTGTAGTACTAAAGGTACAAGTGAAGTACCAATAGTCCTAGGGAGGGAAAGAGCTGTGACGAGCACAGCTGACACTACCCCTAAACCAGAAAAGAACATATGTGCCTCGAGAACAGAAAATCGGTTTTTCTTTAAAATGTTTATCGGGAATCAACCATATGAAGCACTTTTCGACTCAGGTGCCATGATTTCAGCAATCAGTACTCGAGTCGCTGAACCCTACAAAAACCGGATACAACCTTGCGAAACGGCCATAAGGAGTGCAATCGGAGGTACTACCGAAACAGCCGGACTCTTGAACTTATCGATAACTGTCGATGGCCATGCGAAGAAGTTCGGAGTCAAGGTGATCAAAGCCCTGACCCAAGATATTATTCTGGGGATCGATTTTTGCAAAGTGTGGCAAATGGAAGTCGACCTTGGAAAAGGACTATGGAGAGTCTGTGGAAGAGATTGGCATGAATTTGGAGTGTGCCAAGAGAGAGATGGTGAAGAGCTGATCTTCGCAGAATGTGCCGGAATCTCTGCACTCGACGACGAACAAAAGATGACCATCCAAGCCCTAGTGGACAGATGGGTACTACCCGAGTCAGAAAAACACGGAATGACGGACCTAACGGAACATCACATTCGTGTGATTGATGAAACACCAGTACAACATGCCGTCAGACGTATGTCGCCAATTATGCTAACATGGGCCAAGAGAACGCAGCCAAGTTATATAAACTAGGAATAATCGAGCCATCTGCTAGCCGTTGGAGGAGCGCGCCGGTAATCACCAGAAGAGGAGAGAACGATTTTCGACAATGCAATGACTATAGAGATGTCAACAAAGTCACCATAAAAGATGGGTATCCATTACCATCGATAGACTACATATTGGATAAACTTCGAAAAGCCAGGTATTTGTCGAAAATTGACCTCAAACTGGCCTACCACCAGATTCCAATGGCCAAGAAGAGCAAAAAGTATACAGCTTTCGCCATCCCGGGGTCAGGACTATGGCAATTTTGTCGGATGCCGTTCGGACTTATGAACGCGCCGATGACATTTCAACGAATGATCGACGCGTTGCTTGGGCCAGAAGTAGAGCCGCACGTCTTCGGATACCTCGATGACATAATAGTAGTCACTGAGACATTCGAAGAACACGTCAAATGGCTTGAATTAGTCCTACAGAAATTGAACGAGGCTAAATTGTTGGTAAACCCGGATAAGTGTGAGTTCGGTTGTTCCGAAGTCACTTATTTGGGTTACTTACTAGACAGCGAGGGTCTGAGGCCAGACCCGAAGAAAATCGAGCCAGTAATGGAGTATCCAGAGCCGAAGAACGTGAAGCAAGTTCGTCGTTTCTTGGGAATGGTTGGATGGTACTCCCGCTTCATCCCTAACGATAGTGACATCAAGCTGCCGTTGCTAAAACTGCTGCATAAGGGCCGAAAATGGGAATGGGGAACGGAACAACAAGAAGCATTTGAGGAGCTTAAAGAGAAGCTCACTTCAGCGCCGGTCCTAGCTCGCCCAGACTTCAGCCAGCAATTCACAATTCAATGTGATGCGAGCAGTTATGCCGTCGGAGCCGTGTTGACACAAGAATTTGAAGATGGTGAACATCCTATCATGTACATCAGCCGAGTGTTGTCAGAAGCCGAGAAAAACTATAGCGTGACGGAAAAAGAGTGCCTAGCGTTGTTATGGTCGATCAAAAAGTTCCGACCGTATATCGAGGGGTACAAATTTAAAGTGATTACCGATCATAGTGCCCTGAGATGGCTCAGAAACTTAAAAGACCCGACAGGCCGTCTAGCCAGATGGGCCTTGAAAATGCAACAATGGGACTTCGACATCATACATAGGAAAGGGGCCCAACACCACTTGCCGGATGCATTGTCCAGGATGCAAGAGAACGAAGAAGAATACGTGTCCGCGTTTGACTCCATCGAGGATCGATGGTACCTCAAACGCCGAGAGTTGGTGAGCCAATACCCTCAACGTTTCCCAGGATGGACCGTGGAAAACGATAACCTTTATCGCCATAGAACCGATCCCTTGCTTGTGCTGATAATTGGAGATGAGGATGGTTGGAAATTAGTTGTGCCCGAAGAACACCGAGAACGTGCCATGAACGACGCACATGCGCAAGCGTCAGCCGGACACCTGGGTGTTGAGAAAACTTACGACCGTCTAGCCAGAGAATACTACTGGCCAGGAATTTGGAACGATGTCCACCACCATGTGACTCATTGTAAACAATGCCAGGTACATAAAGTCTCTCAAGCCGGACCAGTTGGATTGATGGGCCAGAGGATTGTCGAGAGACCATGGTCAGTAGTAGCCGCGGATACTATGGAATTTCCTCCTAGTAAAAGCCGTTTCAAGTACTTGGTCGTGTTCCAAGACTTGTTTTCCCGATGGATCGAGGTAAAACCACTAAGGTCAGCAGACGGGAAATCAATAGCCAGAGCCTTCGAAGAGTTAATATTGTTTCGTTGGGAGACGCCGGAGTACCTATTGACAGATAATGGTAAAGAGTTTAACAATAAATTCCTCAAAGGTACTTTAGAAGAATATGGTGTCAAACATATCACCACGCCACCGTACCATTCACAGGCCAACCCAGTCGAGAGAAGCAATAGGACGCTGAAAACGATGATTTCCACCTTCATTGGCCAGAAGACGAGAAGTCGAGAGGAGAAAGAGAGTCGTGAAAATCGAGCCGGAAGTCTGGATAGATCGAGTAAAAAGACTAGACGCATTGAGAGACATAGTTGCTAGGCTAATCGATAAAGAGCGTGATAGACAAACGAGATATTACAATAAGGGCCAGAAACATACGGTATATCAAGTAGGTGACTTAGTGTTGCGAATAACACATAAATTATCAAGCGGTGTAAACAAATTCGCGACCAAACTTGCGCCAAAATTCGAAAGCCCATTCGAAGTGGTAGAAATATTATCGCCAACGGTATACATGTTACAAGCCGGAAAGAGCTGTAGAATCCCTAAAGTGCATGTAACTGACCTTAAACGATATTTACCCCTCACAAACATAAATAACTAATTGTAATTCTTATTTGTAGACGGAGGTGTGTACCAGTGCCGGAGCCGGAATTCTAGGAAGAGAAAGATGCCATATTCAAAAAGGGTACCAGAGGAGAGTCACGGCCCAGACACCGGCCATCGTCAGAGTTTAACCCAGTTGACAATAACGGGTCGAGGCCAAGGACGAGTCGGACAGTACGAACAGTACCAGTGCGCAGAACCTTCGTAGAGGACCAGCCAAGAAATGAGGAGCGAGAGAGGCCATCCCTCTTAAGTTTCCCTATCACGGAAACGTTGCGTCAGACACCGATTGTGCCGGAAAAGAAGAAAGAACGTGTGGAGAAGACCCACACCAAGTGCCAGAGGGAAAGAGAAGGGAGTAATGTCAAAATAGGAGAAGAGGAAGGAGCCGTCGGAGGGGCTTTAGAGCCGATTATCCTGGTCGACCAATGGGATGACATAGCTAGCCTTGAGAGAAAAAGGGAACACAAGATGAACCCAAACGTAGAGATCGTCGTCCCATATCGCTGGCCACTACAACGAAAGAAGGGAAAGAGCAAGGAGGCTTTTCACAGTCGGTTAGCCGAGGAAGACTTGGAGAGATTCCTCAAAAAAATGGATAAACCGACATCCTCAAAACTAGAAGATCTCCGCTATAAACAGAGACAGGCTCTAAAGGAACGTTCCGGTAGTGTTCTACGGAAAGAGGATATAGAAAGTAGGGACCCGACGCCTCAGCGACCTCGTTCTCACACGCCACCAGGACCACCCAACCGTCCAATGGAAATTGGCGTTGTGAGAAAAGAACGTTCGGGGGACTTAGAGAGATCGCAACTGATATAGATCTCGACCCTCCCCCGTACTCATGCTTCAATTGTTGGCAAAAAGGTCACGCGGCGAACTTTTGCCCAAGCACCATAAAAAGGACTTACTGTTTGAAATGTGGCCGACGACGAGTGTCAGTACATAACTGCCCCCGTTGTAGCGAACAGGCAAAACGGTATGTATGGGAGGACGAAATAGAAGATAGAGACGAGAGACTAGAAAAGAAGAGAGAAGAACCAGAAAAGCCGGCGAGATAAATTGGGCTGGAAAACGAGATTATAGTCGGGGGGACGAGGAACCCGAGAATACTGAGGCCGAGAAGGAGAAATCGGAAAGAGAAGCCAAACCGGAGAAAAAGATGACACAAGAGCCAGAAGCCGATGACGATTTGGTAGAAAAGTTGATCAAACTGACCAAAGCGTTTGAGGGGCTGCCAGCGTCAACTTTGGATTTGTCAATCCGCCAACTTCTAGAGGAGAGAAAACGGGCTAGAAAGTAAAAAGAGAATTAGTCGTGCCACATGAAGGATTGGTCGTGCCAGAAAGGATAAATAGAAATTGCCAGAGATGAGCCAGACAGTGGCCGAAGATTTGGTTACTGACGGTCCTACAAGGAGTAGTACCGGTCATGGGGGGATTGTGACGGAGTGAATCGTCACGCCATCTCTGAATAATTTCCCCCCGACCGGTGCTGAGTGCGGACCGCGGTAATGTAGGTGCCGAGCTGCCAAGTGACCCACTAGTAGAAAAGAAAGTGTGTCGCTTGGCAAGTTAGTTCGATAGTACGAGGTCAGGACCAGCGAGTAGGTAATAGAGAGAAGAGGAGTGCCAAGAGAAGCTGAAAGAGAGAGACGAAGCTAAGAAGAAGACGAGGCAACAGGTGAAAGAAAGCGTCGGCGTCTTGCCAATACTTTTGACACCATATTAATTTAGCACGTGCTGAACCACTGTATCGCGCCTCGTGTTAGAGAAATTACGCGAGTATATTCTTTTTTTGTATAAAAAGTAAGAGCGTTGTTGAGAGAAGTGGTTGAGAGTATTTAGTTATTGTAGAGGTTTAGAGTGAAGTACCAAATAGTAAGATATTAAAGTACCAAAGTGTTGAAATAAAGAGATTATTTTGTGAAAGTGAAAGGAATTGGTGTTATTTTTGTTCCGGAGAGATCTACCCATACAACATCCTAGAACGTCGCCAGGAGCCGAGGTTCAACCGGGTGCCGACTACAAATCACCGTGGGTAAGTCCTACCAGTATTGTGCCAGTCTCGGTCCAGTCGTGTCCCAGCGTTGGCGTTTCTGTCGTCATTTTTTCGGACAGAATTCCCTCGTGAGAGTGTCTCTGAGGTTTTGTTAGCCGTTTGATTATTGTTGTTTATTAATTGTGTCTAAAGTTTATTAATTAATCTTAAAATTAATTGGCGCCTAATGGCGAATTTTTAAATAATATAAAAATTCCATAGAGTTAAAAATAAGTGTCAGTTTTCTTGATGTTACAGAAAATTCTTTTGTCAATATTTCTTTATTAAATTAGAATTAAGGTCATAGAATATTTCAAGTTTATAAACTCAGATAAAGGTTCTACTTACCTGTCAGTTGTAAAAGAGGAAAGACAATATGAGGAAAACATATTTTTTGCTGTTTTATTAATTTTGAGAGGAAAATTAGTATTAGAATGAAAATAGAAAACAGGATAGAAAACTTTATCTACAAAATAAAAAATCAATTATTTAAAAAAGTTTTTTTTTAAATTAGATATCTTTTCACAAATATTTAACCTTACAGATTCAACATAAGTGCATTGCAGATAAATGATAGGGTAGAGCGGGGCTAGTTGAGCATAGGGGTAAGTTGAGCAACCGAAATATCTCAGGCTGTATAAATTGGCCGCTAAATTTTTTCAATGCCAGAAAGAAATTTATGAGACATCGACGGACCATTACAAAATTTGTAAATATGGATTTCTGTATAAATAAATGTACTTATGTTGAATTTGTAAGATTAAATGTTTGTGAACAGATATCCAATATAAAAAAACTGTTTTAAGTAATTAAATCGTGAATTTCGAAAATGGCTCAACTCGGTTTTTTTTAATTTTACAGGAAACACAAAAACTGTTTATTTCAAACAGCTTTGATTTAATGACTCCAGATTTTTTTCGTAGTAACTACATGCTATTTTGTATGAGAAAATAATAAAAGAATTTGTTTGTTTGTTGAATTATTGGAAAGATATTTTGACACTTTTCTGCATGCATTTTTGACAGATTTTTCTTGTACTATATTTTCTAAATAAAATAATTATAAATTATGCTTTATTTTTAAGTTAGTTATGGATATTTTTGTAAAAATGACGTACCTAATCTGGTATTGGAGTTTTGCACTGATACGTGGTTAGAATTTTTAACAGTCAATCCTTCTTTGACAATTTCATTATGAGTTTCAGTATTAGGTAGAATTTCGCTGTAAAAGAATTTATACATAATTTTAGTCATTATATGTTTGATAAGGAGAGTATTATTATATATTTTAATTAAAATTTGTTTAAATAGCTTTAGTAAAGATGTATCCTTACTCAGCGCTTGCGTTTTCAATAAAGTTCATCAAATGATAATGTCGGAACTAAACAGTTTCATTTCTGGAATATTGAGCTCGTAGATTTTTCCACCGCCTCTTCAATGCGGAAGCGAAAGATCCTAACAATTGAAAATAATTTTAAGAACTAAATTTTTACCAACTTTATTTCAAAAGAAGAGAATATTGTTCTTTGAAAATGGGACTTCACCCTTAAAAACCATTTAACATTAGGTTATAAAACAAACAATCTTAGGTTAAAAGTCCAAAGGAAAGCATACTTTAATACACTTTTCTTTGCTAAAAGAACCTCAAATGAAACTTTCCTTTTAACCCCTTCGTTGGCAGAGGCAATTCTACCAAAAGTGCCCAAAATGTACAGAAATTTTTTTTTTAAATCTGTACCTAGGGGTTATTGGGGTCGTTGATTACGAATCTGACGTCAAAATTGAAAAATTCAAAATAACGGATCCAATATGGCGGACATAAAAAATCAAAAATCGACCAAATCAGCTAAAATTTGTTACTCGGGGGTTTTTGGGGACGCTGATTACGAATCTGATGTTTGTTTTTAAAAATTCAATATAGCGGATCCAATATGACGGACGTAAAAATTAAAAATCAACCAAATCGGTTCAAATTCGTTACTCGGGGATTCTCGGGGTCGATGATTACGAATCTGATGTTTGTTTTCGAAAATGTTCAATGGCGGATCCAATACGGCGGACATAAAAAATTGAAAATCGACCTGATGGGTTAAAATTCGTTACTTGGGGGATTTTGAGTTCGCTGATTACGAATCTGGGGTCTGTTTTTCAAAATTCAAAATGACGGATAATATGGCAGACGTAAAAATTAATAATCGATCAAATTGATTGAAACTCGCTACTCGGGAATTTTTAGGGTCTATGATTACGAATCTGACGTCTGTTTTCGTAAATTCGAAATGGTCACACCAGCAGGCAGATATGAAAATGTGTATCTCTTGGTTTTCGAGGTCGCTAAATAAGAATCTGAGTTGAAAATTAGCAAATTTGAAGCAGTTGATCCGTAATAACGGAATGCATTTAAACTTATTTTGAATGAAGGGCAAAGCAGAATAGATTCGTAATTGCAACCATAAGCGGAACTGCAATCGTAAGAACGAGTAAGATCGAGTAATAATTTGTAACCGAAAATTCCGCAATATGCCAAATTGCACAAAAATCTAAATGATTTTTCAAATTCCCCTTCGCCATATTGGGTCCGCCATTCTGAATTTTTCAAATTTGACTTTGGATTTGACATCAACGACCTGGAAAAACGTCCAAGTATCAAGTTTAATAAGAATACACCAGTTTTCAAGAAAATCTCTAGAAAACAATCAATTTTCAAAAAATTCAATTGCCATATTGGATCCGACATTTTCAATTTTTAAAAACAGACATCAGATTTGCGATCAGCGACCTCAAGAACTACCGAGTAACGAATTTTAGCCGATTTGGTCGATTTTTACTTTTGACGTCCACCATATGGATCAGCCATTTTGAATTTTTGAAAACAATTATCAGATTCAAAATCAGCGAACCCAAAAACCCCCGAGTAACGAATTTTAGCCGATTTGGTCAATTTTTAATTTTTTATGTCCGCCATATTGGATCCGCCATTTTAAATTTTCGAAAACAATTATTAGTTTCAAAATAAGCGACCCTAAAAACCCCCGAGTAACGAATTTTAGCCGATTTGGTCAATTTTTAATTTTTTATGTCCGCCATATTGGATCCGCCATTTTGAATTTTTGAAAACAATTATCAGATTCGAAATAAGCGACCCTAAAAACCCCTGAGTAGCGATTTCCAGCCGATTTGGTCAATTTTTTAATTTTTATTTCCGCCATATTGGATCCGCCATTTTGAATTTTGGAAATCTGATGCCAGATTCGTGTTCAGCGACCCCAAAAACCCCCGAGTAACGATTTCTAAATGATTTCATTGCAATTTAAAGCTAATTAAACATAATATAAAGGTTGACACATAAATGCGTCAGTGACACGCTGGGCACGGAAAAATTTGACGCATAAATGCGTCAATGCCAACGAAGGGGTTAATAAAACGTCAATGGATATGTAATAATGCAAAAAGTGAAGATTGAAAAAATCCGAGTTGAGCCGTTTTCGAAATTGACGATTCAATTGATTTTTCATTTTATAGATAAAGTTTTCTATTCTGTTTTCTATTTTCATGTTAATACCAAAATTTCCCTCGAAATTAATAAAACAGCAAAATAATTTTTTTTTCATAATTGTTCTTCCTCTTTTACAACTGAAAGGTCCCAACGGGAAGTTGCCAATGGTAACGATTGGTTCAATAGTGGGCCATGCATTGGGCCAATATTAGTTGCCAAGGAATTGCCAAGGAAACAAAATCGATTTTTAAAAGCTTGATTTTTTTATTGGCAGCCAACAAAAAACCAAGGGTTTGAAAATTGATTTTTTTAATTATTACTAGAACCAAAAGGGCGCGCGTTGCGCGCCCACTCCTGGTCCTTTGACGCACAAAATAAAACCTTAATGTAACCTTACATTAAATCTTAATTTAATAAAAACATATGTTTATATTTTAATAATTATTTTTCTGTTAATAAGATTGTTTAAAAATTTTTTAATTTTTTTAATCTAAGTTTGACGAATTGAATTTTCTATAAAAAAATTACACGTTAATGCCTATAAAAAATTCTCATTCTAGAGAAAATCACCTTTAAAATAAGCCTAAAATCATTAAAAAGCATTCAGTATTTTAGAAGTCATTAAAATTTTTGTAAAACATTGAAAATTATCATTTTTTAAAAATGTCTAAATAAAATATTGATTAAATGACTTGAAAACTTATGTACAAACTCCAAGGATTAATTTAAAAAGAGAAAAATCAGTAACCTTCTATATTATAGAAATTGTGTAGATTTTTCTGCCAAAATACAGGCGAAATTTTTTTTAAATTAATACTTGGAGTTTTACATATCAATACAGGGTAATTTAATTTTCTCAAAATATTGAGAACATTCTTGAATTTGCAAATGTTTTAAAGAATTGTTAATAACAATTTTAAAATTTCATTCTTTAACAATCCCTTTATTTTATCATTAAAGTATAGACTTTAAGCTTTAATTTAAAAAAATTACTTAATTATTACTGTCTCATAGAGGAAGTATTGTAATACCAAAATTTTTCGAGTTCGATTTTTTGATATATCTTTATGTTATTTGACCTCAGGAGTTGCGGACATAAAGTGGGCGTACTTTGTGATAGATTAATAAAGTTTAACTAAATTTTTTTTGGATTTTTAATTTTCCAAAAACACGTTTTTTGCCCATAACTTTAAAAAAATGTTAGGACACCTATAAATGTTTTTCCATAAATTTGTAGAGTTTTTTTAAACGCATCTTTTAAATCCTAATTGAACATTTTTCGTCCATATTAACCCTTTAACGCCGGGACGGACACTTTTTTTGAATCATTTTCAACGTTAATTATTTTGGTTATTAGACATGTAGAAAATTTTCGGAATAACATTTTCTGACGTATTTTTTATCGCTCTTTCAGAATCTGTCATCAAAATTGGAAAAAACAAAAATTCCTAAAAGTTATGGCCATTTTTTTGGAAAAAAATCCAAAATTTTGACATTTTTGATTCAAAAATGATTTTTTTTTTCATGTTAGCAGTAACCAGAAAAATTCTTTATCATAAAATATCGCGTCCACAATATCCAAGCTTTAAAGTTATGGACCATACATTTAAAAATTTCAAGATGGCAGATCCAAAATGGCGACAAAAGAATTTTTTTTCCCCAAAATTGACACCCTGTGGACTTTTTTTTTAATTCTCCTTTTATCTTCAAGACAAATAGTACTTGAATGTTTTTTGGGTCGCTGATTACGAATATGATGTCAGTTTTCAAAAATTCAAAATGGCGGATACAATATGGCGGACGAAATTCTAAAAAATTATCAAATTCACTTGAAACTTGTTACTCAGGGGTTTTTGGGGTCGCTGATTACGAATATGATGCCAGTTTTTAAAAATTCAAAATGGCGGATCCAATATGGCCGACGAATTTCTAAAAAATCATCAGATTTACTTGAAACTTGTTACTCGGGGGTTTTTGGGGTCGCTGATTACGAATATGATGTCAGTTTTTAAAAATTCAAAATGGCGGATCCAATATGGCGGACGAATTTCTAAAAAATCATCAGATTTACTTGAAACTTGTTACTCGGGGGTTTTTGGGGTCGCTGAAAACGAATATGAAGTCGGTTTTCAAAAATTCAATATTCCGAATTTAATATGGTAGTGAAAATTTCAGAGAAAGATTAGATTGTGTTAAAAGTTTATACGTTCTTTAGAGAAGCCATGTCTTTCTGGTGTTGTCAATAAAGTAAGAAACAATATGTGACCGCGTCCGAGAACAGGGTCATTATGAACAAATTAACCTTTTTTAAGTGAAAATATTTTATTTGTTTAAAGAATTGAAATTACTTTTTTAACCCAGGACTACATGCATTTTAAGGACCTTAAAGTGTAAGACACTGTCAAAATAAAAAAATCGATTTTTTGGCCATAAGGTGCCTTTTCTCAGATGGGGTCACATATACTTTCTAAAGGAAATGCAATTCAATGATGTTGTAAAACAACTGACTGCAAAGACTAACTAATAGACAATTCATTTAGCTTAATGAATGAAGTAATAAATTATCCGTCATTTGAATTGTTGAAATCTGACTTGAGATTCGGTATCAGCGACCCCAAAAACCCCCGAGTAACAAGTTTCAAGTGAATCTGATGATTTTTTAGAAATTCGTCCGCCATATTGGATCCGCTATTTTGAATTTTTAAAAACTGACATTATATTCGTAATCAGCGACCCCAAAAACCCCCGAGTAACAAGTTTCAAGTAAATCTGATGATTTTTTAGAAATTCGTCCGCCATATTGGATCCGCCATTTTGAATTTTTAAAAACTGACATCATATTCGTAATCAGCGACCCCAAAAACCCCCGAGTAACAAGTTTCAAGTAAATCTGATGATTTTTTAGAAATTCGTCGGCCATATTGGATCCGCCATTTTGAATTTTTAAAAACTGGCATCATATTCGTAATCAGCGACCCCAAAAACCCCTGAGTAACAAGTTTCAAGTGAATTTGATAATTTTTTAGAATTTCGTCCGCCATATTGTATCCGCCATTTTGAATTTTTGAAAACTGACATCATATTCGTAATCAGCGACCCAAAAAACATTCAAGTACTATTTGTCTTGAAGATAAAAGGAGAATTAAAAAAAAAGTCCACAGGGTGTCAATTTTGGGGAAAAAAAATTCTTTTGTCGCCATTTTGGATCTGCCATCTTGAAATTTTTAAATGTATGGTCCATAACTTTAAAGCTTGGATATTGTGGACGCGATATTTTATGATAAAGAATTTTTCTGGTTACTGCTAACATGAAAAAAAAAATCATTTTTGAATCAAAAATGTCAAAATTTTGGATTTTTTTCCAAAAAAATGGCCATAACTTTTAGGAATTTTTGTTTTTTCCAATTTTGATGACAGATTCTGAAAGAGCGATAAAAAATACGTCAGAAAATGTCATTCCAAAAATTTTCTACATGTCTAATAACCAAAATAATTAACGTTGAAAATGATTCAAAAAAAGTGTCCGTCCCGGCGTTAAAGGGTTAACCGGAGATATTGAACTTTTAAAAATCATAAATTTTGAAAAAAAAATATTTTTTTGAAAATTTTGTTAAAAAATGTAGAAGTAATCTTAAAATTATCGTTACTAACTTGTAGAAAATAAAACGATTAAATTGACCTATTTTTGAACCTAATTCGATAATAAATTTCGAAATTATTGGTATTTTCAAAACCAAAAATTGTGGAAAATGACATTTTCTCAAGTTTTTTGTTTGAAAATTTTTGTTTAACTATTAAACTATTATAACTATATTGTAGAGTATTTAAAAATACATTGATAAACCCAAGATTCAATCACTTTTACCATATTTATAAAAAGTTATTCATATATTTTCCTATTATTATTATTATCTCTATGAGGAAGCAAAGTGTTCATGAAATGAGCGCACCAAAATTATAAAAAAATATACAACTTAGCAGCGGTTTCTTTATATGTTTAAAAGTAATAATAACATGAAAATAAAATGATCTAAAACTTTAACACCAAATTACTTTAACAATACAATTTTTTTTAAAAAAAATAGTAAGGTAAGTGACCCAGTCGCCGCACGGCTAAGGTTAACTCTTGATGTTTTGAACTTTTTAAAACATAAAATTAATTGTATGGTGGTAATAAATATATTATTTTGAAAGATAAGGTATTTAAGTTTCGAATGCAATGCTGTGAAACCATTTTTATCTATTTAATGCTGGAAAAACTTATTATAAAAGAGCAAAGTCATTTGGCCCAGTGACTGAACGGAAAATTTAGTGTTGTCCCAGTCGTGCAGACCCAGTTGCTAAACGAAATTTGACGACATTCAGGTTATAAATAATGTATTGAATTTTGACGGAATAAATTGAAAGTAATATTGTGTTATTATCGATAATTTTTTTAATTATGAAATTAAATGTAAATAATTAATTATTATTAATCGTTACATAGATTTTTGGAAGGGTGGCCAATAAATTATAACTTTAAATTAAATATATACTTACATCTTTACGTTTAGACAGGTTATTTTTATTTTCGAAACATCTGTCAAATTCACCGTGAAAAAGTGGGACATGAAAAAATAATAAACAAACCCAGTCGCTGAACGCTACGTTCAGGAACTAGTACACTTATTATTTTGACGTTCCAGTTGATAAATTCTTAATTTTATAATAAAATAGAGGGAAAAAACGAATTATCATTTACAATATGCATTTTATATATAATCATAATGAGTATAAAACTATGGCAAACATTAATTTCAGTCAGGTAATAAATATTTTATTATTCGAAACTTAAGCAATGTCTAACGAAAAAAATAAAAAATGGTCGTTCAAACGATGGATTCATGAACATGTTCAAATAAATAATTTTTTGTAAGAAAATGAAAACCTAATATTCAAGATATTTATATTATTTCAAAACCTCAGACATTTATCTTTTCATAAAATATAATTTTAAATAAAAAAATTCAAAACAGTTCTTATTTTTACTTAGTTTATCAATAAACGTTCAGCCACTGGTACACGTGCGGCGACTGGGTCATTTACCTTATCAAAAATTGATATTTATACACAAAAATTTTTTTAAAGTGATTACACTTTAATCGGCTATTCCAACACTATATATGAGGCATTTTACGTGAAATGTCCTAAGTTGAAATTTCAACTTCTTGAAAAAAATTGAAACTCAAGGAATTTGTTGTTCTATCAAGCAGAAATGTGACCCAAAAAATATTTTTAATTTTTTCGAAAAATTGGAGGGGGTAGAGGGGGGTCAATTTGATCAATTTTGCCAACACCGGCTACTTTGTGAATTTTTTCTGAACATACTTGTAATGGGAAAATTTTTTTAGAATATGTTTCTGAAAGGTTTTTTCGTCCTCTTTCCAATAGTGTATTTTATTTTTTAATATTTTAAAAATTTACCCTAATTTTTGATAATTAATAACTAATTTTCAATTTCTCAAAAATCGGTCCGTTTTTTTTAAATAAATTATTGTAAACGAAAGCTGAGGTTTTTTCCTATCGGCATGTAAATTTCCAGTATGCCCTTTTTTTGTTTTTGAGTTATTAAATTTTAAAGAATAAATTGCGGCGCGCTGCGTCGCGGTTGCACTGAGCCGCGTGGTAACCGGCGTGAGACGAGGCGCCCGGGACGCAATTTATTCTTTGAAATTTAATAATTAAAAAACAAAAAAAAGGGCATTCTGAAAATTTACATGCCGATAGGAAAAATCCTCAGCTTTCGTTTGCAATAATTTATTTAAAAAAACAGACCGATTTTTGGGAAATTAAAAATTAATTATTAATTATCAAAAATTAGGGTAAATTTTTAAAATATTAAAAAATAAATTATACCATTGGAAAGAGGACGAAAAAACCTATCAGAAACATATTCTAAAGTAGCCGGTGTTGGCAAAATTGGTCAAATTGACCCCCCTCTACCCCCTCCAATTTTTCGAAAAAATCAAAAATATTTTTTGGTCACATTTCTACTTGACAGAACAACAAATTCCTCGAGCTTTAACTTTTTTCAAGAAGTTGAAATTTCAACTTAGGACATTTCACGTAAAATGCTTCATATATCCTTTCATTTGCTTCATAAGTAGCATGTAAGTCTAATAATTCCTCTTTTCGTGACTTTCTGCTCTCCTTAGTCTCAAAAGTGCTACGCTTATTCTACTAATCTACGGTAACCTGGAGCGCGCTCTGTTCATTGCTAGTACAGCGAGGACTTCGAATTTTGCTCTAAAAACTTTGTTAGCCTATTTTTGAATACCTTAACTAACAATTTATGCAAAAAAGAAAAAATCAATTTTTTTAGACGTCTAATGTGGTTTCCCCCCTTAAGTAATTTTTAGTTTTATTCAAGGATTTTAACATTAAATACTATTATAAAAATACTTTGAAATTAACAGTACAGATGGTCACTCTAAGCTTTAAATTTTTACCAATTTTTAAGAATTTGAAGTTAAAAATCACTAATCAAAATTACTTTTAAAATAAGTCAAAAACATGATTCTGAAACTGGCACCTTATTATTATGGCACCTGTTTATTACCTTCAAGACTCTAATTTTGAACTGAAATAAAAAATATTCTTTTTTTGTTTAAGACAACATAAACTTTTTTATAATAAAAAACTTGGTACTGGTTTAAGATTTATTAAAAAAATATTAAACCATGTAAAGTATTTCTGAAATTATATTAATTTTTTAATAAAACAAGGCAAACTCAAGTACGAGATCAAGCATTTTTAAAATGATTCTAGAAAGTTATTTAAATTTCTTTACAAGTTTAATTGTTGAAAAAGTAGATAATGTTAGTGACTAAGACGGGAAAGTTGTTAATTTATTACTTGCATTTCTTAATTACAAAAAAGAAAAATCATTTTATATCACTAAAAAGTAGTATTTTACACAATTTTTAAAAACTTACCTCCTTATCCTTATTTTTAATCACAAAAATTTTTTTCGTCTTTTAATTTTGAAAAGAGAAAAAAAGTGTTCTTCACATTGCACTTTTATTTTTCTGTGTTACATAATGCAAAATCTGTTAATAAACTATAACTACACTGTAAAAAAAGAGAGTTAAATGTTAACTCCCCAGGGGATTCTATAAAAGTCGCACCCATTGGGGAGTTGATGCCAGGGGAGTTAAATAAAGAGAGTTAAAACTTCACACCCAAATGCTAACTCCCCAAGGAAAAAATAACTCGTGCGGGTGTTGAATGAAGGGAGTTGGAAATTTACTCTCTTTTGGAGTTGATTTTTAACTCGAAAAATTTCACTCCCAACTCCCGAGTCCGTTAACTCCCTAAATTTTTTACAGTGTATATATACTCAAGTATAAAATAGACTACCAATGCAACTCTCTCTCTCTCTCTCTCTGGTCACTGGTCACTCAATAGACTGCCTACTGGTTGAAAAAAACCCTTCAAACAATAGGCCAGGTACTCGAGCAGGCCTTTCGTTTCTCTTTAAATTTTATATATATATATATATATATATATATATATATCTTTCAAATATCTTTCTGTCTTCTTCTTTCTAAATAAATAACATAAATCGGTCCCTGTTTATAACGCAGAAAATCTAACGCTATTGCTTTCTTTCTCTTTCCAAATAGAAATAACATAAATCGGTCTCTGTTTATAACGCAGAAAATCTAACGCTATTGCTTTCTTTCTTTTTCGAGGATAAGCAACATTAGACTGTCTCTCTTTACTTAATTTGCATATCTACTCGTTTCATATTAAGGAATTAAAATTCATTTAAAAAATTTTTTTTAAACATATATTTTTTCAAAATATTTTTTTTAATTAATAGAACATATTAATTTAATTTTTCACCTCTGGTAAAACAAAGGTGAAAGACTGATAAAAATTTCCTCACCGTATATCTCACAGTGGAGGAATACCTGTGAATGTCTTTGCGGGAGAGGAGCAGGTACTTATAGAGTCAGTCAAACAGGTCACAAGCGAGAAGAAATCACTAGCATGCACTCTGGCGGCGCTTGTCGGAAGTGGCGCAACGTTAGTTGCCAAGAGCTGTGTCGATAATGTCACGATATGCATGCGCGCCAGAAAACAGTTCTGACAAGCGTCGCAAGAGTGCATGCTAGTGATTTCTTCTGTGGGATAATTAGAGACATATATATATTAAATTATATATATTCTTCCCATAATCAATATTATTAGAAATTATATTAACTCCAATATTAATGCTTATCACATGTGATTATTTTATTAAAGATTACATTTACTAGTCATTCACACATTGTTAAACACTACAATAAACACGACCTAACAATTACAAGTCCAAAGACAATCTGATCTCTCTCTCAACTCTTTTACACTACGACGCATAAGTAAAGTAAGAGAGAAACGTAGGGAAATGTGTGACAGAGACAAACTCCCCACATACTCCTCTCCGAGTGTTTAGCGATACATATAAATATAATAACGACGACTTTTTTAAACATTTAAGATCACATTTGTCTTGCTCAATACTCAAATTATTTATCAATTAAAAATTATGATACAAATATACATCGTATAAAAAAACTTTATTTTATTTTTGGATAGTCACTACTTAAAAATATATTATGCAACTCTTATTTTAACATGATATAAAATCTCTTTCATAAATACAATATACATTTATCAACTATAATAACTATAGTTACTGTACAAAACTTTTTCCAAAAAAAAATATTTAAAAATCTCTGTTATTGTTTTCTTTTGTACTTATTTTAATTATTATTTCTTTAAATCAAATGTAACCTTTTTCTTCCTATTAAAATAGGTTCGCAAAGGTTTCTGAACTTAAAAATAATTAAAATTATCATCGACTCTCGCAGAATTTGAATCATCATTCGAGGGTTGAGGATTGTTCAAAGATCCTCCAGAATTTAAATCTCTTGATAAAGGTTGAGGATCTAGAGGGATAAAAAACGCCGGTTTAACATTTTCCACCGAAAGTCGACGACTGATCCCATTTATATCGATCTCGAAGATTCTATCCGAAACACGGTTCAAGACTTTGTGTGGACCAGTATACGGACACTCAAGCGACTTTTTTATAGTACCAACTTTCAAAAAAACGTGTAAACAGTTATATAAATTCTTATGAAAAAATACTTTTCTTTTGTGTTTATGTTCGACCGGGACATATTTGACCTCACGCATGTGCTCCCTAAACTCTTCGAGAAAAATTTGAGGGTCGGGAGAAAACTCCTCCGGAAGAACGAATTCTCCAGGGATCCTCAGGGTTGTACCGTACATATACTCGGTTGGAGAAGAACCAACTTCCATGACATTGGATCTGAGACCGAGGAGAACGGTAGAGAAAACATGAATCTACTTTTTTCCCGAATGACATCTTATCGCGGTCTTCAGGGTGCGACGCCAGCGCTCGATTACTCCATTTGAAGCAGGGTGGTAAGAGGTCGTACGAATGCGATGGCAGCCCAATAGCCTTAACAACGAAGAAAAAATCCGGGACTCGAATTGGCTTCCCTGATCGGTGGTCAAAGTCTCTGGCGTTCCGAACCGAGATATCCAGCCATCCACAAATGCACGGTAAATTGTCATAGCCTCGATGTTCTTTAAAGGTATGGCCTCCGGCCAACGCGAAAAACGATCTATAATCGTCAAACAATATCTATAATCCTTACAAATTGGCAATATACCAACTATGTCCATATGTACATGACGAAAACGACCGTCAGGAGCAGAAAAATGAGCGGGTTGCAAAACAGTATGGCGATGGACTTTTGACCTTTGACACTCAACGCAATTCCTGCACCAATCCTTAATATCCTTGTGCATGTTTAACCATATGTAGCTCTTACGGATGATACGATCAGTCACCTTGCCACTCGGGTAAGCATTGTTACGAAAAATTTCAAAAATCCTACGACGCAAGGAGACTGGAACATATGGACGGATAACTTCCCCAGAGACATCACATAACACTGCGGTTTGATCAGGACCCCAGAGTTTGCGACTAAGATTAAGGGAAGTATTCCCCTCTTTAATTAAAGACTCGATTTCCTGATCGTCCCCCTAAGCAATATACAATTCAACGAAGGTGACATCAGAAGCGACGCGGATCAAATCAGTGCGGGACAGACTATCAGCAACGACGTTCTCATCACCAGGTAAGTATCTGATATCGGTTGTAAACTGCGAAATGTACGAAAGCTGACGCAATTGTCGCGGAGAAGCCTTTTTGGACCTCTGATTGAAAACATAGATGAGAGGTTTGTGATCAGTCTCGATGTGAAATTCTCTTGCCTCCAAAAAATGCCTAAAATACTTAATTGCTTCATGAACAGCCGTGAGTTCGCGGTCGTAGGTGCTATAGTTTCTTTGAGCAGCATTAAAACTACGAGAGAAAAAAGCCAATGGCTTCCAAGAACCACGTTGAAATTGCTTAAGTGATGCTCCCATACCCAGATCGGATGCATCAGAAACCACTCTGGTTTGAGCCTTACAATCAGGATGGATAAGCATTGTAATATCAATGATACTACTTCGGCACTTCTCGAAAGCCTCAATAGACTGAGAAGACCACTTAACCTCCCTCTGATCATTTTTCATAGAATCATGGAGAAATGCGTTCAAAGGTCTCTGAATATCAGCAGCGTGAGGAATACTACGACGGTAAAAATTCATCATACCCAGAAATCTTCGAAGCTCCAAAAATGTCTTTGGACGAGGAAAGTCCACGATGGCATTTACCTTTTCAGAGGTAGGCCTAATTCCATCAACCCCAACAATATAACCGAGGAAATCGATCTCAAAAAGGCCAAACTGGCACTTACTAACATTCAAACGGAGAGATGCATTGGAAAGGCGTTCAAAAACAATTTTTAAATGGCTCTTATGTGCCTTGACATTGGACGAAGCTATCAGGATATTATCTATATAGGTAAAAACAAATTCGAGATCTCCCAGCACCCGATTGATATATCGCTGGAAGGTCTGTCCAGCATTCCTCAGACCGTAGTTCATTACTGTAAACTCAAAGAGGCCAAACGGCGTATTAACCGCAGTTTTAGGTACATCCTCAGGTAAAATAGGAATCCGATTGTATGCGGAGAATAAGTCTAATTTAGAAAAAATTGATTTTAGAAACAAAATATTCGTAAAGTCTTGCAAATAAGAAACTGGATACTTATCGGGAATAGTTCTCGAATTAAGCCTACGATAATCCCCGCAACATCTCCACTCCTCGCTCTTTTTAGGGGTCATGTGAAGGGGCGATGCCCAAGCTGCACTAGATGGACGACACTGACCAGACTCAACAAGACCTCGAAAATATTCCTTGGCAGCGATCATTTTATCCTGAGACAATCGACGAGCTCGCTCGGCGACCGGAGGACCATTAGTCAATATATGATGCATAACACCATTTGTTGTTACTTCGGTAGACTGATTCAAACCAACAATAGATAAAAACTCCATGGGGATATTTGAAAAAGCAGAAGAATTGTCAACAATACCAATATTGAAAACCGAAGCACTTCCCAATTTGCCTGTGGAATAGCAGTTAGTTAATGAGTCAATCAATTTTCTATTTCGAAGGTCAACATTCAAACCGAAAGCAGAAAAGAGGTCAGCTCCTATTATTAGATATGGAACTGCCGCGATACAAAAGTTCCAAAAGATGGAACGCCGAAGGCCAAGGTCAAGACTGATTCTGCGCTCACCGAATGTATTTATGTGCGTATTATTAGCAGCATAAATAACATAATCGGCGAGTTTCAGTTTGCTCTTGGCTTCAACGGGAACCAATGAAATGTCGGAGCCGGTATCAATGAGAAAATTAAGACCTGATTCACGATCAAAAACGAAAAGGCGTTCGGATTTCGCCATTATACCGTTCGCCTCAACACGGATTGGCGATTTCAGTTTTCCGAATCAGGCTTCACGAATTTACTATTCTTCTTGGGATAAGAACATGGGTCCACACAATTATGAGCATTATCTCCGTAATTGTCATGGTAATAGCAAAACTTACGATCCCCAGAATTGTGATCACGCGATTTGCTCTGGTTGAATCTCGAATCCAAACGCGACTTAGAACGGTCTCTACGATATAATTTGTTCCGAGGACAGGACCTAGTCGAAAGCTCATCAATTTGAGCACTCATTTCATCAAGTCCAGACATAATACTATTCTCGACGGAAACTGCAGATACGTTAGTCTTGCAATTGTTATATGAAACGATCCTGTCGGCCATCGAAGCCAAAATTGTTAAATCCTCCGTGTTAGAAACAGCCAAAATAGAACGAAAATTAGGGGGGAGATGTTCCATAAAAATCGTCCTAATAACTTCGTCACTGCATCTTCCACGAGCTAAATGCCTAATTCTATTTAATATCAAAGATGGTTTACCGTCACCGATCACCTCGCCTCTTAAAATACTTCTCAATTCGCTTTCCGAAGATACAGAAAAATTTTTGATAATTCTTTCCTCTATTTGAAAATATAAATTCTCGATGCAATTGTTATTTGTTAATAGGTCACCTAGAGTCTGAACATCCTCAAAATCGAGGACTGATACAACAGCACCGGCCCTACAACGCTGCGCGAAAATACCAGAAGATTCAAAAATAAGTTCGATCTGAGCAAACCAAAGGGCAGGATCCGATCTGCAAAAAGAAGGAAGTCGCGGGAGACGTTGGTACACATTGTTCCGCTCCTGAGCTATTCTGACTGGATGACGTGAATTTCCGAAAGCACCCTCAAAACTATGGGGCAAATCCACTTGGGCAAAGGGTCCTGGTCCCAAAGGATCACCCGACATGTCAGCAGGACGATTCCCACCATTCATTTAAAAAAAAATCAATGCGAAAAAAAATGTTAATTAAATCGCTCGAATGTTCGTGTTGCAAATAAACAATTCCCAAAATATCAAAAAAAGCATAAGTTAATTATTCCTTTCCGTCCTCAAAAACAAATAAATGCATATATATTTTTTTTCTTTTTTTAAATCTTCGTCTTCAATAATAAAAAAATAAACCGTTGCGAACAAAATTAATAGAAGACGTGACCATCCAAATTAGTCGTATAATAAAAACAAGAATCACAATACACAAAATGTTTTCGATAAAATAAGCTGTAGTAAAACAATTCGCATCTTTTCGTAAATAAAATATAAGTTTATTTATTTAATTTATTTATTTAAGATACTTATACGGGCAAAGCCTTTAATACAAAAAACGGTTATAAAAATAAGTAAGTACTGTCGCAAATTAGTTTATCAATAAGACTTGTTTTCGCAAATTATTAGTAAATATGTTCTCGTTTTGCTCAAAGACATCAATTCTATCACAATATTCATTCATCTCAGCAGCCATTCTAGAAACTTTTTACCATAGTTAGTTCTATGGGGTGGTACACGAATTAAATTGTTAAAACGTAAATTTACAGGTGGAGCAAATAAGTTCACCTTCGATACCAATGCTGTGCAATTAACAAAACCTTTAATTATTTTATAAAAAAATAACAAATCTGTATATAAAAAACGCGCTGACAACTTTGGAATACTCAAGGCCATTCTGATATTAGTGTAATCATGACTATTTCGTTCATAAAAAATACCCAAACAATACGCAGCAAATCGAAGAAAGCGATTCTGGACTCTTTCAATACGTTGAATGTGCACCTCATAATAGGGGAACCAGATTGAAGAAGCAAATTCCAATATTAGCCTAACCAAAGAGAAAAATAATATTTTAAAAACTAATGGTTTTTAAAATAGACCTGCATTTCTGGTGATGAAGCCAAGTACTTTAAGAGCTTTGCTCACTGTAGACGAGATATGTTCGTTAAACGACAATTTCTCATTAAATATAACGCCAAGGTCACGTATAGTACTAACTCTGGAGAGCTCAGTGCTGCCTATTAAATATTTGTGTCTAATTAAAAGTTTTTTCTTAGAGATTGATAAAATCGAACATTTTTTAATATTTAAACTGAAGTTATTATCATCACACCAAGTCGTTAAACCATTTAAACTAAGCTGCAGCCGCTCAAAATCCTCATGCGCATGAATCACCCTATAAATTTTAAGGTCATCAGCATACAAGGAAAATGAGCAATCGCTGAGAACGGTACAAATATCATTAATGTGAAGAACAAACAGCAGTGGGCCCAATACGGAGCCTTGAGGCACTCCAGAGGTAGCCATGAAAGCGTTAGAAAATTCATAGTTAACTCTTACAACATGAGGTCGATCTGAGAGATAGTCAATAATTAATTTTAAAAAATTGCCATGAACTCCCATGTTAATTAGCTTCTTCACCAAAACACCATGATCAACTCTATTAAAGGCCTTCGCAAAATCTGTATAAATAATGTCAATCTGGCTTTCCGATTCGAGAGCACAAATTACATCATCAAGAAAAATACACATGCTGTTCATCAATTATCACACCTGAAACTGATGCATAAAGTGCATCTGCAATTAAGCTTTCATAAATTTTGGCAAATGTTGATAATAAAGTAACAGGACGATAATTTTTTACATCATTTACCGAGTCTGATTTGTAAATAGGAACTATTATACCTTTTTTAAATTCGTATGGAAATATACCAGAAGTAAATGATTTGTTAAATAAAATGTACAGTGGTTTGACAAGAGATAAACAGCACGACCTGACAAGGAAAGGTGGTATACCATCAGGTCCTGAGCCCTTATTTACATCAAGTGAAATTATCTTTTTTAAAATGTCAGTCTCGCTAAAGGTTGTAGCGGCGATGTCAACAATATTTTTAAAGTTAGGATCAGGAATATAATTATTACGGGTTTCGGTAAGATACACTGACCCAAAATTCTTTGCAAATAAGTTTGCCATGTTTACATTCCCACTCACCGCAGTTTCATTGAGAAAGACTTCCCCCGGCATACCACCCTTCTTACGACGAGAGTTAACAAATCCCCAAAACTTTTTCTGGTTGTTTATTAATGTATTTTCAGTATTTGAAATATAATTCAAGTAACATTGGCATGATAATAATTTACATTGCTTTCTTAGTTCTGAGAAAATACCATAATCTATCATTGAGCCAGATCGCTTAAAATTTGAATGCGCAATTTTCTTTGTCAAGACAAGTTTCTTTAAGTCACTCGTAAACCAAGGTAGAAATTTACAGTTGTGTGAAGTTTTAAGTGGGACATATAATTCAAAAGCCGAATACAATTTAGAATAAAAAATTTTAAATGCGTCATTTACATTAGAAACATTTAGTACACTCATCCAATCAATATCATTTAAGTATAAATTAATGGCCGCCATGTCAGCGTTTTTAAAATTATAAGATAATAGACCAGAATGAGAGTCTTGAAAATTTTCAGTAGTTTCAATATTATTCAAATGCAGCATTAGTAATAGAGGAGGGTTAAAATTGTCAACGGGTAATAAAGGATCATAGCTTAAATTAATGTCGAGTTCAGAAAAATTACAAAAAACTAAGTCTAAAATAGATCCAAAAGTATTAGGGATTTTATTAATTTGCGAAAAGTCTAGAAAATCCAAAGTATCAGAGATAACATTTGCAATATCTTTATGCAATTTAATTGAACAATTGGGTTTAACTGTACAAGAGGGTTCATTTTTATTATTATTATTCCAGCTAATAAAAGGTACATTAAAATCTCCCACAATACATACAGGGTTTTGTGACTCAGGTATTAGCAAATCTTCAAATGTTCGACATAAACAACTAAAAGTGTCAAGGGATGCGCAAGGAGGAATGTAGAACGCACCTATAATACAATCATAGTCAGCTGACCGAACCGACACACGTAGATCTTGAAGTTTTGTACGTACTCCCCTCACATTCTGATAGAAGAGAGAGAAATCGCGCACGCAAATTAACTTCACAGGTCTCGGTTTCTGTTCCGTCTGTTCAGGAGAACCAAATCTTTTAAATTTTACATTTGAAAACAAGTTAGGTGAAATCAAATTAGACAATAAATCAATAAAGACAATCTTGTCACTATCATCTTCAGAGCTTTTAGATTCACATAAACCGTGCAAAATAAGATTCCTCTTGCGACGAATTCTATCCTCATATTCCTTAATGCATGCACTTGTATTGTCAACATGCATTTTTTTTAGACGAGCATCTAGTGAATCAACTTTACCTCTTAACTGCGTTACATCTCCATCAAGAATATCAACTTTTTCCTCAGCGGAGTCAATACGTAAAATGGTATTATCCAGTTTGGAGTTCATGGAATCAAGTTTAACTGCTAGTCCATCAACAGCAGACCTGATAATCCTCTCCACAAGGCCAGCAGTCAGCGGGGAAGAGTCGCTATCAAATTCCTGGCTACTGGAGGAGGGGGGCGAGCAACTGTGAATTGGGAGAATTCTGGCGAGGTTTGCAGCATTTTACAAACGCACCACTTGCAAGAGTTTTGCCAGTGCATGAGGGGTGAAATGGCGCATTGCACCCTTTACAAAAAGTTGGAGTCCTTAAACCTCCGTTACAGCCTTGACATTTATAACTCTGTGTAGACATCTCGCTATTACACATGTGCAAACTCGTACAATTGTAGGTTAGGAATCACTTTACTCCAAACACGAGGCGATAACAATTACACAAATGATCAACGAACAACCAAAATAGGTCAATCACGAGGTAAAACACTCCGCGAACAGTCCAAGTATTGAATATAAAATTTTTTATAAACATTAATATTAAAAAAGCACAAAACTACTAGAGATTCACGGCAGTACGTGTTTAAAGGTTAACGCATGCGCGGAGTTTTTCTCTTTTTTAAATGAACCAATAGACATTAATAAAATTGTGAAAAAGAACTTTTATAAAATCTCTTAAAAAAAAATATTACTTCAAATTGTCACCATTAAGGGGAGGTTCCCATCGCGGAAGTCAAAAAAATTGATTTCTTTTTTATTGTATTTTTTGAAAGCTATATATATGTAGAATATGTGTGTATACCGATTTTTTGATCCGAAAAATATTTTCGATTTTATAGTCTTGAACTCACCGACGTCCCAACACTAAGTAACAAATGTCAGGCAAATCATATAGATTTTTAAAAATTTTGCAAATTTGACCTCAGAATCGTAAAGAAAGACCCTAAATTCATATAGATATTTATCATATAAGCAAATTGAACAAAGAATTGCAAAGAATACAATTATTGCACAAAAATGTTTAAAAATGTTTTTATTGCACAAAAGCTTTAAACGCGTTTTTCTCGAAACAAGATTTTTTAAACTGGTGGGCATCGTAGCGTCTAAACTATTTAATCAATCAACTTCGGGTTTGTGGTTTATTAAAGGTAACTAAATTCTACAGGGGTAATACCTATAATATGATAAAATTGTTAACAATAGAGATTTTTACAAGAGGTCAAATATGGAAAAATAATGCAAAAACGCAGTTTTTTTAAAAATGTGTCCGCCATTTTGTCATTTTGTCAACTTTTTAACTATTTTATAGGTATAACCTATTCTTTAGGATGTCACCTTTATAAAAAATTTTGAGTTTCGGTTTTAGACTTAAAATTGCGCAGTGTAGAATGCCCACCGTTTTCCTTATTTAAAAAAACATTATTTTCTAGATGCGCCATATTGGCCACTATTTTGCATTTTTTTGAAAATGAAATATATGTTGTAAAAGTTCAAGAATGTATCTTTATTTAGAAAAAAACTACATCGCTAAGTCATAGCCGTTCCTCGCAAAAAATTGTCAAAGTTAGTGTTGTGAAACTCCTGTTAAAAGTTATGTTGTCGTACATGAAAAAGGTAAATTCCATTCCAATGGTATTCCGGTGTGTTGAAATCAGTCCTCGACAAAATCCATGACATGTAAGCGTACCTCTTGATTCACAGGATGCATTGAAGGTCAATTAGAGGAGAGTCAGGAACGTTTCATGAAATGAGTCAAATCATAAGGGGGGCGGAAAACTGTTAAAAACAACCAAGTAAGTAAGATCGTCACATACCTGTTGCATGGGCGGAATGTTCAGCCCATGCGCCGTTTTCCAAAGCGTAAAAAAATTTTAAACTCCTTCACACCATAAATCAGCAAAAATGTTGCGTTGGATTGGCAGCAAAATGATATCACAGAAGTCTGAACGGCATGTCCATCCTCGACATCACAAATCCCTCAGAATAATATCTCCAGGGTTCCTCATCGGCAGTGGAAAACGATGGAAGTAAAATGAGTTTGCTTTTCCAATATGGCGGTTTTAAAAATTGCCATGCGGTCGTGTATGATACTTATTAAAATATTCAATAATTATTGAATTTTTATACGAAATATGTTGTCGCCTGATGCTCACTGTTGTTTTTTATCGAGATTCATGACTTTTAACTTTTGGCCCACCATTGTGGAATAATTAGAGACATATATATATTAAATTATATATATATTCTTCCCATAATCAATATTATTAGAAATTATATTAACTCCAATATTAATGCTTATCACATGTGATTATTTTATTAAAGATTACATTTACTAGTCATTCACACATTTTACAACAATACAATAAACACGACCTAACAATTACAAGTCCAAATACAATCTGATCCCTCTCAACTCTTTTACACTACGAAGCATGAGTAAAGTGAGAGAGAAACGTAGGGAAATGTGTGACAGAGACAAAGTCCCTACACTTCTCGTTTGTGACCTGTTTCACAGGCTCTATAAGTACCTGCTCCTTTCTCGCAAAGACATTCACAGTCATCCCGATCATTGTCAGTAGCGTGATCATCCCAAGCTGAAACCAATGGTGGTCCAATGATGGTTGCCATTAATGTTCCAATAATGGAACGGAGTTTGCCAAGCATGGCCCATAATTGAACCAATCGTTTACTTCCCATTGGGGTTTGTTTTGGGATGGTTACGGAAATTCATTTTATTTGAATATAGGAGCTGGGGCAATTTCACAGTTTGAAAATTTGGAAAATATTAACCTAATCCTACAAGTTTTCGTTGACCGAAGTCGGATCCATTTTTGTATAGCTTTTAGGTGCTTGAGGAGGGATGTGATTTGGAGAACACGGCTATTTTCATACGGTCGAAGAAATAAATGACTTTCCTCCCTGTCGTCTGCTATCAGAAAGCGCCATTTTTGTGCATGTGGGATAAAAAGAATTTCTATAGGGAAAAGAAATCAAGTACAGTAGGATCTTTCAATAGTGCAGTCGTCGGGAATATTGTGCACTGTTCAAAGCAAGCAGAAACTAAAAAATTCAGGTCCGTGTCAAGAGAATTAAGGTTCCCACTACTAAATACCATGCACCACTAAATGATACTAAATAATCAAATGAGCGACGGCACTGTATCTGACGTCACAGATTCCCTTTGCCTCCCGAAACCCCTTGTCTATTCAACTCACTAATGACTGCACTGTTCAGAACTGCACTATTGAAAGATCCTACTGTACTTGACATTATCAACATTAAAAAGGTTAAGTCAAATCTAATTTATTTTTTTTTAATGACTTATTGTCTAGAACCACTAGATATAATAAGAAAAGTAACTACATTGAGGGGCCGTTCAAAAAATACGTAACGCTATTTTTCAGAAATTTGGACCCACCCTCCCCCATGTAACGCAATGTTGTATACATTAGCGCCATTTTTTCTGCTGACCGTAACAAATAGCTCGACCTCCCCTCCCCCCTAAAGCGTTACGTATTTTTTGAACGGCCCCTGAATTGCGTTTTTAAATAACCTGAAAATAGATCATTCAGTTCACGTTTGTTTTTCTGTCAAAAATTATTTTGTCTACAATTACTAGATAGAATATTAAAAATTTCTAGATAGATTCGCATCAATAGTTGAACTTGGCTTTACCAGTATGGGGCTGTTCAAAAAATACGTAACGCTTTTTGGGGGAGGGGGGGTCACACAGTAGGGCCAAATGTACTTTTTGTGTCAAAATCAGTCTAGAGGTCACAATTTTCATTTAAATTAAACAATTTTTTTTAAATCTTCGTTAGTAAATTCTCTATCGATTCCTCCAGGCCGATTTTTTAATTTTTGTTTATTTATATTTATTTGTTTATAACAAAGTATGAAAAAATTGATATGTTGCTATAAAATAAAGTTTTTAACATTTAAAAATTTGTTAAGTACATTAGAAATCATGTTTTAGTATTCCTGAAGTAAAATTTTTTATATAATTACACTTTTATAAAATATAAACAATACGCTAATTAATTAACCCGTTGACTGTCGCTGACGCATACACGGAAAAAAAAGTACGTGAATCCTTCCTTGAAAGTGCTTGACTTTTGGATAGAACACAAAGTACAAGGCTGTATCATATACTTTTTATTAGAAAATATAGAAAAGTTCTAGAGTTATTTTAGTACTAGTATGGGCAACAGTGTTTTTTAAATTTTAACGAAAAGTCATTTGTTCAGTTTTATAAAGTACGTGAAAGATTAGTTGACTGCGCTTGAAAATTCTGTAGAGCATGCGCAGTGTGCGTTGCGCGTTTCTACCCAAGGTAAATGCCAGCTGATCGTCTGTTTCCGTTTGTGTTAATTTCAGATGTGAATATACTATTATTTTATGAAAAACAAATAGTGTTAATATATATTTGTCTTCAAGAATTGACTTTCAAAAAAATATTTTTTGTTTTGTGTTTCTCACAAAACAGAATGTTATGTAAGTCTCAGTTTTCAGTGAAATAGCATGTCTCAGAAGTCGTGAAAAATTTCACCATGTGGTATATAAGAACAATTCGATACGTACTTTTAAGTGTTAAGTGTGTGTTCATATTTAAGTTATACGCGAATATATGTGTGTGTTATAGGTTAGTTCATAAGTGTTGACGAACGTCGAAAAGTGATACAATAATTGTTCTTTGTTTGTGTGATTAATTATCCAAATATGTGAATGAATGAGTGAATTTCAGAAAAACGGTGCGAACAAGTGGAAATTATTTTTTTATTTTACAGTTTTTTTGAAAGTCAATGAAATTCTCAAGCAAGGTACTAGAAATTTTCATTGACTGCTTTTGAAACTCTCATGCAAAAGTACTAGACTGTTTTTAGTATTTTGTGTCGTATCCAAAAGTCAAGTACCGAGTCAATGAAAAATTCACGTACTTTTTTTTTCCGTGTATATGCGCAAAACTGAATTGTCCAAAAGTGGTTCATGACGCATATATGAGGGGCTGATAGTAAAAATGGGTTAAATAATTATCGGGATCAAAAGAGATTCAAAATAGTTCATATTTGAAAATGTGAAACAAATACGTTCTACGATTAAGAATGAAATAAAAAATTGTCAGAGTAAAAACGGAATAGGATTTCATTACTCGCAAAACGAGTTAGAAATATTTTACATATTTGTCCGCAATAATATTTAAAATGAATTAAATTGATTACAAAACGCTGACTTTATGAGATTGCATTTGTCATTCTTTATTTAAATGGTTAAATTAAAAGCGTTTATTACAAAAAAACACAATCATTATTATAAATCAAAAATAGAAAAATATAGTATATACTATTCAATACTTTTTAAATATTTACAAAACTTATTTATTAAAGAAGGCTTTATTTTTGTAAGCTTAACACTGTGTTCGTATTTGAACTAAATTTTTGTAAACATAACCCAAACTTCAATCTTTTATAATGCATTTGACAGTGAATTTATTATTGAATTTTCAAAATTTTTATTCTTTTTGTAAAAGTTAATTAAGTTAATAATGTAAAGTTTCATTAGAGATAGAATAAATTAATATTAATAAAAAAGTAATAAATCAATTTCCACTCCATATTTAATGCAACAAAAATATTTTAGAAACTTTTTATACAAACTTTAAATTTCCAAATAAGTAAATAATCATAAATAATATTTTTTTAATTATTTAAATTTGAAATCAAAATAAACGATTTCGGATTTAACACTTTATATATTATATAAAATTTATTTAACTTTCAATATTAAAAGTTGTATAAACATTACTGTAGGGAAAAATCGCATTACTCGAATATTAACCTCATAAGTGACTTCTTACGTCAAAATATCATATAATTTGTTTTTTTACAAATTATGCATTGAAACGAAAAATGACATTTACTTTTGGATTTATATATATACGACATTATATGAAAAGATTTTTTATTTTGGTTAGGGAATAGATTTATTATTTTTTACCATCTAGAAGTCAAATATAAATATAAGTTATTTATTGAATTTCAAATTATTCAGCTTTGTTCTTCAATTGTATATTATTTTTAATTATTTAAGAAATATTTTTATATTAACCTATTTGTCCAATTGATTTTTATTAATTACATTTAAGAAACTTTTTTAAATATCAGTAAAAAATTATGTTAACGAATCTATAATGTCCGAATAAAAAAATAGTAAATTTTATTGATATTGTACATCAGGTTGCTGATTACGAGTCTGACATCAGTTTTTCAAAATTCAAAATGGCGGAAATTTTTTAAAAATTCGTCGAATTTGCTTGAAACTTGTTACTCGGAGGTTTTAAGGGTCGCTGATTACAAATCTAACATTAGTTTTCCAAAATTCAAAATGGCGGATCCAATATGGCGGACGACAAAATAAAAACTTAATTACAATAGCTTGAAACTGAATACTCGGGGGTTATAGGGGTCGCTGATTACGAATCTGTCATTATTTTTTCAGGGTATTTATCAAAATTTGATTTCACCAAAAATTATCATACTGATGTCAGATTAACCAGATTCAAACAAATTCAATAAATTTTAAAAAAATTTCCGCCATATTGAACCAGATATTTTGAATTTTAAAAAACTGATTTCAGATTCATAATCAGCGACCCTGAAAATCCCCACGTATTCAGTTTCAAGCCAATCTGATCAATTTTTTATTTCGTTGTCCGACATATTGGATCCGCCATTTTGAATTTTGGAAAACTAATGTTAGATTCGTAATCAGTGACCCTTAAAACCCCCGAGTAATAAGTTTCAAGCAAATTCGACGAATTTTGAAAAAATTTCCGCCATCTTGGATCCGCCATTTTGAATTTCGAAAAACTGATGTCAGATTTGTAATCAGCGACCCCAGAAACCTTAGGGTACCAAGTTTAATAAAAATTCATTAAAAATTTTTTCAAAACACTTTTCACCTTCCTCAGGAAAAAAGGCTTCACAACGTGGTTCCCCTCAACTCGATCAATTAGGGACATAGTGGGCATCTGTTCAGCGAGTGACCTTGAACATATCACGAGTATTAGGCGGGTAGTAGATGACAACAAGGTCATCTACGGCAAAGTTGAATTCACTTTTAACATCCCCACAGTCCCTCGCAATATTCATTTGGGCGATTTGAACATCGCTATCACACCATCTATTCCACGTCCGCGCAGATGCTATCGCTGACAGCGCTTTTGCCGCACCTTGGACCAGTGTAGATCCACCTATCCATCGTGTGAACACTGCGCTGGTAGACACTCCATAATCTACTGCCCTAAGGATAAACATAACCCTACCTGCAAAAACTGCAGAGGTGATCATCCTGCCTCATCCTCCAACTGTCCAATTTTTAAATTGGAATTTGGCATTCTTCGCCATCGATTGACAATTAATTGTGATAGAAAGGAGGCCAAACTTCTCTTCTACGCGGAAAATCCAGATCTTTACAATGAAGTTGAAGCCAGACCTGATTCTTCTCTTGTGGAAAACTTTAATGAGAGCCTAAATCTCACTCGCAATCCACCTGCTCCTAAAACAGGACACTCAACTCCACGGGACGGCTCTCCAGCCCCTCCCCCATGTTCGGACGAGGAAGTCGAGACTGAAACTGGTCCTACACCTTTCGAAGATATGGATGATCACGATCCAAGAAATCCAATTCACTCGGTTGATTCTCTCATCAAATTGAATTAAAATAAAAGTTTGTTAATTAATTTTATGCATGAGAAGCTGGCGGATCCATCTCTCAAACATGATTAGTTTAATTTGTCTTTCTCCCACATTAACATTGGAGTTCAAAGTTCGACCAATCAATAATAACAGTCGACTTGCTTACTAATAATTAAAAATTTTGTTTTAGTTTATCGTTTTATTTTAAAACTTTATGTTGTTTATTCTAATTAAATTTATTATCAAACCAAATAAGGAAGTTTAAAGGCATTGGATATATTCTCCTTTTTCTGGAGGGCCACATTCAGCATCAATTCTATTTGGAGAGATCTTTTGCTTTGTTGCTCGCAATCCGATCCCATTATTCTATGTGACGACTTTAATGCCCACTCTTGGTCCTGGGGATCAAAATACTGTAACCCACGTGGTGATCATTTAAATGAGGTCATCGGGGAGTTCAACCTCATTCCACTAAACGATACTAACCCCACATTCATCAGGAGTGATAGTAAATTGGGAGGAAATATGAACCTTATCCTTATCTCAGCTTCTTTGTGCAACATCTCGTCTGTGGAGGTCACTCCTGATACGTTCAACTCTGACCACTTCTTGGTAACAGCCATTACAGATGTAACCCCAAATTTTTCGAAATCCAACACCAATCTCTTTAAAAAAATCTCTTACTAAATCTCTTACTAAAAACGTAGATTTGTTTAGGTTTGCAATGATCATGGATTCTTCTGTCGATTCCTTGGAATTTGATTCTCAAAATCCTTTGAGCATTGTACGGCTGGAGTCGGCATATGCCTCACTCATTGACAGAATTAGGACAGCCCTTGAAGAATCTGGAGCCTACATCCCTTCGAGTCTACCAGGGAATCGTAAATCGATACCCTTATGGTGGGACATCGAATGTGATGGGACTTTAGATAGGAGAAGAGCATCTCGGAGGGAGTTTCTTGGTTCACAAACTGATGAAAATAGAATTAAATTCAAGAAAGTCGATGAGGAGGTCAAACGATTTCTTCGTAAAAAAAGAAGGTCTCTTTCACGGACTTTTGCAATTCCCTATCCCCTTCCGTGGGTTCTAAAGAAATTTGAGGTAAAGTTAAGGCTTTTGCCACGTCTACTCAACCGTTGCGCACGGGTATTAGTAATTATCCTAACTCGCAACATTTTAAACAACTCCAAAATGAATTAACACAAGAGAATAATAAACGTTCTCATCTCCAGCCTGTTTCAGGTATAAATGAGGATGAACTCCTCAATGGGCCTTTCTCCATCACCGAATTCAATTTAGCTATGTTACATTCCAAAAAGGACACTGCTCCTGGCTTGGACTCTATTTCGAATGCGATTCTCAATCATCTTTCTTCAAAAACAAGAAATTATCTATTACTTTTATTCAACTGTTTTTTTCTAAAATCTTGCTTTCCTCTCAGCTGGAGGGATACTAAAGTGGTGTTCTTGCCCAAACCTAACGGCAAAGGGTACAGATCCATTTCTCTCACCTCGGCTGTCTGCAAGCTGTTTGAACTTCTCATACATAAACGCCTTGAACATTACGTTGAGTCAGTCAGTGGCATTCCGCCCCTTCAATCTTAAGACCTCATATATTGTAGTTCCCCAAGGGGGGTGTTATCCCCTTTACTATTCAACTTGGCAGTGAGCAAAATTTCAAAGAATCCAGCTGATTCAGTGAGGGAACTTAAAAAGGCACTTGTAATTTTAATACCCTGGCTTCAGAGCCTGGGACTCCCCATCTCTCCGGGAAAATCACAACTAGTCATATTCTCTCGTAGTAGGGAAAGATTTGAATATATTTTTATGTATTTAAATGGGTTCAAGATCGCGGTTCAGAATGATCTTTTGTATCTCGGCATCCACTTGGATAGAAAATTAAATTAGTCCAAGCATATTATCGAAATCTCACGAAATGCCACACAGGCAATAATAGTACATTATGCAACAAGGGAGGTAAGTCCGAGTTTATGTACCGAGCACAATATTGAAAAACGAGTCGTAGCACAAGCGAACCTTTGCTATCAAAGGTTCCTGTACAGGAACACTTGCAGGATCCTGTACAGGAAACTTTTTAATTTTTTAAATTTTTATATGTTAAGCAACATTTGACATACATAGACTTCATACTTCAATATGTTAGGCTCGTATAACAATGTTGGACAGAAAAATGTATTGCGCATTTAAGAAACTCATAGAAAACTACTGCGCAGGTGTTAAAAATATAAATAAATTAATTGAGGAAACTGTGTAGGATCCTTTATACTTAAGTACCTGCAATTTACAAAACTGTAAAGGTTCCTGTGCAGCAACCTTTGCAAAGTTTCCTGTACAGGATCCTGCAAGTGTTCCTGTACAGGAACCTTTGATAGCTAAGGTTGGTGCATTGGAACCTGCACAGTAGGGTGTCCCAAAAAAATAAAAAGTTTTTTTTATTCGGTCTAGTGTTTTTTCATTTTTAACATAAATATAAATGTCAAAATATAATGAATAGGGTGTCATTGTGAAGATAATTAAATTACCTTTCGATCCATATGTCATAGTTTAAGATTCAATTAAAATTAAGAGTGTTACAGTCGATTAAAGATCAAATTTCATGAAATTTTGATGATTTTTATTTTTTAGACACTTAAGTAACTTGTACTTTTTTCACATTAAACAGTAAAAAATATTTAGGTTTTAATTTTTTTATTGAGAGTCTAACATTACAAAAATTTTCAGCCCTTGTGCACCTCGATTTGATTGAATATGACAATTATACACTAGATTTAGTGAACGAAACTATTTTTTTATTTTTTATCATTCCTTCAACATTTGCAGCAAAAATTGAAACAATAAATTTAGATATAACCACTAAACTTACTAAAATCAGTCAGTTTTTCAAATTTCAAAATGGCAGAAAACTTCATAAAAGTCGATCGAATTCGTCTCCAAATCGGGTAACGGATTTTGAGACGAATTTAATCGACGATTAAATTACGGATTTTTGTAATGTTAGACTCTCAATAAAAAAATTAAAATCTAAATATTTTTTACTGTTCAATGTGAAAAAATTACTAGTTACTAAAGTGTCTAAAAATCATCAAAATTTCCATGAAATTTGATCTTTAATCGACTGTAACACTCTTAATTTTCATTGAATCTTATACTGTGACATATGGATCGAAAGATAATTTAATTATCTTTACAATGACACCCTATTCATTATATTTTGACATTTATATTTATGTTAAAAATGAAAAAAAACACTACATTTTTAGCGTTTTTATGGTTCAAAGGCTCTGAACTACGGGTTAATATTAAAAAAATTTTATTTCCAAATATTGTGTTCTTATTTTTACACAAATTAAAAGATTTTTAGGGGATGAGACCCAATAAAAAAAATTTGTTTATTTTTTGGGACACCCTACTGCACAGGAACCGTGTCCCAAAATCCTGTACGGGATCCGGACGGGATCTTGCATAGGATCCTTTAAGGGGTTATGCCACTCTAGAAACCGAAAAAATAGGCATTTTTTGTGAATTTTTTTCAGAGAATTTATAAAGTCAATTAAAATTGGAATATGAGGAGTTTATTGTACATCTTTTGAAGTTTAAAAATATAAATTTTCATAATAATTTAATGAAAAATGGCGACGCTGATGGGGTTTTTCGTCGACATCTCTGTGGCGCATATGGTCCGTGGCCGCACCAACTGTTCCCGTAAATTTTGAAATATCTTCAGTATATAATTTTTTATTTATTGTACATAACAATAGCTAAAGCAACACGTAGGATTTTTTCGATATATTGATTTATGGTCAAATGGCGCACTTCTAAAGTTAACCTTTCTAAATTCTACCAAAAAATCGTCAGTAAATTGTTAATAACAAATGAACAATACAAAATAAAAAAAAATCCTACGTGATGTCTTACAAAATATATTTTCAAAGATGTTTGTGAAGTTTGAACTTAATCGGTTGAAAATTGTACGAGTTGTTAGTGCAGCCAACTCGAAAAATGTAGTTTTCAGATAATCGCGTTTAAAGTTTAAAGTTAATATGCTCTTCACATGCTTGGCTATGCCTAACTGACTGAAACAGACGCTTGCATACTGTTTGTGAAGCCAAAATGTGTAGAATAGACTATAGTTTAGACAAAAAAGTAGCCTTATACCTGCTCTAGATCCTTCAAAGATCACCTCCCGTAGCGCGCTAACAAAAGGACCTCGCCGCTACGAAAATACGAAACTACGAAAATAAATTACTTAGAGATTTTCCCTAGCTGTAATACTACGATATGTTATTTCGGATACCCTAAGGGACTATTTAATGCAAAAAAATAAATATCGATTTTTTTAAAATCCTAGAGTGGCATAACCCCTTAAGGATCCTGTACGGGGATTTTAAGCTGGGCCCCACTGTCGGTCAAGCTATTTGTTGCGGTTAGCAGAATAATGGCGTTAGTGTACACAACATTGCTTTACATAGGGGGAGGGGGAGTCCGAATTTCCGAAAAATAGCGTTACGTATTTTTTAAACGGCCCCTATAGAAACTATAAAAACTCTAGTTTTCCAAGACCCACACGCGAAGAAGAGACTACTAAGTACACTTCCTTTTTAGGTAACTTACATACGTAAAATACTCATGTAACTTACGAGATGTACACGGAAAAAAATTAATCTCTAAATTAGTGATTAAATCTGAGATTTAGGCATAAACTATCACTGGAATCGGACGTAAGATGTAAGCAGATCACTAAAACTGAAATTTGGTATTATATCTAATCCGAATATTAGTATTGTGAAGAACACGTATTTCTTATGCCTAAAAATGATATTAGGAATCTCAAATTTTATGATATGGAACATATGTTCTAAACTATCAACTTATTTGAATAAATTCAAATCTAATATATTATTTGAATAAACAATATTAAACATTTTAGTCGTATATTTATATAATTCGTATTTTTGTAATAACTCGATGTAATAAGAATTTATAATTTATCACAATTAAGAGTGAGAATTATTCACAAAATATTTATATTGTTTTCCCTGTATGAACTATACATTGACAAGTATAAAAAAGTAGTTGGATATTTTTAAAACACAATACGAATTTTATATTTTTATTTCATTTTTTTGTTTTAACGGCGTTGGAAGGTCTGTAAAATTTGTAGGTTACAATTATCCCGACAAAATACGGCACTGACTGATTTAAATGACGTGAAATAGGTAAATAAACATTTTTCAACCACTTTTTCTCTAAACACAGACACTTTTTACAAAATAGGCCAACATACAACGGGTAAGAATCTTCTTAATAACCTAAATTCAAAAGATTGTTTAAATTCATGCAGAAACGCGGTTGTAAAATGTAAAATTAAAAAGTGATGTAAAGCTAAGAATATAACAGCTGGACCATTGTGCTCTCTGCATGCTTCTGCCCTCTTCTGGCGACTGGCAGTAAACCGCTTCTTGTTGTCTGTCATTACATTACTTTCCAATTTTACATTTTACAACCGCGTTTCTGCATGAATTTAAACAATCTTTTGAATTTGGGTTATTAAGAAGATTCTTACCCGTTGTATGTTGGCCTATTTTGTAAAAAGTGTCTGTGTTTAGAGAAAAAGTGGTTGAAAAATGTTTATTTACCTATTTCACGTCATTTAAATCAGTCAGTGTGCCGTATTATGTCGGGCGATAATTGTAACCTTAAAATTTCACAGACCTTTCAACGCCGATAAGTCTAATAAATAAAAATAAATGTTCCACGTGATGATGCGAAAAACATTCATAAAATACGGAAAATGAAAACGGTTAATTGTATGTAATTCATATAAAAAAAGTTGTGAAATTAACAAATCTCTAAATCAGAGATGTGAATTTATGGCGTTTTCTGGTATAAAGTTTGACAGAATCAAACACAACTTATCACAGTAATTGTGACTATAATGTTTAATTTAGATACACTTATATTTCATTGGACTTGAAATTAATATTATTTCAAGTTTAGAGATTAATTTTTTTCCGTGTGGTTTTTAAACGTGAGCCTTTAAATAGCATTCAATTTTTAAGGTTAAAAAAATTAAATTAATTTATTTTTTTCATGATTTTTAATGTTCTGCTGGCAGTTGGTTAGCTAAAAACTGTTTTCAACCATTGCCGAGTTTTTGTATGGTTGTTAGACGTGAGCCTTTTAACAAGCTTTTAATTTTTAAGGGGAAAAAAATTAAATTAATTTAGGGGTCGTCCATATACCACGTGGACAGTTTTTCAAAGATTTTTGACCCCCCCTCCCCCCTTGTGGACCCAAAAATACATGGGATCGTGGACATTTTCAAACTTTTTTAACCACACCCTCCCTCCAAAAGTGTCCACGTGATATATGGACGACCCCTTATTTTTTTCATGATTTTCAATGTTCTGCTGGCATTTTTTTAGTTAAAATCTGTTTTCAACCATTGCCGAATTTTTGTTTGGTTGTTAGACTTGAGCCTTTAAAAAGCATTTAATTTTTAAGGTGAAAAAAATTAAATTTATTTATTTTTTTCATGATTTTCAATGTTCTGCTGGCATTTTTTTAGTTAAAATCTGTTTTCAACCATTGCCGATTTTTTTGTATGGTTGTTAGACGTGAGCCTTCAAATAGCATTTAATTCCCAATGTGATAAATATTAAATTAATTGATTTTTTTCATGATTTTCAATGTTCTGCTGGCATTTATTTAGCTAAAAACTGTTTTCAACCATTGCAGAATTTTTGTATGGTTGTTAGACTTGAGCCTTTAAAAAGCATTTAATTTTTAAGGTGAAAAAAATTAAATTTATTTATTTTTTTCATGATTTTCAATGTTCTGCTGGCAGTTGGTTAGCTAAAAACTGTTTTTAACAATTGCCGAATTTTTGTTTGGTTGTTAGACGTGAGCCTTCAAATAGCATTTAATTCCCAATGTGATAAATATTAAATTAATTGATTTTTTTCATGATTTTCAATGTTCTGCTGGCATTTATTTAGCTAAAAACTGTTTTCAACCATTGCAGAATTTTTGTATGGTTGTTAGACTTGAGCCTTTAAAAAGCATTTAATTTTTAAGGTGAAAAAAATTAAATTTATTTATTTTTTTCATGATTTTCAATGTTCTGCTGGCATTTTTTTAGTTAAAATCTGTTTTCAACCATTGCCGAATTTTTGTTTGGTTGTTAGACTTGAGCCTTTAAAAAGCATTTAATTTTTAAGGTGAAAAAAATTAAATTTATTTATTTTTTTCATGATTTTCAATGTTCTGCTGGCATTTTTTTAGTTAAAATCTGTTTTCAACCATTGCCGAATTTTTGTTTGGTTGTTAGACTTGAGCCTTTAAAAAGCATTTAATTTTTAAGGTTAAAAAAATTAAATTAATTTATTTTTTTCATGATTTTTAATGTTCTGCTGGCAGTTGGTTAGCTAAAAACTGTTTTCAACCATTGCCGAGTTTTTGTATGGTTGTTAGACGTAAGCCTTTTAACAAGCTTTTAATTTTTAAGGGGAAAAAAATTAAATTAATTTAGGGGTCGTCCATATACCACGTGGACAGTTTTTCAAAGATTTTTGACCCCCCCTCCCCCCTTGTGGACCCAAAAATACATGGGATCGTGGACATTTTCAAACTTTTTTTAACCACACCCTCCCCCCAAAAGTGTCCACGTGGTATATGGACGACCCCTTATTTTTTTCATGATTTTCAATGTTCTGCTGGCATTTTTTTAGTTAAAATCTGTTTTCAACCATTGCCGAATTTTTGTATGGTTGTTAGACGTGAGCCTTTAAATAGCATTTAATTCCTAATGTGAAAAAATTGAATTAATTTATTTTTTTCATGATTTTCAATGTTCTGCTGGCAGTTGGTTAGCTTAAAACTGTTTTCAACCATTGCCGAATTTTTGTATGATTGTTAGACTTGAGCCTTTAAAAAGCATTTAATTTTTAAGGTGAAAAAAATTAAATTAATTTATTCTTTTCATGATTTTCAATGTTTTGCTGGCATTTTTTTAGTTAAAATCTGTTTTCAACCATTGCCGAATTTTTGTATGGTTGTTAGACTTGAGCCTTTAAAAAGCATTTAATTTTTAAGGTGAAAAAAATTAAATTAATTTATTTTTTTCATGATTTTCAATGTTCTGCTGGCATTTTTTTTATCTAAATACTGTTTTCAACCATTGCCGAATTTTTGTATGGTTGTTAGACGTGAGCCTTTAAATAGCATTTAATTTTTAAGGTGAAAAAAATTAAATTAATTTATTTTTTTTAGTTAAAATCTGTTTTTCATTTTTTTAGTTAAAATCTGTTTTTAACCATTGCCGATTTTTTGTATGGTTGTTAGACGTGAGCCTTTTAATAGCATTTAATTTTTAAGGTGAAAAAATTTAATTAATTTATTTTTTTCATGATTTTCAATGTTCTGCTGGCAGTTGGTTAGCTAAAAACTGTTTTCAACCATTGCCGAATTTTTGTATGGTTGTTAGACTTGAGCCTTTAAAAAGCATTTAATTTTTAAGGTGAAAAAAATTTAATTAATTTATTTTTTTCATGATTTTTAATGTTCTGCTGGCATTTTTCTAGTTAAAATCTGTTTTCAACCATTGCCGAATTTTTGTATGGTTTTTAAACGTGAGCCTTTAAATGGCATTCAATTTTTAAGGTTAAAAAAATTAAATTAATTTATTTTTTTCATGATTTTTAATGTTCTGCTGGCAGTTGGTTAGCTAAAAACTGTTTTCAACCATTGCCGAGTTTTTGTATCGTTGTTAGACGTGAGCCTTTAAATAGCATTTAATTTTTAAGGTGAAAAAAATTAAATTAATTTATTTTTTTTAGTTAAAATCTGTTTTTCATTTTTTTAGTTAAAATCTGTTTTTAACCATTGCCAATTTTTTGTATGGTTGTTAGACGTGAGCCTTTTAATAGCATTTAATTTTTGAGGTGAAAAAATTTAATTAATTTATTTTTTTCATGGTTTTCAATGTTCTGCTGTTAGTTGGTTAGCTAAAAACTGTTTTCAACCATTGCCGAATTTTTGTATGGTTGTTAAACGTGAGCCTTTAAATAGCCTTTAATTTGTATGTATTAGTACAGTCAATCTAGCTTGAAAAAGCCGTTTTTTTGGAAAAAAATACCTTACTCGAGATTATTTCATAAATCGTTAGTGGTATATGTGACTAGCTTAAAACCAAAAAGTTTGGACACTCCCCCTTGGGGAAGGGGGGCAAACTTAAAATTTCTTTGGATTCGATTTTGTGCAAAAACCGTAAGTCTTACTAAAAAATTTCTCATACAAAAGTTGTAGAGAACATATTTCTCTACATTTTATCTTATTGGGCCACTACTGTACAACTTAATGTGCGAAAGCTAGAGGGCGCCAAAATTGCTAAGAATCAATTTTTTCCTTTTTTCGTACAAAAAAAATCATTTTTGCGTTTTGGTGTAAATAGAAAAGTTGTAGAGCTCAAGAAAACCTACAAAATTCATATACATAATTTTTTTCCACGTTGCACTCTTTCGGAGTTACAGGCTGTTTATTAATTGTTACGTATAGGTAATACATATAATAATTGGCGGGAATGGAATGACCGAAGTTCTATTTATTGTTCTCGAGGTTTGTGATTACAGCAAAATGTTAAATTAGGTTTACTTATTTAGTGGAAAAAAAGTGTTTTATTGAAAAAATGACAGTTATTTGAAAATCTTCTATATATTATAAATAGTAGTTTAGTAACGTTCGCGTTGAAACCGGGCGAGTGTAAAGACGAGTTCGTAGATCATTGTTCAAAGGAAAAAAACGACGTCCACCTTTGATTATACAATACTTTATGTCATATATGCTCAAAATCGTAAAGTCATCCTAACCTAAAAATTTCGACTCAATCGTAAATTTTCAAAAAGAATGCACAATAGGGTGGTTCTTATTTGGGCGATGTTTCCAAATCTTCGGTCTCACCCCAAAAAATTAATCAAGGTATAAAAAAAAATTTTCCTGAAAGTTTGAAGCAAATCGAACAATATTAACACGTGCCTCTAGTCGACTGAAATTTTAAATGGAAAATACATGTAATTTTTCGTGGAAATCACAAAAAGTTTTTTCTAGCTTATACAAATTTATTTACAATTCTCTAACTTTGGGTTCTTTTAGTACATGATAAGAGGTAAAACTTCCAATTTTTTCATATTTTTTTGAAAGTATTTGCTCATTTACAAGCTTGATGAATATGCCGCTATCACAGTAAACAGGACTATATATTAACCCTTAGATGCACACATTTATTCATTCATTTAAATTTGCCGAAACTCGGTACTGGGGGGTTTTCGGGTCGCTGATTACGAATCCGAGGTTAGTTTTAAAAAATTCAAAATGGCGGATCCAATATGGCGAACATAAAAATAAAAAGTCGTTCAATTGAACTGAAACTCGGTACTCGGAGGTTCTTGGGGTCGCTGATTACAAATCAATTTGAAAAATGTCATTTTTAAGAAATTCAAAATGTATGAGTCAATATCGAGGTCCTTCTTAATTTTAATATGTGCCATAAAAAAGGGACTACAAGCAAGCAAAAAAGCAAAAAAATTAAAAAACGAAAAAAAATAAAAACAAAAGAATACAAAAAAATAAAAACAAAAAATAAAACTAAAATCTCGTCACGTCCTCGCCGCCAGTTCCGGGTAACGCTAAGAACGAGTAACAATATCAGCGATATTGGCTCCAACATTTAAAAATTTTAAAAAAATGACCTTTTTAAAATTATTCGTAATCAGTGACCCCAAGAACCTCCGAGGACCGAGTTTCAGTTCAATTGAACGACTTTTTATTTTTATGTCCGCCATATTGGATCCGCTATTTTGAATTTTTTAAAAATAACCTCGGATTCGTAATCAGCGACCCCAGAAACCCCCGAGTACCGAGTTTCAGTCTAATTGAACGACTTTTTATTTTTTATGTCCGCCATATTGGATCCGCCATTTTGGATTTTTTTCATAATGACCTCAGATTCGTAATCAGCGACCCGAAAACCTCCCAGTACCGTGTTTCGTCAAATTTAAATGAATGAATAAATGTATGCATCTATAAGGGTTAATATATAGTCCTGTTTACTCATCAAGCAAGGGCAAAAATATTTCCTATGTAATTATTACCAAACAATTAATAAAAATTAATTATATTTATTATAACTGTTCTATGATATAGTTTAACTATTTTAAAAACTTACAAAATTATTTCATTTTTAATATACAAAAGAAAGAGTTTTTTTTACAGATTTTAAGAACTTAATTTTATATTGTTTTGAGGTTCAAAAATAGTACCTAAGGTTATTTTAAATTATTATTGTAATTAGAGTAATCTCAAATATTTTTATTTTATTTTCATTTATTATTGTTTATTTATCTTAATTTTTGTATATAAGAAAGTTATTTTATTTTAATTTACTCTTTTTAACAACTGAAAATTATATTAATGTTTACAAATAATAGATTATTTATTTTATCTTTTGTAAAAAACTTTAAAATTTTAATGGAACATAAAAAAAGTAGTACTTTTATTTACCTACTGTGCATTTAATAACATAATGTTCCAGTTTTAAAATTCCTGTCGTATTTGAATAAACCATTTGTCATATACTTAGAAGCATGAATTTGAATATCCATTTTTTCTAGGTTATTGGTCAATATTTTCTAGAATTCATGTAGTTATTCTGTAAAGTATCTTTACTTTTTCAACTGTCTAACAACTAGTCGACTTAAGGGTTACAAATTACAATAGGCCCAGTATAGAAAACTGTTTAGAAACAATAATAAATCATGTTCTACGATACAGAAACTGGAAACTTCCATGACAAATTTCCACACGGGTTGAAGCCCCCAAAAAAAATTTTTGGTATTTTCAATTTGGAGTGTACAAAACGAATTTTTTTATTAAAAACGCGCGCCAACTCCACAGTGGGAAAAAGTTGATTGTCGTGGAAAATTCAGTCTTATATAACCATATACAATAAAATTTAAAACAATCTTCAAAATTTTTTTTAATTTGTTTTTTGGTTAAATATTGTTAAATATAAAGTTTGTATTATTGGTACTTTTTCAATATCTTTAAGGGGATGTCCATGTCGATTGAATTTTTAAATTCAGTTCCAATTAGGATAATCGCATCGAGTTTAGAATCTCCTTAATTTTTAATAAATATTTAACCCTGTACAATGATAACCTTACTAGTAGGCACGCATAAACTAAGTAGAAATTTTTTTTTATTGCAATAATTTTTCTGTACAAAAAAATATATGCATGTGTATATACAATATAATTAACTTTATAGAGTAAATAGAAAAAATTATTTTTTTTAGTAATAAAAAATTATTATTGAAAAAATGCTAGAAAGCCCCTGTCGTACTGGCAACCCACTCTCCACAGAAGAATTTAAAATCATTACCGACTATAATTCAATATAATTTCACTTGGTAAAATATCAATTTATTCAAAGCAAAATAAAAACATAAAGTCAATTGTCTCAGTTAAAAATTACCTCTTTATACATCATGCATATTTAACAAGTATTAAGTCATAAAATAATAATAAAAAATTACCCAAGAAATCAGAAATCACCTGTTGTTTTTATTCAAGGCTATTTCAGGTGTTTCTCGTGTGTCTTCGGATACCCGAGAATAGACTCGGTACAACTTCGTACAAAGTCGGTATCTCTTCGGATATATTCGCTTTTCGAAAAGCATGATTAAATGTAGAAGGCTTGTCAATTATAGTCTCAATCATCATTGGTGTGAATAATCTCTTTCATTCTACAAAGCCATGTATTGTACAGTAAAGTATGTTTTCTTTTTATATTACTAATTACTTTCATTTCCGTCAAACTACTTTCTTTCTAAATAATTCCTAACCCCTCTGTTCTAACCTCAAAATTTTTGACATATTTACAAAATATTCAAAATACATGTTCTTCTTTGAAAATTTATTTTTTTAAGTTAATAAACCTTAACTTACATTGATTGTGTATCAACTAATTAATCATAATGTTAACATTAGAATAACAAATATTTATATAGAAAGTGACCTCATTTTCAAGGTTCTGGAGTCGTTTAATATTTTTCAAATGTAACGTCATATTTTTATAGATTTTCTCACTGAAGTTAGGAAAAATTGTAAGAAATAATTATTGTTAAATATAGCATCAAAAGCAACCCACCTGTTCCTCTTAAATTGTGCAATTATCTTATCGAAAAATTATCTTTCAGTCACATAGTTATTATAGCTGGTTATGGGATTACTTGTACTCCTTAACTTAATCTTTGCTATATTAAACCAATAATAAGAATTGTTAATTGGTTTATAGCCAGATAGTGTTTTGTTTTGTTTATTATGATTCACTATAATAATTTACTGAATTTAAAAGTTTAATGACGTTAACAAAGATACTTAGAGTTAAAAATGTTGATAGTGTTTTTTTAATGACCACTTATTATTGTACCTTAATTAACAGTGCATTGTTTTCTAATGTGTGCTTCCATATTAACAGATTGTGATAAATCCAAAGAAATTTCCCATGAAATGTCAACTGACACAGTGCATGAAGGTTATCCTAAAAATGTGGCTGAAGATTCAGCCTTGTCACACGATTCTGAGTATGATGATTTTCTTTGTGTACCTGAATCCTTAGAAATAACAATTAACGAGGACGGCGAAACTATTAGTATTCGAAACAGTAACGTGGAACTTACTGACAACAAAGGTAAAATGATTATCAATCAATCTTTTAATAATATCAGGGCTCGAACCAGTGAAAGTATTTAAAAATACGGACTTTAGGGACCAATAATGAAAAATTACGGACCAATTGCTGACAAAAATATAAACAGTCCGAATCAAATAAGAGAACATTTTACTTAAAACTAGAAATTAAAATTTTCATAACTATAAATATGAAGATATCGATAACTTCATGTGATCGATATCTTCATGTTTTATAATAATTAAAGATGACCGAGTGATAAAATCATTATCAATTCAATTATTATTTTCAACAATTTTTAACTAAAATTCTTCTTAAAATCGATTATTTTTAATAATTTTCTAAAAAGTTCTTTCACAATTTTCAAATTCATTTGTTTACAATACTCAATTTTACGAAATTTTAATTATTCGTAAATTCTTCAATTAAATATAATATAAAAAAAATTAATTGCACAGAATTGTTTGTTAAAAATATGAAAAATTCAAATTTTCAAAGATTTTAATCTGAAACCTTTTCAAAATTCAATTATTTCTAAAACTTTACGCTCTAATGCTTTTAATATTCAATTAAAATCTAAAATTTTAACTGAAAGCCATTTTTAAATCAATTTTTATGAGAAAATTCCACTAGAATTCAATTATTTTAATACAAAAAAAAATTTATTGAATAATTGCATGTTTCTTAAAATTCAATTTTGGTAAAGAATTTTATCTACAAATTTTCAAATAATTGAATACTTTCAACAAATTTTAATAAAATTTTTAAGAATAATTACATTTTTTCGAGGAATTTGATTAAAATTGTATTAAAAATAATTGAAATTCTGCAATGACTTTTATTATTTATCAAAATAATTTAATTCCTAATAAGAATTTTATTATTTACCAAAATAATTGAATCCCTGTAAAAATTTTATTATTTTTAATTTTTTATTATTTTTATTATTAATTTATTAATTTTTATTATTTTTATTTTATGAAAATAATTGAATGATTGCGAAGAAATTTATAAAAAAAATTATAAATTGTTTGTGTGAAATTTTATTAAATTGTTTTTTAAATACTTGAATTCTTTTGGAAAATTTTATTAGAATAGTAGATACCTATTAAAAATCATTGAATTGAGGAAAATTTTTGAAAATAATTGAAATTTTGACGAGAATTTTAAAAAAATTTTGAACATAATTGAATTTTTGCGAAGAATTTTATTACTTTTGAAAATAATTGAATTTCTACAATCATTTGTAATTTCTCTAAAATTATCCAAATTATATCGTACAATTCACGGACTTTACGGACCTTTTTTCAAAAAAAACGGACTTTTACGGACTTCAAGCTAAGTTACGGACTTTTACGGGATTTACTGACCTAGTTCGAGCCCTGTAATATTAATTTAACGAATTTGAAAATTATTTGCAGATCACTCTGGCGTTTTGCCTTTTACGATAATTCACGATCCGCCAATCAAGTTTAGGAGTCAAAATCGAAATGTGTTCATTCCCGGAGTGCAAATACAAGTAAAAGTCATAGATATTGAACGTAGTGTGACAACTCATCCTTTAAATCCAAATTTATATACAATACAGTTTAAACATGGAACATTCGAGTGGACTGTCAAAAAACGATATAAACACATACAGTTCTTGCACAATCAACTCAAGATATTTAGAGCGAGTCTGAATATACCGTTTCCAACAAAAAGTCATAGAGAGAGAAGAAACAGTTTTAAAAATTTATCAACAGACAGAGCCCAACGACAAAGAAAAGTGGCATTGCCAAGGTTTCCTAATAAGCCAGATGTTTTAGTACCTTATGAACATATAAATCATAGAATGAAAGCCTTGGAAGAATACTTAGACAATTTGCTGACAATTGAAATTTACAAGCGACATCCAGAAACTGTAATTATTTATTCAAATTTAAAACTAACATTTAATGTAAAATGTTTTATAATTTTAGACACAAAAAATTTTAAAATCAACGTCTTAAAAAATATAAATTCTCATATTAGCAAATTAATTTTCAAATTAATTGCTACCTAATATTTTCGATAATTTTACATAACAATCAAATTTTAATAATAAATTTAAACTCTTCTGAATAAGTACCAATCAAAAAATTTATATATTTTAATTATTTATGTACTGTTTTATTAAATTCTAAGAACATTGAAAATTATTTCTACGAAGATTAGAATTTGTATAGAGAAAATAAAGTACAATTGCTATGAGTAAAATATAATGCACTAAGCATTATATAAATTTAATTTAGAAAATCATATTAATATAATTTAAATATTGAATTAAATATTAAACACAACATTTATGGTTAGCTTAGCTTTTTGGAACTGTCTCATCTTTCATTCGTTGGAGACCTTGGCGGAAAAGGCAAAGAAGGTTTAGTTCAAAAACGGACTGGATCTGGAGCTAAAACTGGATGTAATCTTTTGGGTTTACTCGAAGGTATCTATATGCAAATTAAAAGTTCTTCCTTTTTCCACAAATCTTCTGTTACTTCAGTTGAGAATATTTTTAAGAAAATTGATTAATATCTTCCCTAAAAACACTATTTTTATTTTATCATTATTTATATTTATATATTTATATATATTTTATTATTTATACACATATATTAGTCAAATTTATTTGAAAATAATTGATTTTTCTCATGTATTTTATTACAATTTTTGAAAATCATCTTTTGAAGAAAATTTTGAAAATAATTATTGAATTCCCAAAATTTTAAAGAAAAATCTTCAAATGTAAATTTAATGATAAAAATTAGCTTCTTAAAATTGAAGGGCTGAATGCTATAACGTGTTACGCACCATGTTGAGTAAATAGCGCGTAACACCTTTTATCATCCAGGCCCTCAATTATATAAAAATATTTTTGAAGTAATTAATTTTTAGAACTTTTTCATTATAATTTTTTAAAATTCAATTATTTTCAATATTTTCAATTAAATATTTACGAAAATTCAAATATATAAGAATAACTAATAACATTAATGTTCTTTAAAACTATTTCAAACATTTTTAAGAAAACAATCATGTTCAAAGTTTTTAATTAAAATTCTTCAAAAAAATTAATTAGTTTTTTTAAATTATACAAAAATTCTTTTAAAAATTTTTTAATTATTTTCAAAAAATTACATTATAATATACCTATTTGAAACATTAATTTTTAGAATTGTTTTATCATAATTTTTACGAATCAAATATCTTATTGACTTACGTATTAAAATTTCAGAGAAAGCATGTTATTTTATAATTAAAATTCTTGAAAAATTTGATAATTTTCTATTATATTTTTCAAAAATTCAATGACTTTGGGGCCATTCAAGTATTACGTAAGCATATTTTTCAGGTTTTTAGACCCCCCCCCCCTCCCCCATGTAAGATTTTTTATATGCATTAGCGCCATTTTTTCTAATGGAAATAAGCAATAGCTAGACCCCCCCTCCCCCTTAAATGCTTTTGTAATACTTGAATGGTCCCTTTTAAAACATTTTATCAAATTTCAATTGTCAGGAAATTTTTCAATTATGTATAATAAAAAAACCTTAATATTTTTCAAAAATTATTTATAAACTAGCAACAATTCGCGCGGCTAACTTCTTGCTTACTTTTTTAAAAAAAAGTACACGGAGAGAAATCTGTTGCGAATAATGCATAGAGTAGAGGTTATGAATATAGCATAAGTACTTACTAGCGAAAAGTATAAGAGGTCCGCCTGAATATCAGTCGACTCCGCCTAATATTCAGGCGGACTCGAGCAATAAATGTAGGCTCTCTGTTAGGATTTTAGCATCAAAGAATCTATGGAAAAAGTATATGAAAAGTTTCGAGCATTAATCCTAACAGATTTCTCTCCGTGTAGCATTTTTAAAAATAATAGAATTTAAAAATTTATATTTCAAATTTTTATTGAAAACACAAGGAAAATTTTCAATTTTGGAGAAATTACAAATAATTGCAGAAATTCAATTACTTTCAAAAGTAATAAAATTCTTCTCATAAAATTAAATTATATTCAAAATTTAAAAAAAATTCTCGTCAAAATCCCAATTATGTATATAAATTACAAAATTCTTCCCTAAAGTTCAATTCTTTTCAAAAATGTCAATAAAAATCTTGTCCTAATTTCAATTATTTTCAAAAAATTTTTTCATTTTAATGATTTTCAATATCTACAATTTTAATAAAATTTTCCAAAAAGAATTTAATTATTTAAAAAAAATTTTTAATAAAATTGTACGCAAACATTTAATTATATTCATAAATAATTAAAATTTCACAGGAATTCAATTATTTATTATACAAAATTTTTTTATAAATTTATTTTAAAAAAGTCAATTATTATCATAAAAAATAATTTAAAATTCTAGAAAATAATAATTAAATTAAATTGAAATGAAGAAAATAATTTTGAAGGAATTACAGTAACAATATTTTTATAATATAAAATAATGATTCTATCACTCGGTCAACTATAATTTATTATTATAAAACATGAAGAAAGTGATCATTCCGAGTCTTCGACTCAGAGCAATCGATATCTTCATGTTCTATAACAAATACTTTTATAAGTTGTTTTATTTCATAAAGGTTTTAATTTGAAATTTTTGAATGTCTCAATTCCTGAGGAAAAATAAGAATAATTAAATATTTATTTAAAAAAGAATTTATTTATGTTTTCGAATAATTTTATAATTAAAGAAATTCGTAAATAAAAACGAAATTTGTAATAAAAAAAATCATATAAAAACAAAATTTATTTTTAATTTTTTAATTTCAAATACTTTATTATAAATCATGAAACACTACATATTTTCGATTTGTAAAACAATATTAAAAAAAAAACACACAAAAACTAACTTCAGATTGTGAGGGACAGAAAAATGAAAAATTTTCAAAAATTAATTTTAATAATTTTTATTACAATTTGTTGAAAATATTGTATCTTAGTAACTTTTTCAAAAAATCATCAGTTACAATTATTATAAAAAATTGAATTTTTGTATTTGAAAATTTGTAAAAATAATTTATTTAAAGATGAAGTTCAGTTAACTTTATTTCCCGTGAAAAACATAAGTATTTAAATTTTAAATATTTATTTTACAAAATTATTCGATTTTTAAAGAATTGAATTTAGAAATCAGTGAAAGTCAGAGAAATACAAAATAAAATTTTTGTTACAACACTAAATTAAATAAACGACTTTTTCGACTTTTTCTGTGCCTTAAAATCGATCCGAGACCTAGAAATATTAATTACATTGTAATAATTTCAGGGACGTGTTGCGTAAGACTCAGTCAATTTTGCACCTCACTTTGTGGAAAATGGCATAAAAGGCATTTAATCGTGAAGGATACTTTCGTGACATATATAAGACCTGGAGATGGAAGAATAAAAGCCGTAATTTTAATGGACAATGGTTTTGAAGTTAGTTCAGGAATGTACTCAACGGGTTTGAGGAATGGATTACAAATTATGAATCTCAATAGGCATATTGTTATGAAATGTTGGACTAGAAGAAAAGCAAAAGAATGGTTGGATTACATTCATCGCCTTTCTGTCGAGGAAGGTTAATATCCAATGCATAAAATTAAATTTATAAAACTAGAAACTGAACTTCTGTTTCGTTTGAACCTTAAAAATATACTTTTCTCTAAAAATCGAAAATGAGTTAAAGCAATAATATTATGTATAAATTAATGAATTTCAGGTAAGTCTTTTATTCAAACAAATCCTCACAAGTCCTTCGCTCCAGTTCGATGTTCAGTACCTGCAACGTGGTTCGTTGATGGATCAAGTTATATGTCGGCAGTTGCAGACGCTCTAGAAGCAGCGACTGAAGAAATTTTTATAGCAGATTGGTGGCTTTCTCCTGAAATTTATCTTAAGAGACCCGCTAATGAAAGGGATTACTGGAGACTCGATAAAATTTTGGAAAGGAAAGCTGTAAGTCATTAAATTTATATGTATTTTCAATGAAAATAAGTTTGTTAATTCCACAAATTAATTGTTTTATTCTAATGTAATTAAAGCTGCAAGGTTTTCTGGGTAAGATTTACTTGATAATTTAAAAAATGGGTCTTAAAATTTTCCTTCAAATTCTAATTTACTAATCGGATTCTTAAAAAATGTTGTACCATTTTGAAGAATAATCTTACGTTCCTAAATTGATAATAATCAGGGCTCGAACTAGTTCCGTAAATCCCGTAAAAGTCCGTAAATTGAACGATATAATTTTGATAATTTTAGAGAAATTACAAATGATTGTAGGAATTTAATTATTTTATTATTATTCAATTATTTTCAAAAATTTTTTTAAATTCTCGTCAAAATTTCAATTATTTTCCAAATTTTTCTCAATTCAATGGTTTTTAATAGGTATCTACTATTCTAATAAAATTTTCCAAAAGAATTAAATTATTTAAAAAAAAAATTTTATAAATTTCTGCACAAAGCTTTAATTATTTTCACAAAATAATAAAAATTTCTCAGAAAATCAATAACTTACAAATTTTATATAAATTTCTTAGCCATAATTCAATTATTTTCATAAATAATAAAATTCTTTTTAGGACTTCAATTATTTTCATAAATAATAAAATTTATGGCAGAATTATGATTATTTTTAATACAATTTTATTCAAATTCCTTCAAAAATGTAATTATTTATAAATATTTTATTAACATTTATCAAAAGAATTCAATTATTTAAAAATTTGTTGATAAAATTCTTTACGACAATTTATTTTTAAGAATTAATCAATTATTCAATAAATTATTTATTTTTGTATTTAAATAATTGAATTCTCGTAAAATTTCCTAATCAAAACTGATTTGAAAATTATTTTTTTTTTTTGAAATTTTAGATAATAATTGAATATTAAAAGCATTGGAGAATGAATTTTTAGAAAGAATTGAATTTTGAAAATATTTCAAATTAAAATCTTAGAAAATCTGAATTTTTCATACTTTTCAACTAACATTTTTGGAGAATGAAGTAATTTATTTTAAAAAGTTCTCATCAAAATTTCAAATAATAAAATTCTTCGCAAAAATTCAATTGTTTTCAAAAATTTAAATAAAATTCTTGTCAAAATTTCAATTATCTTTAGAAATAATTCAATTCTTCTCGGAAATTCAATTATATTCAAAAATTTTAATAAAATTCTTGGCAAAATTTCAACTATTTTAAAAAATTTTTCTCAATTCAATGATTTTAAATAGGCATCTACTATTCTAATAAAATTGTCCAAAAAAATTCAATTATTTAAAAAACAATTGAATAAGATTCCACACAAACATTTAATTATTTTCAACAAATAATAAAAATTTCACAGGAATTTCAATATTTACTATTTTTTTATAAATTTCTTTGCAATCATTCAATTATTTTCATAAATAATAAAATTTTTACAGGGATTCAATTATTTTGGTAAATAATAAAATTCTTGTTAGGAATTTAATTATTTTGATAAATAATAAAACTCATTGCAGAATTTCAATTATTTTTAATACAATTTTAATCGAATTCCTCGAAAAAATGTAATTATTCTTAAAAATTTTATTGAAATTCGTCAATAGAATTCAATTATTTAAAAATTTATTAATAAAATTTTTCATGAGAATTTAATTTTAAGAAACATGCAATTATTTAATAAATTGTTTTTTTTTTGCATTTAAATAATTGAATTCTAGTAGAATTTTCTCATAAAAATTGATTTAACAATGGATTTCAGTTAAAATTTTAGATTATAATTGAGTATTAAAAGCATTAGAGAGTAAATTTTTTAGAAATAATTGAATTTTGAATAGGTTTTAGATTAAAATTTTTGAAAATTTGAATTTTTCATATTTTTGTCTAACAATTCTGTAGAATTAATTTTTTTGAGAAAGTTTAATTGCGGATTTTTTTATATTATTTGAAGTTTTTGTTTTCTAATATATATATTTAATTGACGAATTTACGAATAATTGAATATTGTAAAGAAATAAATTTGAAAATTGTCAAAGAACTTTTTCGAAAATTATTAAAAATAATCGATTTTAAGAAGAATTTTAGTTAAAAATTGTTGAAAATAATAATTGAATTGATAATAATGATTTTATCACTCGGTCATCTTTAATTATTATAAAACATGAAGATATCGATCACATGAAGTTATCGATATCTTCATGTTTTATAGTTATGGAAATTTTAATTTCTATTTTTAAATAAAATATTCTCTTATTTGATTCGGACTGTTTATATTTTTGTCAGCAATTGGTCCGTAATTTTTCATTTTTGGTCCTTAAAGTCCGTATTGTTAAATACTTTCACTGGTTCGATCCCTGTAATAATTGAAAATTAATTTTAAGGCTAAAAATGTAAATTTGTTGCAGATTGCCGGTGTAAAAGTGTTTGTGATGATTTACAAAGAAGTAGAGTTGGCTTTAGGAATAAATAGTTTTTATAGCAAACAAAAACTAGTCGAAAAGTGTCCGCAAAATATAAAAGTATTGAGATATCCCGATCATGCTCGAGTTGGCGTTTTTCTTTGGGCTCATCATGAGAAAATTGTGGTTGTCGATCAGTCGGTTGCCTTTCTAGGTGGAATTGATCTCTGTTATGGTAGATGGGACAATTCTGAGCATCGACTGACGGATCTTGGTAATAAATAAAGAATCAACCTTAATTTTATATTCAAATAAAAGTTTAGTAATCATTACATTATATTTCACCAAAGAGTCACTATTGCTTTTAAAATATTTTTAAACGATTCCAAAATTAAATTTTTAAACTATTAATTACATTTTTTAAATAAAAATCTTGTCTTAAAATTAGGATCAACTCATCAGTCAACGATTTATATACCTTCTAAAGGAAAAGTGACCAGTACCAGTAGCAAACCGATCACAGTATACAAATCGAAAGAACATGTGTTACTACCTCTAGCAATTGCTACGAATACAATTGCTATGGCAACGACTAAATGCCTTCCAGTTTTGTAAGTGAAACTATTTCTTACTTTCTCAAGAATTCTTGACATTCGAATATCTAATTCATAAATCACTTTTAGGCCAGTAGTGAGTAAAGAAAAACAAAGTCCAGAGCCACTAAGTCAAATAAAAACATTAGATCCATTACTACTATCACTTCCCGACGAGAGTTTCAAATGTAATACACCTGATCCACAAAAAAAGAATCTGTTCGAAGTGGCAAGAACAAAAGTTGACAGAGTTAAATATAATATGAGAATGAAGAGAAAAGAATGGATCAATATGGTTTATAGTCCTCATGAATGTAGTAGCGACGAAGAACAAGACACAGTCGATAAGTAAAATAATTTATATTGTTTCAGCTTATTAAAAGATAAAAAGATGTTTCTAAAAATGTTAATGTTTAATTTTTAGATTTTCCTTAATTTGAATATTTCTGTTTTAGTATCGTGATAAAACTTCCTATAGACGACGAAGAGGAATTGTTTTACGAAAGTCGAGATATTTATCCAGAACTGAATGGAATGTCAAAACTTTGGCTTGGAAAGGATTATACTAATTTTATTGTCAAGGATTTTAATAATCTGGATAGCCCTTACCAAGATTTAGTGGACAGAAGTACAACACCTCGAATGCCTTGGCACGATGTGGGAATAATGGTCCAGCAAGCGACAGCTAGAGATGTAGCTAGACATTTTATTCAAAGATGGAATGCTATAAAGGTGAGATTCACTTAGTTACAATTTACAGAACATTAAACTTTCAAATTTTATCCAAAAATTAGGTTGAATAACATATAAGTGTTTACATTAATTTCGTTCATTGAACAGGGTTGCCTCAGGCCAGGGAAATCAGGGAAAAGTCAGGGATTTTTATTTAAAGTACTGGGAAAAATTAAATAGGTATTTAGAATTTATAAGAAAATTCTAAATTTTTGTGTCTTTTTGATTGTCTCATAAACTTCGAAATTACCACGAATTCTAAAAAAGCCTTAAATTTTTTCTATTTCTGACAATAATTTATTATAAATAACTTAATTTTATTGAAGAACTGACATAAAGTTATTACTTACCTATAAATCATTTAATAAAGTATTTTTTTAAAAAACTTTAATTTCAATTCTGTTGAATTTAAGTATCTTAATAAATATTAAAATTCTTTACAGAAGTTCAATTATTTTCAAAAATTGTTTTCAAAATTCTCGTCAACATTTTAATTATCTTTATAAATAGCAAAGTTCTTCGCCGAAATTTAATTATATTCAGGAATTTTTATAAAATTCATTGTATAATTCAATTATTTTCATAAATAACAATATTCATCACAAGAATTCAATTATTTTCAAAATTAATAAAATTCATCGCAGAAATTCAATTATTTTCAAAGAATAAAAAAAATTATCGTCAACATTTCAAGTATCTTTATAATTGAATAGCAAAATTCTTCGACAAGATTCAATTGTTTTCAGGAATTTTAATAAAAAAATTGCAAAATTCAATTGTTTTCATAAATAATAGTATTCGTCACAAGAATTCAATTATTTTTTATAGTAATAAAATTTCAATGATTATAAAAAATTTGAATAAAATTCATGGTAAAATTTCAATTATTTTCAAAAATTTTAATAAAATTCATGACAAAATTTCAATTATTTTCAAACATTTTTCTTAATTCAATGATTCTACGATTTTAATATAATTTCCCAAAAGAATTGAATTATTAAACAACAATTTTGACAATAATTTACACGAACATTCAATTATTTTCCAAATTAAGGTCCTGAAAACATTCTACGTTATTATTTTCCTAACAAATAAAAATTTCACAGGAATTCAATTATTTAAAATAGAATTTGTATAAATTCTTTCGAAAAAAATCAAATGTTTTAAAATTTGGCATTAACTTTTTGGCAGTAATTCAATTATATTCATAAATTTTAAAATTCTTTTCAGAGATTTAATTATTTTCATAAATAACAATATTATATCACAAGAATTCAATTATTTTCAAAAATTGCAAAATTGCAAGAATTGCAAATTTCATTGCAAAATTTAAATTATTTTCAAAAATTGTTCTCAATTCAATAATTTGTATATGAAATTATGTATAATAATAAAAATTTCACAGGAATTGAATTATTAAAAATAGAATGTGCACAAATTTTTTCGAAAGAAACCAATTGTTTGAAACTTTTTTATAAAATTCTTCCCGATAATTTAATTATTTTCATAAATAATAAAACTCCTTGCAGAATTTTAATTATTTTTAATAAAATTTCAATCGAATTCCTTGAAAAATGTAATTATTCTTAAAAATGTTATTAAAATTTGTCGAAAGAATTCAATTATTTAAAAATTTGTTGATAGAATTATGTATAAGAATTCAATTTTAAGAAACATTTAATTATTTAATAAATTATCTATGTTTGTTTTTAATTAATTGAATTCTCGTAGAATTTTCTAATAAAAATTGATTTATAAATGAATTTCAGTTAAAGTTTTAGATAATAATTGAATTTTGGAGAAGTTACTAATAATTGCAATTTTTAGAAATAATTGAATTTTGCAAAAGTTTCAAATTAAAATCTTTGAAAATTTAAATTTTTCATACTTTTAATAAAAAATTCTATGGAACTAATTTTTTCAAAAAGCTTAATCGCAATTTTTTAAAGAATTATTTCAAGTTTTTATTTTCTAATATTTATATTTAATTGAAGAATTTTCGAATTATCGAAATTTCGTAAAACTGAACTGTAAACAAATGAATTTGAAAATTGGACTTTATCATAAAAATTATTAAAAATAATTGATTTAAAGAAGAATTTTATTTAAAAATTTTAGAAAATAATAATTGAATTGAAACGATGAAAAAAATTTTTAAAAAGTTACAGTAACAATATTTTAATACTATAATATAAAATAATAATTTTATTACTCGGTCACCTTCAATTATTATAAAACATGAAGAAAAATGGATTCTTTCTTCAGGTTTTATAATAATATTCTTTCAAGTTATTGAATTTCAATAGGTTTGAATTTGAAATTTTTTAAATCTTTTTTCCTGTGAAAAAATAATAATGATTAAAAAAGAAGTTAAGTTATTGATATTTTCGAATAATTTTACAATTATAAAATTCGTAAATAAGTGCGATAGAACAATTTTTTTGAGTATCTAATCATTTTTAAAGTGAATCAGAATATTCTTTAGGGTCAGGGAAAAAGTCAAAATTTTGTCTGAAAGTCAGGGAAAAGTCAGGGAAAAACAAAATTTTTTTGTGGCAACCATGTTGAATGATTCTAGATATTTCCACGTATTTCAGTTTTTCTAATTCAAAAATAAAATTCTCTTAATGAAAAAGATTTAGAAAAATGTATTTAAATTTTTAAATAGCACACAAAAATGTAATCATCTTTTGAAATTTTTTACCTAAACAATTTTTGTATTTTGTGGTGAATTTTCTTATTAAAATTACTTTTGGCGAAAATAATTATGTAAATAGTACATACACAATTTAAAAAACATTTTAAACCAGTGTAATTGCCGAAATGAGATTGAGAGAATTAAATAGCTTGACATTACAGATTGAAAAGGCGAAACTGAACCCAACCTATCCATTTCTTCTACCAAAAGCATATAAAAATTACGCAGGATACTCGATTAATTTCGATGAAAGTAAAATGCATAACGTAAAGTGCCAAGTTCTGCGATCCGTCAGTTCCTGGTCTGCAGGATTTTTGGACCCGGAAACGATAGAGCAAAGTATTCACGAAGCTTATATTCACGCAATCAGCAATGCTCAAAGGTACTGTATGAATTTCAAGTATTTAATTTTTTTCAATTCTCAATCATCACAATCATTATTTATTTGTACTGGGTATAAAATTTGTACAAATCCATAAAAGCAATAGAATAATAATAGAGTTTTACAAAAATTTCGAAACTCGAAAGTTATTTTTTTTGTTCTTTTTTTCTAGCTTCTTTTTGAAGCACAAATATTTTTTTTACTTCCTAGTCGAGAATTATTTTCACTCTTTAAGGCTTAAAATTTTTAATAATTGTTTGATTTTCATTCCTCATGAAGAGGATTTATATTGTTGGCGATTTTGATTATCCAAAAGAAGATTATATGTAATCATTTTTATTTAGAAAAAGATATACAAAGTTAAAAAAGTGTCCAGATGTATGTGTGTGTATGTCATAAAAGATTGTGTACAAAATATCTCAGACACGCTTTGACGAATTGCAATCATTAATACCTTAAATATGAAACAAGGATTTTCGAATATATCCACACAATTTCTTTTACCATTATTTAAAATTTTCAAAAATAAATGTCTTGACAAAAAAAATTAATTTTAATGTAAATTTAATTTTACTTGTTAAAAATAATTATATCTTTTATTGAAATGAATTGATTAATTAACCTATGTACATATAAAGTTCAAATTTTACTAAAATTTATAGATTTAATCTCTTTTTTTAGTATAAAAAATCGTTTTTTATATTTTTTAATGAACTTTTTTCTATATAGAAAAGTTAATTTTTGTCAAAATTATATTGCTGACATGAAAACGCTGTTTGGCAATAATACGGAGAAATTTATTCTGAACTCTTTCCTTCTCTTAAATTTGAGCGTTTTTATATGAAGCTTAAAAATCCCCGAAGCATATTTAAGATTAGATCTTACTAGTGCAAAAGAAATACCTAGTTATAAAAACTGAAAATAGATACTAATTTGTAGTGGTTGTAATTGACAGTAATTTTATTTAATTATGTAATTAGAGACATAACAATTTAATTTAACTGTATGTTACAGGTATATTTATATTGAAAATCAATTTTTCATAACACTTGCAAATGTCGATGGTACAATAGTAAAGAATCGTATTGGCGAAACGCTATTAAAAAGAATACTCAGAGCTCACAGAGAAGGTTCAGTGTTTAGAGTCTATGTGGTCATGCCACTGTTGCCAGGATTTGAAGGAGAAGTTGGAGGAGCTACTGGAACAGCTCTTCACGCTATAACTCATTGGAATTATGCTTCAATTTCCAGGTAACAATAATTTTTTTAATTGAAAGAAAAAATAGATTATTTTTGACGTTCAGTTGAATTAGCACTTGAAAAAATGACATGCATTTTTATAATTATACAGCCGAACGAAAATGAAAAAAATTCAAATTATACATACATTTTTAAATTAGATCGGTTCAAATATTAACTATTTAAATTCTACGAAATTAAAACCCTACACAGTAAACTGAATAATGTTATTATGGATGAACAATGTACAATTTTTATCTCTACACAATTAATTTTTTAAATCAAATATAATTTAATTCTACTTTATTAAACCCAAAACATATCGATTTAATTGAGAATTACAGGGCTCGAATCAGTGAAACTATTTAAAAATACGGACTTTACGGACCAAAAATGAAAAATTTTACTTAAAATTATAAATTAAATTTTTCATAACTATAAAACATGAATATATCGATAACTCCGAGTCTTCGAGTCGGAGTGATCGATTTCTTCATGTTTTATAATAATTAAAGATGACCGAGTGATAACATCATCATCAATTCAATTATTATTTTCAAGAATTTTTAACTAAAATTCTTCTTAAAATCGATTATTTTTAATAATTTTCAAAAAAGTTCTTCGACTATTTTCAAATTCATTTGTTTACAATATTCAATTTTACGAAATTTCAATTATTCGTAAATTCTTCAATTAAATATATATTAGAAAATAAAAACTTAAATAATATAAAAAAAATCCGCAATAAAACTTTCTAAAAAAAATTAATTCCACAGAATTGTTAGTTAAAAATATGAAAAATTTAAATTTTCAAATATTTTAATCTGAAATCTTTTCAAAATTCAATTATTTCTAAAAATTTACGCTCTAATGCTTTTATTATTCAAATATAATCTAAAATTTTAACTGAAATCCATTTTTAAATCAATTTTTTAATAAGAAAATTCTACTAGAATTCAATTATTTAAATACAAAAAAAAAATTTATTGAATAATTGCATGTTTCTTAAAATTGAATTCTCATAAAGAATTTTATTAATAAATTTTTAAATAATTGGATTTTTTTGACGAATTTTAATACAATTTTTAAGAATAATTACATTTTTTCGAGGAATTCGATTAAAATTGTATTAATAATAATTGAAATTATGCAATGAGTTTTATTATTTATCAAAATAATTGCATTCCTAAGAAGAATTTTATTATTTACCAAAATAATTGACTCCCTGTAAAAATTTTATTATTTACGAAAATAATTTATGGTTTGCGAAGAAATTTATAAAAAAATTTGTAAATAATGAAATTCCTGTGAAATTTTTCGAAAATAATAAAATGTTTGTGTGGAATTTTATTAAATTGTTCTTTAAATAATTGAATTCTTTTGGAAAATTTTATTAGAATAGTAGATGCCTATTAAATATCATTGAATTGAATTGGAAATCTTTGAAAATAATTGAATTTACGAGAAGAATTGAATTATTTCTAAAGATAATTAAAATTTTGACAAGAATTTTATTAAAATTTTTGATTACAATTGAATTTTTGCGAAGAATTTTATTATTTAAAAAGATAATAATTGAAATTTTGACGAGAACTTTTTAAAAAAAATTAATTCTCCTGAATTGTTGGTTGAAAAGTATGAAAAATACACATTTTCCAAGATTTTAATTTGAAACCTTTTCAAAATTCGATTTTTTTAATATTCAATTATCTAAAAATTCAAAAAAAATTAATTTTCAAAACAGTTTTGATTAGAAAATTCTACAAGAATACCTATTAAAAATCATTGAATTGAGGAAAATTTTTGAAAATAATTGAAATTTTGACAAAAGTTTTATTAAAATTTTTGAAAATAATTGAATTTCGGAGAAGTATTTAATTATTTCTAAAGATAATTGAAATTTTGACGAGAGTTTTTAAAAATTTTTGAACATAATTGAATTTTTGCGAAGAATTTTATTACTTTTGAAAATAATTGAATTCCTACAATCATTTGTAATTTCTCTAAAATCATCCAAATTATATCGTACAAATTACGGACTTTACGGACCTTTTTTAAAAAAAACGGATTTTTACGGACTTCAAGCAAAGTTACGGACTTTTACGGAATTTACGGACCTAGTTTGAAGAAAATTGATTGAAAATCGATTTTTTCAAGAATAGTAGCAGGAGAACCTCTTCATTAAATGACCAATTTTTGAACTTTATATGTTCTGGAATGAAGAAATTACATATTGACATTTTAAAAATTAGAAAATTCAAAAAAAATTGCCCTTTTGTGTTTTTTTTGGTATTCAGTTACAATAATGTATGCAAAAATGATGAAACTTTCCCATAATATTTTAAATCCAAAGGAAAATTGCAGATGAAAAAATGTCTTAAATAGGTGGATTCCACGTCAGTTCAACACACTTATTTTCATGACTTGTTGGGATTTGGCTGTACTTTTGTAAATTTATTACCTTTATAGCGATAAACAACTCCACCAAATATTTTTTCAAAATTTTGAAAATTACCAAAAATATGGCATTTTCAAAATTTTTGTCTTTTTTTTAAGTGCTATAACTTTAGTTCTAATTAACCAATTTTGGATTTTAAAAAAAGCATTTCTTTGGTTTTAAGTATATTTTAAGTTAAAATTAATATAAAAAAAAAATTTTTTTTTGAAAAATTAAAAATCCGTTTTTGAAAAAACATCATCTTCGATTTTTTCAAAATTCTACTAAATGTTAGGGCAAATGTGCTTTACATGTCCTGTAAGTTTAATCTTGGGATCTCAAAGGGATTCGGAGTAAAAAAATAAAACGTAACCACAAATTACGAACATATGGGGCAAAATTCCTCAACTGCCCAGGTAAAACAATGAATTTTCTCTAAACTTTGCTGAAATGTTACTATTATTAGTAGAAGTGTAAATATTAATTTTTTTTGAATTTGATAAAATATTTTTTGAGTTATGGAGTTTCAAAATTTTGATTTTTTTGAAAAAATCTTTTTTTCGATTTAATATATTGATAAGTATAATTAATAAAATTTAAAGTATGAATAGTGATTTTTAAAGGGCTTTTCACGGGCTATAAGCTGGTGATGGAAAAAAAGTTGTTTTCTGTTAATTTGACCTTGAAATTCAAGGTCAAATTCATAATTTCAACATACAGTAGAACCCGGTTAATACGATCCCGTTTAATACGATTTCCTGCCTTGAAATTCAAGGTCAAATTCTTAATTTCAACATACAGTAGAACCCGGTTAATACGATCCCGTTTAATACGATTTCCTGCTTAAGACGCTCATTTATGGTGGTCCCTGCAATTAAAGACATACATTTTATATCCCACCTAATACGATTTCCCGCATAAGACGCATTCTTAGTGCGGTCCCTACAGAATATAATTAACCAAGTTCTACTGTATCTCAAAATCGGTGTTTTTTTATTTTTTCGTAACCTATCCCAATTGAAAGCTTCCTTTTTTTCATATGAGCCATGTAAATATCAGAGTGGGACCATGGAACTTTTTGAAGAAATTAATTATAAATCATCATTTTCTATGTAAAATAATGATAAATTATTATTTTCCTCAAAAATTCTCATGGTCCCACTCTGATTTTTACATGGCTCATAGAAAAACAGTCACCAGCTTATAGCCCGTGAAAAGCCCTTTAAAAATCACTATTCATAATTTAAATTTGCTTAATTTTACTTATCAATATATTAAATCGAAAAAAAGATTTTTTCAAAAAAATAAAAATTTTGAAACTCCATAACTCAAAAAATATTTTATCAAATTCAAAAAAAATTAATATTTACACTTCTACTAATAATAGTAACATTTCAGCAAAGTTTAGAGAAAATTCATTGTTTTACCTGGGCAGTTGAGGAATTTTGCCCCATATGTTCGTAATTTGTGGTTACGTTTTATTTTTTTACTCCGAATCCCTTTGAGATCCCAAGATTAAACTTACAGGACATGTAAAGCACATTTGCCCTAACATTTAGTAGAATTTTGAAAAAAATCGAAGATGATGTTTTTTCAAAAACGGATTTTTAATTTTTCAAAAAAAAATTTTTTTTTATATTAATTTTAACTTAAAATATACTTAAAACCAAAGAAATCCTTTTTTTAAAATCCAAAATCGGTTAATTAGAACCAAAGTTACAGCACTTTAAAAAAAAAGACAAAAATTTTGAAAATGCCATATTTTTGGTAATTTTCAAAATTTTGAAAAAATATTTGATAGAGTTGTTTATCGCTATAAAGGTAATAAATTTACAAAAGTACAGCCAAATCCCAACAAGTCATGGAAATAAGTGTGTTGAACTGACGTGGAATCCACCAATAATAAAACAAATTTCATATATGAATTTGTGATTTTACAGAGGAAAGGATGCACTTTTAAATCGACTAATTGCTGCCGGAATTGAAGACCCGAGTGAATACATTACATTCCATGGTTTGAGGACCCACGCCAAGTTAAACGGCTCTCTCGTAACAGAACTTATTTACGTTCACAGTAAATTAATGATTGTCGATGATAGGGTCGTGATATGTGGATCAGCGAATATTAATGACAGAAGCATGATTGCATCAAGGGATAGTGAAATCGCTGTTATTATTGAGGTGATTTCTTAATCAAACTTTTTTAATACCTTTTTGCGGGATAAAATTAATACCGGTAGCAAATTCTAAAATCTGCATCAAATTTGAGAGAATTTTTTTTTTTTTTTTTTGAAAAAACAAATATTTATAAATAAAAACATATACAAATGCAGTTTTTCTTAACATTTATTTTTTGTTTACTTAAACAGTAAACAGGCTGAATATAAAATAACTGTGGATTTCTTTTTATAAAAAAATTATGTTTCGTAATTTCATAACAATTATTTTTGAATTTTTTTATTTGAAGGAATTTTTTTTTAGAAAAAAAAGAGTTTTTTAATAATTCATTAACTTTTGCTTTAGGACCAAGATTTCACTGAAGGAAGAATGAACGAAATGTTATTTGATTGTGGAAGATTTGCTGGATCCCTAAGAAAGCAACTCTTTAGAGAACATCTTGGACTATTGAGGTCTAAGGATAAAATTAATATTGATGATATTGTCAAGAAGTCATTCTACAGAGATGTGTGGTGTGAGAGAAGTAAACGAAATACTGAGATATATGAAGAAGTCTTTCGTTGTATTCCAACGGATAATGTGGTTAATTTTTCAATGCTGAAAATATACCAAAATGAAACACCATTATGTTCCTGTGATTCTGAAATGGCAACGACTATGTTAACTGAAATTAGAGTAAGTATCTTATGCCTAAAAAACAATTTTATTATTTATTTTTCTCTTTAATTTACGTTATGAAAATAAAATAATTTTTTAAGGGACATTTGGTAGACATGCCGCTTAAATTCCTATGTAACGAAACGCTGAAACCAACTGCTGGTACAGTTGAAGGAATGATGCCAACTTCTTTGTGGACTTAAAAATAATTAAACAGTATTAAAACACTTAAAAGAAACATTTGTTTCTTTTTTTTAGACATATTAATATTGATTCCAAAAATGTTTTATTAATGTCATAAAATTTATTTTTTAAATGTTAAATAAATTAAAAGAAATTTATTATTTGTAAAAGAATGAAAAGTTGAAATATTAAAAAATATTTCAACTTTCGTTTTTTAAATTCCATTTAAATTAAGGGAAAGAAGAAACAGTATTTTGTTTTACTGTAAAATTTAGTCTAAAAATTTTAAGTTATTTTTTACTATTGCTCCATATAATCTTATAGAAACTAAAAGTAGGTAAATGAGTGATAAAAAAAAGTATAATTGATTTCCTATATATTACTATTTACTTAAAGTTCCGCATTTATTTATTAATTTTCGTTTCATCATCGAATGCAATTAATACTCAGGAAATTTTAATTATTGTCTAAATATTAAAGAGTAAATAATTTTATACATATTTTTACGATTTTTAATCTTTTATTTTTAAATTATTTTAAATTAATTGTAAATTAATGTCATCTTCTTGACTCTAGTTCTAATTGTATGACTTGTGAAAGATATACGATAATATATTTTTTAAATATAATTTATTTATTTTCTACATTAAACTTTATGTCGTTTTATTGAAAAAAGAAGCAACGCATAACGAAGAGGAATATTAATTGTGAAAAATATTTATTCAGTAAAAAAATATTGGAAATTATAAAAAATAAAATTCTATTCGTTTATAAAATTAATTTATTTTAAAATATATAAAAATTATTTTTTGCAACACTAACTTCTGAAGTGAATAATAATAAAAGTTCTTATAAATGTTTTAAAACTACTTTAACCATGACAATGAAACAGGAACCAATAATGATGTCTTTTTGAACACTTTCCTTGGCATCCAACAAAAAAAACAAGTAAATATGTATATTTCAAAATGTATTATTATTAAAAGAAATCACTTTAAAGTAAAATTATACTGTTTCAGGTATTTAGTTTTCTACCAGATGGCATTGGAAAAAGATTAAAATCACTATATAGCGAATGATTTAAGACTTTAAGAAACACTAAATCTATCGTTTCGTCTACTGGTATGTTACTCAATTATATTTATTTATAATAAAGTCTACACAAATTTTGAAAAGAAATTATGTCTTTATTTCGAAATAACATTAAAATTTAGACAGTAAAAAGAAAGTCTTACTTTAAGGCAAAAAAGAAGTCTTAAATTAAGATGCAGGATTTTTAAAACAGGCTGTTTGCCATTAATTTGGAAATTTGTACAGAAAACTTTTAACCTGTTTTTGCTTCGACCATTCGCAACTAGGTCCGTAAATCCCGTAAAAGTCCGTTTTTTTAAAAAAGGTCCGTAAATTGTACGATATAATTTGGATAATTTTAGAGAAATTACAAATGGTTGTAGAAATTCAATTATTTTCAAAAGTAATAAAATTCTTCGCAAAAATTCAAATATTTTGAAATTTTTTTTAAATTCTCGTCAAAACTTCAATTATCTTTAGAAATAATTAAATTCTTCTGCGAAATTCAATTATTCTCAAAAATTTTAATAAAATTCTTGTCAAAATTACAATTATTTTCAAAAATTTTCCTCAATTCAATAATTTTTAATAGGCATCTACTATTCTAATAAAATTTTCCAAAATAATTCAATTATTGAAAAGAAAATTTAATAAAATTCTACACAAAGCTTTAATTATTTTCAAAAAATAATAAAAACTTCCCAAAAATTCAATTATTTACAAATTTTATATAAATTTCTTATCCATAATTCAATTATTTTCATAAATACCTAATAAAATTTATGGCAGAATTTTGATTATTTTTAATACAATTTTATTTAAATTCCTCGAAAAATGTAACCATTCATAAAAATTTTATTAACATTCATTAAAAGAATCCAATTATTTAAAAATTTGTTGATAAAATTCTTTATGAGAATTTATTTTTAAGAAGTAATCAATTATTGAATAAATTATTTATTTTTGTATTTAAATAATTGAATTCTCGTAGAATTTTCTAATCAAAACTGATTTGAAAATTAATTTTTTTTGAAATTTTAGATAATAATTGAATATTAAAAGCATTGGAGCATGAAATACGAGTCGGGAAATTGCTTTCGGGAAAAACATTTGTTGAAAATATAGTTGTCGGGACAATAGCTGTCGGGAAACTGCAATTGGGAAAACTACCGGTAATCTGAATTTTTAGAAAAATAAAACAAAATTCTTCGCATAAATTCAATTGTTTTCAAAAATTTTAATAAAATTCTGGTCAAATTTTCGATTATTTTTATAAATAATTAAATTCTTCTCCGACATTCAATTATTTCCATAAACTTTAGTAAAATTCTTGGCAAAATTTCAATTATTTTCAAAAATTTTCCTCAATTCAATGATTTTTAATAGGCATCTACTATTCAAATAAAATTTTCTTGAAGAATTCAATAATTTAAAAAACAATTTAATAAAATTCTACACAAACATTTAATGATTTTCAAAAAATAATAAAAATTGGATGATTGCGAAGAAATTCATCAAAAAATTTGTAAATATTTACAAATTTTTTCATAAATTTCTTCGCAATCATTCAATTATTTTCATAAATAATAAAATTTTTACAGGGATTCAATTATTTTGGTAAATGATAAAATTCTTATTAGGAATTCTATTATTTTGATAAATAATAAAACTCATTGCAGAATTCCAATTATTTTTAATACAATTTTAATCGAATTCCTCGAAAAAATGTAATTATTCTTAAAAATTTTATTAAAATTTAGTCAAAAGAATTCAATTATTTAAAAATTTATTAATAAAATTCTTTATGAGAATTCAATCTTAAGAAACATGCAAACATTACTAGAAATTTCTCATAAAAATTAATTTAAAAATGGATTTCAGTTAAAATTTTAGATTATAATTGAATATTAAAAGCATTAGAGCGTAAATTTTTAGAAATAATAGAATTTTGAAAAGGTTTCAGATTAAAATCTTTGAAAATTTGAATTTTTCATATTTTTAACTAACAATTCTATGGAATTAATTTTTTTTTAAGAAAGTTTAATTGCAGATTTGTTTTATATTATTTGAAGTTTTTATTTTCTAATATATATTTAATTGAAGAATTTACGAATAATTGAAATTTCGTAGAATTGAATATTGTAAACAAATGAATTTGAAAATTGTTAAAAAACTTTTTCGAAAATTATTAAAAATAATTGATTTTGAGAAGAATTTTAGTTAAACATTGTTGAAAATAATAATTGAATTTATAATGATTTTATCCCTCGGTCATCTTTAATTATTATAAAACATGAAGAAATCTTCATGTTTTATAGTTGTAAAAAATTTAATTTATAGTTTTAAGTAAAATTTTTCATTTTTGGTCCGTCAAGTCCGTATTTTTAAATACTTTCACTGGTTCGAGACCTGCAATTTGTAAAAGTAATAGTTCGAATAAATGTAGATAGAATTATCAAGTAAAAGTTCTCTGGATTAAAAATTTGGTTTAGTAGAAATGCTAATGATAGATAACTCTTCTAAATAATATTTTTTTAAATAAAAAGTAGATTAAATGAAAATTCTGCGGAATAAAAATTTTCCCAATTAAAATTTCGATTAGAAAAAAATTCTGTTTAATAGAATATTCGTTTATTTTAAAGTAAATTAAACAAAATTCTAAAATGAAATTAATCCTATGAATAATATATTTTTTCATTAATCTTATTATTATTAATTGTTTTTTAGTTACGCGGTTTTAGCTGTATTAACTGCATAAATTTTAATTCCTTCATCAATTATTCAAAAGTTTTATAAATATACAAATCATCAATACCTACGTAAAATCTAAAATGCTACTGAAAAAAGTCTGCAATTTAATATAAATTTTAGACTATCCATATAAAACAATTAGGATAAAAAAAATATTTCGAAAATGGTATTTTAAAATATAAAAAAAAGATTTTCTTTTAGTTCAAGTGTTGTGGAGCTGAAAAAAATATACTTTAATTGGAGTAAAAAGAAGAGTTTTCAGCCGAAAAATAATTCAACAATAGAGATAATCTTCTCGGATGCTTATTATGTAAACTTTCAAATTCTTGATGTCTGAAGTTCGAAGAAGACATTAATCACAGGTAAATAATGAATTAAAAAAGATTTTATTATTTTAGTAATACATAAAATTAATCACTACTTATTAATTTACTATTTTATATTACTCATGCATGCAAAGATAACACAATTGTACGTGAGAAGTTACAATTTGGTTTAAAGTTTTTATGCGTATTCTATCTCCAAAAATAAACAACTAAAAAAATTTTAAGCCGTATCTCATAAAGAAAATTTGCAATCGTTAATTTCATGAAAAGTGGCATTTTTCAAAATGAAGATTGCAAAATCCATTTCAGCTTGAAAAAAATGTAAATTTTGGTCTAAAAAAATTGTAAAAGTACTAGTCGATGGGAAATTTTTCAAAGAATCTAATTCCATTGGAATTTTTGAGCTATCTCTAAACGCGTGCGCAGTAGATTGAAAAAACTGCTTATTTAAAAGAAGTAAATAAAAAAAACACCTATTTTGATTTGGCTCAAATTTTTTAACATTATGCGACCTAGAATATTGAAGTTATTGGCGTTTAAAAACTAGAAATTTTGAAAAAAATGACTTTCAGTGGTTTTTTGGTATTGAATAAGAAAGCAGAGTATTCATAAAATTAATACAAAAATTTAAGTTTTAACTTTGTAGCGGTTTTATATTTCTAAACTTCTGTTTGCAATTATTTCCGTTATGAGTTATAAAGAACTATAAAGAATTTTTCTTAGTTTAAAAAAATTTTAAATAGATTTAACCGTGGAGTCAGTATATTTAATTTTTCAAGGATTATAATAAAAAGGTTTCTTTTTCAAACCACAGGTTCATTAAAACAACCATTTCCATTAATATACATACTCATTAGATTTCTATAAAAAAGCATTTAAATTTCAATAAACGAAAATCGATGCTTCAAAAGACATGTAGATAGAAATTTTAAATTTTACTTGAAAAAAAACAAACTTAATAAATTTATCTGCAGTGCAACTGAAAAGAAACCGGAAATTGTCAAATGCTAAAGAATATTAAATTATTTGTTTGCTTCTGCTTGAATAGAAGAATAGAGAACTAAATTAAATAAAAATCTGCTTTAACGACATAATGACATCGTCTTAAATGCTTGACTCTATAATTGAAGTTGAAAGGTACTTTTAATACTGTTGCATATTACGCTAAAAGAAATATTTTGAATAAAATAAAATAAAATTCTATTTCTTTAACTTGAGTCTATTCAATTTTTAAATATTTTCAAAATATTTTTCTTAGTTGAATAAATTTAAGACTTTAATTAAGTAGAAATTTATATTTTCTTCCTTATGAGACTTTATTACTTCCGTTTCTATTTGTAAGGAATAAAATATTCATTCGTTAAAATAGATATTATTATTATTGACAATATAATGAGACAATAATTTTTTTTATTTATTTATAATAATATCTTTTCAGAGTATTTATCACAGTAAATGGCTAATTAATTGACACTAATGAACTCATTGAATTGTAATTTATTAGCTGTTAATTTTTCAGAATTTTTTATTGTTCTGAAAATAATTTATCAAATAGTGAAAAAAAATTAAAAAAAAAAAATTTTTTTTAATTTTTAAAAATAATTTTTAACCGATTTTGATGGTAAAAATTTTATTTATTATTTAAACGAATATTTTTTCTAATAAAATCTCTATAAAAATATAGGAAAATATTAATTGAATTATTTATTGAAAATACAAGAGCAATGGCTTTTGTATTTAGTACTCTTTGTATTTAAGCTCATGATGTCAACCAAGAGTTCTTATTAATTATTAATAATTACGAATAAAAGATAATAATTAGTTGTACGTAATAGGAATAAGTCTAAAGCTGAATGAAACATTCTTTTCACCTGAGAACAATAACGCAAAAACAGTTGCCTTTTTTTGAAATAAATTTACTTCATAATTTGCCAATTAAACGCTTGGTACAATTAAACCAGTCATAAATAATAATAAAAAAAGAATAAATAATTAGAGAAAATATCGATGAAAACAAAATTGACTAATGAAGGAAAAATAAATTGTTATTGTAGACAAAATATCCAGAGAAAAGAATTAATTTAATTAGATGGATAATTCAATTCCCAACTGCTACTTATCAAAAAAATTTGATTCCATTATTGCCTACAAAATATCGTATCATAAAAGGATTACTTACATGACACGGACATTCTTTTCTACAAAGGTGTGTTAGTATTGTCGCAAGTACATGACGACATGAAACATTGCCATTAGCAGAAGGAACCGAGCCAGCGTCAACGACACACGTAGTGACTCGTTGATACGCGGAATTGGTTTGTCTTAAATTCAGGTAAAAATGAAAGAGAGATAGCAAAGCATTTTTTCACAAATTTTATCGATAGTTGAGAAAAATTAAAAGTGCCAAGAACTCGTTTTTCTACTATAATCGAACAAGAAAGAAAGTAAGTGAGACAGCCTCCAGTTTCGTTTTGCACAATCCTAAAGGCTCGCGAGTGTTCGAATCGGCGCCTCCATTGAAAAACGATAAAAATAAATAAAAAAAAAATGTGGTTTTTAATTTTTGCGCTTGTGTGTTGTGAAGTGTCATCTGAATTACAACAGGATTTAAGTGATGTTAATTTTTCTACAACAGGAAGTCAAAGGAGAATAGTACCTGACAATTCTAGTATTACTTCGGTAATTTTCAATCAAACTTTCTCTAAAATTACTCAATTCAAAACAAAATAATCAATTAACTTATGATAAGACTTGATGAAAATTCCGAGATAAATAGTATATCAATATATTGTGCTGATAAAAAAAATGATTTGATAAGGAAGTAAATTCTTTATTTAAATTCAGTTAATTTTTATTTAGACAAACAAAATTTGAATTCACCTGTGCAATCAGAACTAAATGTTATTTCATTATCTCTATATGTCGTTGAAAATCTGACTCATGCCTAAGCGATGAAATTGGTTAAGTGTATCCTCAATTTTATTACAACGTAATGGGCATGCAGATTTACCTTAATAAAAAGATTAGCGCAATTTATTGAGGTAAATGAGTAACCTAATACTAGTACACTGCTTGATTAAACCAGTTTTACTAGATCTTAAGTTATGTGCTCAATTTCATTCAGTTCATAAAATTAACCAATTTTTCAATTAACAAACTTATATAGAAGAATAGAAAAAAATTGTTCAATAAAAATTTTAATTAATAAATATGTCATTCGGAAGTATTGCGTTAAAATTAATTAAATATTTAGTATTGTTATTAAATTATTATTTATTTTAAACTAATTTTTGTTTAAGTTTTTTAACGTTTGGTTTTTCATGAATACTGGAAAGAGGCTTGGAAAATACAAAAAAGTTGTGTAATACTGCGACGCAGAATAATTAAGAGTGATTAAAATCATGGTTACAAAGTATTTCCGCACGGATTCCCTCTATAGCAATTGAAAACCGATTTTTATTCTATTGTAATTTCATACAATAAAGAAAAAATATTATATTGTCATTAAATTATGAATACTTTTACATTCTAAAAAAATTGTTATTTAAAATTGTTAACATTTAAAAAAAAAAAAAAAATTCTTGTAGCATATAAATTTTTAATCTTACCTGTTAATTTGTCGAAACATTTACTAAGAATGTGATAGATAATAATGTGATAAGTCATAAACTACTTGAAAAAAAATTCTAATATGTCATCCCAACTACTTCATTAATTTTATGAAATTTAATAATAGGACAATGAGAATACTATAAAAAAAATTTATTTTAAATTAAAGTTTTTCCATTTTGAGAAAAGATAAATTTCTTATTTTTTGAACGTTCAAAAAACTACAAACAACATTTAACATTTTCTAATGATCTTATTTGTTTACGAAGGTCAGATTCAATAATGTCGAGGATACCTTCAATTTTTTTCAAATGGAATTCGTTTTTTAAATGAATGATAATTATTCCAATCCTAAAAAAGCATTGAGAATGAATAATTATGTGAAGCAACATTGTTTCATATAAAAATATTTCCAATTTTTAAATAATTAACACCTTTTTCAAATAGCTTTTTTTTAATATATTCATTCACCTGAGAAATAAAAATATCCTGATAATTTTATCATTAAGATATAATATGAATCACATTGAAACTGATTCGAGATGTTTAAATGATATATTTACAATCGTAATTTACATTTATATATATATATATATATGTATAATTAATAAAATTGTAAAAAATAATAATTGACTAAAATAACAATGTGAAAAAAATGGTTTTTAAGCAATTTAATATAGAAATTTTGTAATAACTGAATCAAGTTTGAATCCTTGAAAAACAAGTTTTTGATTTCAGATAAAAAGCAAAGAATGCACTATGAAATATTTGTCATAAACATCCTTTTTTAAATAGAGAAAGAATAAAACTCTTTTATCTTTTTAAATTGATGAGTGAATAAGGCAAATAAAGAATTCATTTCGATAATAGAATAAGTAATGTCACAATGAAAAGAACTAAGCTTTCAAGGATGATTCACTGGTGTCGGTACCGTTCTGAAACTTTTACAATTAGGGTACCATTAATAAAACATATCAACGCGCGAAAGTAAGAAGGTAATCACCACAGACCAAAACGACCTTGTTTCTCGTGTACAAGGTTGTAAGAAAAATCTAGTGTTACACATCCGTTAAGTGTTTCACTTTTATATTTTACAGAAAATGTTCAACTCTAAACTTTATTTAAAATTCAAAGCTCATTAAAAATATCTTTCAACTGAAAAAGATATTCATCATAATTTCTCTCCAATTTTCTCAAAAAATTTTATTATGTTATTATTAAAACAGTCATAACCAGAATAATGTTTTCTTTTATAAAAAAAGTAACATATGTAAATATTTACTCATGATAAAACTGTTGTGGGATAAAAATGTGTATACAATTTTTTTATGCAAAAAATACGGAATTATACACAATTAATAACTGGCATGAGGAAAAATGTGAATATTACACAACTCAAATGAATTTTTTCCTGTCTTCATTTCAAAAACGAAAAAGAACTACATGAACTTTGCTTACAAAATTCGATGGATATTTCAGGCTTCGCACTCATCTACTAAAAATTATTTATTTATTTACTACTTTTTTTTACAATTTTCTACTATTTGGATACTTTTTCAGATTTATGACACTAAAAGCTACTTTTTTCTTTTTTTGGGAAAAATTTGCATCAGTTTAAATTCGCTAATAGTTGAAATGAAAAAAAATTCTAAAAATTGTAATAAAATTCTTTAAAACAATTCAATTATTCTCAAAAACTTTTCGAAAATGAATGATTTTCAATATCTATACAATTTTAATAAAATTCCACAAAAGATTTTTGATAAAATTCTTCGCAAACATTCAATTTTTTTATAAGTAATAAAATTTTCACCAAGAATTGAATTACCTACTTATTTAAAATAATTCATAAAATTTTTCGCAAAAAAATCAATTTAAAAACTTTTTTTTTATAAAATTCTACCGCAAGAATTCAATTATTTTCAGAAGCAATAATATTTTTCACGAAAATACAATTGTTTATAAAAATTTAAATAAAATTCTTCGCAAAAATTCAATTACTTTCTAAAATTTTAATAAAATTCAATAATTAAATGTATAATTTCAATTTTTAACAAATTTAACAATTTGAATTTATTTCGTCGAGAAAATTTTGCAAGAATTCATTTCTTTTAAGTTTTAATATATTCTACGTAGAAATTCAATTATTTTCATAAATAATATAATTCTTTGGATGAATTCAATTATTTGAAATATAATTTTAATAAAATTCTTCGAAAGAATTCAATTATAGTAAAGATGTAAAATTTGTTTTTTGGATTTTTTTTCAATTATTTTCATCATGAATAATAAAATTCTTGAGAGGAATTCAATTATTTTGAATATAATTTGAAATGAATTCCTCGAAAAATGTAATTATTTTCTGAAGCTCTATTAATATTCTTCAAAAGAAATGAATTATTTTCAAAAATTTTGATAAAATTTTTTTTTGGTATTCAATTTTAAGAAACAATCAGTTATTCTATCAATTATTTATTAGCATTTTATTTGTATTTAAATAATTGATTTTGCGTAGAATTTTTGAATAAGAATTGATTTAAAAATAAATTTGAAAAAGATTTTACATTAAAATTGTTTAAAATTTTAATTCCTGCGGAAAAATAAATAAGTATTGATATACTTAGTGAATAAAAATTTGAAAATTTGAATAATTTAATAATTATTCAAAAAAATCTGTCTTTTGAAAAATTTTAATTAAAATTAAAAGAAATTAAAAATATTTATTTAAATTTCCAATATTAATAGAAAATTTTGTCAAATTTAATTAAAATATATTTTGTTAAAAAAAAATTAATTTTCTTACTTTTAAAAATTATTTTGAAATATAATCAAATTTTTGAAGAATTCTAAAATTTCTAAAATTTCTAACCAAAGTTTGAAAAATATTTGAAGTTTAAAAGAATTTAGAACTGAAGTTATTTTCCATGAAAAGAATATTTTTGATGGAAATCAGGAAAATGTCAGAGAAATACAAAATGAAATTTTTATGAATTAATTTAATGAATTATTTTTCTGAGAATTTCCACAAGTTCACCTACAAGAACGTTTAATATTCCTTGAATGTTAGGTGCAGAAAAATAAAATGGCACATATGTTATTGAGATTTGCATTACAAACGCAAACCTTCACTTGATAATTACATTAATTCTTGTCACGCAAAAAAAAATAATTTAAGAAATACTATAGTATTTATTTAAAAGAATCTTTTCTAATTTTGTTTAATTTTTAACATGATTGAAAAAACCCCTTTTTTGTAAAATAAAAGGGAAATCCCAGAAAAAAAACAAAAGTAATTTATGATACTTGAGGATTTTTATTTTTGAAGGAGAATGCATGTTTTATATTCAGCAGACGAGCGAAAAAATTTCCAATATCCTGTCACTATTTGAATGTATATAGAAATGATAAAATTCATTGTTTAATATTCAATGATTTTCACGAAACATTTTTTAAATAAATAATTAAAGAAATATAATTTCAAAGTCAATATGTGAATACTCTTAACATTAAAAATCCTTTTTAATTATTTTTTGAAAGACACAGAGGGACTTTTGATTTAAAATTGTCATCTTTTAATATAAAAAAAAAATATTGCAATAGATCTTTGTGGAATAATCACCTCTCATCAAAGTGATTTTTTTTTATAAATATATGAATGGATGAGAAATTGTGAATAGAAGGAGTGACCTTTAAGGACGTAGGTAGAAAATATTGTGATCAACAATTTCCGATTATTGACCTGTTGTAGCTATTAATAATGGTTTCTTTACTCATGCAACTTTCTGCTATTAAGATACGGTGACTCACACTATTGCAATCTCTTTTTAGGAAATTAAAAGCTTTAAGTAAAATAAAATAGTAAACATTATACCTGAACCGTTCGTTATCTTTTAATTTTTAATTGATTTGTTTCTATTCAATAATTTGTATATAATTATTAATAATTCCTTTCTGTTAATTATAGGTCGATTGAAGATAAAATACTATGAATATTATTATGATCTACGTTTTAATTCGAAATAAGTTATGCCTTGCTTTAAAAGAGAAATAATATTTTTTTATCCATAAAGATAATATATTTTCTGAGGATTTATGAAGAAAAATTCTTCGCTAATTATTATTTTCTTATTTAAAAATAAACTAAAGGAAACAATTTTCTGGAAAATAGGTTTTTTAAAGTACATTACTTTTTTTAGAAATAAATGCGACTTAGATTTTAATGAATTCCATAATTTTGCGCAAAAAAATATTTGCTGTAAAAAATAAGTAAGACTATCTTTATATATATGTACGTCAATACGACATGCCATTAAGTCAAGAATTTTTTACTCGGTACGACACAGAGAAATATGTGTACCTGAATCATGAACTGGAATTTCGTTTTATCTTCAAATTTTAGTTTTTTAATTTATTAATTTATTATTGTTATTAATTATTAATTATTATTATTATTATTAACTATAATAATCTACGTATTCATTTTTTCTGTCCCTCATACTCTGAAATTAGTTTTTGTGTATGTTTCTTTTTTTTAAATATTGTTTGATAAATCGAAAATATGCAGTGTTTCCTGATTTATAATAAAATAGTATTATTTGAAATTAAAAAATTAAAAATAAATTACATATTAACAAATAAATTTTGTTTTTTATATCATTTTTTTATAACAAATTTCGTTTGACTAATCTAAATTATGCAATTTTTTCTCCTTTCTATTTATAAAAAATATTGTTAATTGTTGAAAAATTATGATTAAGTCATAATATTTTATGCATAATTTTAATTTCTCAATAACAATATTGCTCACAAGCTGATTCTTTTCTTTAGGGAAAAAAAACACATGTATTTCCGTTTCTTAATAATTTTGTAGAAAATTTTCAATTTTCATAAGGAAATAATTTGCATCATTTCTATTTCTTAATTACAATTGCTTTAATAAAATTCAAAGTTTTTTAAAAATAAAGGAAAAATATGTTTATACTATTTGTCAAAATTACAAATTTTAATTGAAAATGAAATTAAAACTTTTTAAATTATTAAAAATAAAAGGAACAACTTTTTTACCTCAAAAAAATGTTCTGTTTTTATTTACGAATTTCTTTAATTATAAAATTATTCGAAAACATCAATAACTTCTCTTTCAAATAAATATTTAATTATTCTTATTTTTCCACACGAATTGAGACATTCAAAAATTTCAAATTCAAACCTTTTTAAAATTAAACAACTTATAAAAGTATTTGTTATAAAACATAAAGATATCGATTGCTCCGAGTCTTCGAGTCGGAGTGATCGATTTCTTCATGTTTTATAATAATTATAGTTGACCAAGTGATAAAATCATTATTTTATATTATAAAAATATTGTTACTGTAATTTCTTAAAAATTATTTTCTTCATTTCAATTCAATTATTATTTTCTAGAATTTTTAATTATTTTTTATGAAAAAAAAATTGAATTATTGAGAAGAAATTTATAAAAAATTTTTGTAAATAATTGAATTCCTGTGAAATTTTATTTATTTATAAAAATAATTAAATGTTTGCGTACAATTTTATTGAAATTGTTTTAAAACAATTAAATTCTTTTTAGAAAATTTTATTAAAACAGTAGATATTGAAAATCATTGAAATGAAAAAATTTTTTGAAAATAATTGAAATTAGGACAAGTTTTTATTGACATTTTTGAAAATAATTGAACTTTAGGGAATAATTTTGTTATTTATAAAGATAATTGGGATTTTGACGAGAATTTTTTTTAAATTTTGAATATAATTGAATTTTATGAGAAGAATTTTATTACTTTTGAAAATAATTGAATTTCTGCAATTATTTGTAGTAATTTCTCCTAAATTGAATTTTTTTAGTGTTTTCAATAAAAATTTGAAATAAAAATTTTTAATTTCTATTATTTTTAAAATCTACTTTTATATATAAAGTAATTCAATTATTTTAAAAATATATTTAAGTAAAAATTTAAGACTAAATCAATCTATAAATCAATAAAATGTGTTAAAGCTAATTTTTTTAATTCAAAATATTTTAACTCTGAATTTTATTTTACTAATAATTCGATTAACTTGACTAATAAACTTGGAATAAGCAATTTTTCACACCCGGAATTTTTGTTATTTTTTTTTCTTATTAAAAAGAAGTAAAACCAATGATAATTAAATATTTGAATTTTCAATTTATTAATACAATTCAAATAAATTTATTTTCGTGTTTGTTTAATTAAACTAACTTAATTAACTCTTAGAGAGCATTCAATATTTGTATAATGTATTATTATTAACATAACTGACATTTTCATTCTTATTTCAGATATCGTTACCGATTGCGAGGACAATGAATACTTTAGGAAAATTTAATTATTCTGATCTCATAGAAGATTTTCCAGCCCCAGCAGAAATAAGTAAGTAATACTGTTTTCTAATTTAAAAAATATATTTTTTATCGAGCAACAAATTAAATAATTCGAAAACAAAAAAACAATTCTCAACGGATCCAGCCGTTGTAAATATTTAATAATAATAAAAAAATGTAAAAAATTAACAAAAAAATGCATGAAAAAAAATTCATTCCATTTTAACTGAATCTTCAACCATTTCAACTGATTCTTCAATGGGCTCTTCAATGGTTTCTTTAACAGAATCTTTAGATGAATTTTGTTTTTTAATACGTTCACCCTTGTAAATAATCATATGGATCTGATAATTAAAAACAAAGTCATTTGATTCCTCGCAATCGGTAATATTTGTTTTACGAAAGACAAGCTTGTTGCCCACATATTCGGGAATATAGCGATGATGCTCAGATTCAGTTTTTGCTATTTCTTCGCCGAAACTTTTCAAGAAATTATCTCTATCCTCACGAAAGTTAGTATTACGCAAATAACCCCCAAAATCATTCACATTTGGTACTAAATGATTGCTTAACTCACTTATCTCCTCAAAACTCAGTAGCCCACTGTTTTGGAACGTGAACCCAGATGACTTGGTGTTGTTCTTCACATTAATATTGGGGACTTGAGCTTTAGATTTTATAAGAGAATAGGCAATTTGCAGATTGCATGATCTTCTCCAAACACTGGCTGATGTTGCTACTGAATCATAAACATTTCCACCTAGAAATTTATTTTCTATTAAAAATACATTATAATAATCGTAAGTTTCCTTTCCGTTAGCAAATTATCTGCATTCATTTGTTTGTTTTGAAAATTAAATTTTGTGGGTTATTTTTATTTTTTTTAATGTCAAAAAAAAACGAAAAAAAAACTCGTTTTATTCACTTCACAAAATTGACAAAATTTCCATTACATATTTTTTATTTTCCTGACTTTTTCCTAATTTTCATCAAAAATATTTACTTTTTTCTTATCCTGCTAATAAATTGAATTTCTGCTACGAATTTTATTATTCATGAAAGAATTTAAAATAATTTAATTCTTGCGAAGAATTTTATAAAAATTTTTAAATAATTCATTTCTTTTGAAAAATTTTATGCAAACTCTAATTTAATAATTTAAATAATTGAATTGATGAAAATTTTTATTATTCATGAAAAGAATTGGATTTTTACAAACCATTTTTTAAATAATTGAATTCTATTTGAAAATTTTATGAAAATAGTAGATATTGAAAATCATTGAATTGCGAAAAGTTTTTAAAGATAATTAAATTTTACAAAGAATTCTATTAAAAAATTTGTCAATAATTGAATGTCTGTGGGAAATTTTATTAAATTTTTTTAACTTAGAATGTTTTCAGGACCTTAAAAATTTTCAATGTTTTCAGGACAAATTTATTTGATTAAATTTTGTTGAAAATAATTAAATTTCTAAAAAACATTTTATTATTTATGAAAATAATTTAATTCTTGCAAACGATTTACTAGAACTTTTTAAAATAATGGAATTTTCAAGAAGAAATTTATTATTTTTAAAAATAATTGAATTATTGTGATGAATAGTATTGTTCTTTATGAAAATAATTGAATTTTGAAAAAAATTTTATTAAAATACCTCAAAATAATATTGAATTTTCGGAAGTAATTTTTTTATTTATCTTTAATAATTGAATTCTTTCGAAAAATTATTTGTGTAAATAATTGAATTCTTAGAAAAAATGTTATTAAAATTTAAAAAAATTGAATTATTTCAAAAAAATTTAATTAAAATTGTATTTAAAACAATTAATTTCATTCGAACAATTTTATTAAATTTTTGAAAATAATTATTCAATTCTTCCATAGAATTTAAAAAAAACATTTTTTTAAGGGGACACCTAAGTGGAAAAATGACAAAAAAATCGATTTTTTTTAATTTGAATTTCTAAAAGTAGACTCAATTAGGAATAGAACAAGACTTTTTAAAACCTTTTCTAAAGAGTAGAAAAAATCTGATTACATGATTCTGAATACCATGAGTTTTTAGTATTTTTTCTTTTTTCGTGTCTCCTGTAAAAATTGTTTTTTTCCAATTTTTTAACTTTCGGTACACTTTTCTCCGAATCTACTAAACCGATTTGTAATTTTTTTTTTTACTTTGTTCAGTAAGGTTCCAAGAATACGAATAAGAAGTTTAACATCGTTTTAAGTTGTACAAACGGAGATATGAGTCAATATATTAGAGAAAATGAGATTTTTATTTTGCTTTGGGTATAAATATTCATAAAAAAGTTTCTATTGAAGATAACGTCGTAATACTTCTTATTCATATAATTGATTATATTTGTAATCGAATGAAAAAAAGGCGAACGCATTTGGAATAATAGTTTTCGAGAAAAGTGTACCGAAAGTTGACTCTTTTTGCATTGTTTTTAGGTGACTTGGGTGTCCCCTTAAATAATTTATTTTTGTCGAGGAATTGAAATTAAGTTTTTAAGAATAATTAAATTTTTGAGCAATTCAATTGCATTAAAAATAATTGAAATCCTGCTATAAATTTTATTATTTATAAAAATAATTGGATAGTTTTTAATTTGAATAGAATTTTATTATAATTCTCAAAAATAATAGAATTACAGAGAAGAATTTTATTATTTTTGAAAATAATTGAATTATTGCGGAAAAGCTTATTAAAATATTTAAAAAGTATTGAATTTCTGTAAAAAATTTTATTATTTTTGAAAGTAAGTGAATTCTTCATTAGAATTTTATAAACATTGTTTTAAATAATTATTTTTTTTCGAAATATAATAAATATTATGAAAATTTTATTATTTAAAATAATTGAATTCTTGTGTGAAAACTTTATTTGTGAAAATAACTGAATTTTTCGATTATTAATTTAAAATAATAATGAAAATAATTGAAATTCTTCGATGAGTTTTATTATTTATGAAAATAATTAAATTCTTGCTTAGAATTTAATCAAAACTTTTTTTTTAAATTCATTTTTCATGAAAAATTTTATTATTAGTGAAAGTAATTGAATTATTGTGAAAAATAAATTGCATAAAATTTTGTTAAATAATTGATTTTTTCGAAATTTTTTTGAAAATTAGCGAATTTAAAATAGTGGAAATTCTCTAAAAAAAATATAATTTATATTCTTTGTTCAGAAAGTTGAAGATTAATTTAGGTATCAAATATCAGTTTTTGCGAAATTCAATTTACTTCGTACAAGAAAGTTTAATTATTTTCAATTTTGAAAATCTGATGTAAAATTTGAAATTAGTATTAAAATTTGTTTAAGTTTTTTTCTGTACTTTGAAGTTTAAAAATATAATATAATTTGAAAATTTAATTCTAATTAGTTTTTCAGTTATGTGTCATAATAAGTATTTCTTTAAAAATTACTTAAATTAAAATGACTTGAAATTGTTTACAATAAACAGAGTAATACAACATTCCCGCGCGCTTGCGCGCGGATAGTTTGGCTAGTATTGAATAAACTTAAATCAAACTTAAACAGGGTTGCCACAAAAATTTAATTATGTTTTTCCTTCATTTCCAGACAAAATTTTGACTTTTTCCCTGACCCAAAAGAATATTCTGATTTACTCTAAAAATTATTGGATACTCAAAAAAATGTTCTATTACATTTATTTATGAATTTCTTTAATTGTAAAATTATTCGAAAATACCAATAACTTCTTTTTTAAATAAATATTTAATCATTATTATTTTTCTATAGGAATTAAGATTCTCAAATACAAACCTTCTGAAATTCAATAACTTATGATAAATTTAACATGACATGACAGAGTGATAAAATTGAAAATCTGCGATAAGCTTTTGTTATTTATAAGAATAATTGAATTCTTGCAAATTTTATTAAAAAATTTTTTAAAGAATTGAATTCCAGTGAAGAATTTTATTTCTGAAAATAATTCAACTCCAGAGAAAAATATTAGAGGAGAACGGGGCGAGGCAGCCAATTGCTTCTTATTTCTGCATAATTTTTTCAAATCGTGCGCTATTGATAATGTAGACTGCTTATGGTAGTTTACTTTAGTTGATAACAGATAGGCATTATTGCTGCAGCAGTTTAGCAATGACAGTATCATTTATGAAAACATACTTTTGTGGATGTTTTCTTAAAAAAGTACTCGTGGGGTTAGGCAGCCAACACTAAATTTTTCGTCTTTTTGAGTTGATTTTATTGGTTCTTCCAAATGTTTTCTCTTTTTTTCCTACTCCAATACATTTTAAACTTAACATTGAATTTTATAAACCATTTTTTAAGAATAAAAAATTTATATTTCCTTAAAATGTTAAATTGAATTTAATTAATGTTATTATTATAATATTATTCAAATGTAAATTTTTGAAGTTTACTAACAAAATAAAAGTAAGTTAAGGACAACTACCTTGTTATGTTTCACTAATTTTAACTTTAAGTTATGTTTTTTTAACTATTAAAATAGTTGGCCGCCTCACCCCACGTTTTTGCAATTATGCCAAAATGTGGTCCTTTGAGAAAAGGTATGTAGAAATTTTTAAGTGTAACCTACGTCAAAATGTTCTATGGAGATTTTTTAGCCAATAAGACAAGCTTTCTAACGCGATATTAAAATTGAAAAAACCTATTTAAATAACTGCCTCGCAAACCAAAACGTGCCGTCTTGGCTGCCTCGCCCCGTTCTCCTCTATTATTTATGAAAATAATTAATTTCTTGTAAAGAATTTTATTCAAATTTTTTAAAAATAATAATTGAATTTATCAACATTTTTTAAAACTTTAAAAAAAAATAAATTTCATCGAGAAATTTCATTAAAAAACTGAAAATAATTGAAATCTGACGAAGAATTTTATTACATTTTTTTTAAATAATTGAATTTTGGTGAAAATGTTTATTTTTGAAAAGAATTGAATTCTTGGGAAGAATTTTATTTTTTACGAAAATATATGAATTGTTTCAAAGATTTTTACTTTACAATACTTTTAATAAAAATCCCTGACTTTTTCCTGATTTCCCTGACCAATTCTAATTTCCCTGACTTTTTCCTGAATTCCCTGACCTGTGGCAACCCTGTTAAAAAGACATGAAAAGCCGTTAATTATAGAATAAATTTTGCAATATTTAATCATCAAATATATTAAATAGTGTAAAAAAATTCTCATTACAAAATACTTAATTTAAGTATCGTTTAGTCTAATAAAGAATTCTTCAATTAACAGAAAAATATTCTTTAATAATATATTTCAATAACTAACTTCGTAACGTTTTTTTTTGTATAAAAGAGAATTTTAATTCAATTTAAAATTAATTTTAAAAGTAAAAGTTTTTTAATTATGTCTAGAATTAATTGCATATTTCACCAAGAAAAAAATCTGAGACTTTGAAAAAGTATCAGTTTTAGGTGTAAATGCTTCGATATTAATTTTCTGAATTATAAAAAAATTACCTTTGCGTTTCTTCCACAAACGAAGTTCTCCATTTGCTCGAAGAAATTTGATTCCCTCGACTTGAATCGCTTTTGCAAATCTATTGCTCAGTCCATGTTCCTCCGTTGCATTCATATTTTCTTCTACTTTCAGTTGTTTAATTTTTTCAATACTGTCTTCTATTTCCGAAGCAATTGTTGGTGCGATATCTAATTTAAAAAGTTCATTAAGATCACCATAACTAAGTTCATAAGAAGTTCCTTCTTCCTTTATAAGATTCCCTTCATTGTCAGTGGCGTGCATTGAATTGTCAATGTTTTCACTGGAACTATTTGAATTTTTTGATTCATTCGAATCACTAGAACGATTGTGTTTCCTGAGAAAAGAGTTTTTTTTTAATTGATTAATTTTTCTACAAAGTCAACAGGAACAAAAAGGCATTAAAGACTAATTAATTTTTACTTTTCAGTAAAGATCGAGAATACATCATTATTCCGATCGATAATTACCTATTCGGTTTACGTTTTTTGTAATCGATAGTATCAGTTGGCGTGATATCATTAAAAATATGCCTTGAATTTACTTTATGGTAATTCAAGAAAGTATTTACACTCCTTTTACCTTTGATTGTTTTATCAAACCAAACGAGAATAACATTGTCGGCTAAATAATCTTCCAATCCAGTAGCAAGTCCATCTGCCAGTGTAAAATAACTATTGGCAAATGACACAACTTGAGAATTTATGTCGGTCATTTTATTCGTTTCGCTTCTGCAACAAAAAAATGTTTACTATAATTTATTAATTATTTTCTTATTACAGGGCTCGAACCAGTGAAAGTATTAAAAAATACGGAATTTACGGAACAAAAATCTAAAATTACCGACAATTTACGGACCAATTGCTGACAAAAATATAACCAGTCCGAGTCAAATAAGAGAATATTTTACTTAAAACTATAGATTAAAATTTTCATAACTATAAAACTATAAAATTAATAAAAAATTAAGGATGACCGAGTGATAAAATCATTATCAATTCAAATATTATTTTCAACAATTTTTAACTAAAATTTATTCTTCTTACAATCGATTATTTATAATAATTTTCGAAAAAGTTCTTAGAGAATTTTCAAATTCATTTGTTTACAATGAATATTGTATTTAATAATTTAATAATTTTACGAAATTTCAATAATTCGTAAATTCTTCAATTGAATATATATTAGAAAATAAAAACTTCAAATAATATAAAAAAATCCGCAATTAAACTTTTTCAAAAAAAAATTAATTCCACAGAATATTGTTAGTTAAAAATAAGAAAAATTCAAATTTTCAAAGATTTTAATTGAGGCCTTGGATCCAATAACTCGCCCGACGCTCGGAGGAACGCGAAACTGCCAGTCAGTGAGCAGTGAGCGCCTCTGGGCCACTCACTGCTACCCGACTGGTATTAGCGCGTGCCTCCGAGCGTCGGGCGAGTTATTGGATCCAAGGCCTCAATTTAAAACCTTTTCAAAATTCAATTTTTTCTAAAAATTCATGCTCCAATGCTTTTAATATTCAATTATTATCTAAACTTTCAAAAAAAAACTAATTTTCAAATCAGTTTTTATTAGAAAATTCTACGAGAATTCAATTATTTAAATACAATGAAAATAATTTATTAAATAATTGCACGTTTCTTAAAATTGAATTCTCAAATAGAATTTTATTAACAAATTTTTAAATAATTGAATTCTTTTGACGAATTTCAATAAAATTTTTAAGAATAATTACATTTTTTCGAGGAATCCGATTAAAATTATTTTAAAAATAATTGAAATTCTGCAATGCGAGTTTTATTATTTATCAAAATAGTTGAACTCATATAATAAGAATTTTGTTATTTACCAAAATAATTGAATCCCTGTAAAAATTTTATTATTTATGAAAATAATTGAATTTTTGCGAAGAGGTTTATTATTTGAAAAGATAATAATTGAAATTTTGACGATAACTTTTTTAAAAAAATTAATTCTCCAGAATTGTTAGTTGAAAAGTAAGAAAAATGAAGATTTTCCAAGATTTTAATTTGAAGCCTTTTCAAAATTCAATTCTTTCTAAAAATTCATTCTCCAATGCTTTTAATATTCAATTATTATCTAAAATTTAAAAAAAAAATTAATTTTCAAATCAGTTTTGAGTAGAAAATTCTACGAGAATTCAGTTATATAAATACGAAAATAAATAATTTATTGAATAATTGATTACTTCTTAAAAATAAATTCTCATAAAGAATGTTATCAACAAATTTTTAATTAATTGAATTCTTTTGATGAATGTTAATAAAATTTTTATGAATAATTACATTTTTCGAGGAATTCGAATAAAATTGTATTAAAAATATATTCAAAATTCTGCTATAAATTTTATTATTTATGAAAATAATTGAATTATGGCTAAGAAATTTATATAAAATTTGTAAATAATTGAATTCCTGGGAAATTTTTATTATGTTGTGAAAATAATTAAAGCTTTGTGTAGAATATTATTAAATTTGTTTTTAAATAATTGAATTTTTTTGGAAAATTTTATTAGAATAGTAGATACCTATTAAAAATCTTTGAATTGAGGAAAATTTTTGAAAATAATTGAAATTTTGCCAAGAATTTTATTAAAACTTTTGAAAATAATTGAATTTCGGAGAAGAATTTAATTATTTCTAAAGAAAATTGAAATTTTGACGAGGAATTTTTAAAAATTTTTGAACATAATTGAATTTTTGCGAAGAATTTTATTACTTTTGAAAATAATTGGATTTCTACAACCGTTTGTAATTTCTCTAAAATTATCTAAATTATATCGTACAATTTTCGGACTTTACGGACCTTTTTCAATCAAATTACGGACTTTACGGACCTTTTTTCAAAAAACGGACTTTTACGGATTTCAAGCAAAGTTACGGACTTTTACAGGATTTGCGGACCTAGTTCGAGCCCTGTTATTAGAATTTATTAATTTTTTTCTTTGGTTTTGTTTGTAGTTCGAGTTGGAAGAAATTCTCAATCTAGAGCAATAAGGCCAGAGTTTGCAAAATGCATGCCCGAGAGTACAGTTGTGCGGGTTGTCAAAAATCCTGAACCATCGACCATTTACTTTCCAGCATGTATAAGAGTAAAAAGATGTGGAGGCTGTTGCCAAAATAGTTTATTGGCCTGCGAACCAACAGCGAATAATACAATATATTATGAAGTAAGTAATTTAAATCTTCAACAAGAGACAATTATCACTCGTATTTTATTTCTCACTAGCAAAACTAACTAAGGCTAACTTCTTACATACTTTCTAAAATAAAATTATCAATTTAAAAAAATAGAACTTAAAAATTTGTAATTCAAATTTTTTTTCTTAAAAATAAAATATGAATTGGAATATAGATTATTACTATTATAATCACAATAATCATATATTCTGAGACAGGGGATTCAAGGAAAAGTCAGACATTTTTATTAAAAGTACTGAAAAAAATAAAATTTTTGGAATTCATAAGAAAATTTTTAATTTTGGTGTCTTTTTTGCTATGAAATCACCACGAATTCTAATACAAAACTTTAAAATTTTTTTTATTTCTGATAATAATTTCTTTTTTAATAACTTCATTCTTGAAAAAATATCATACAATTATTATACTTATAAATTATTTAATGAATAATTTTACTTAAATATTTCAATATTAATTGAACTTTAAAAGAATTGAGTTTACAATTTTCATAAATAGAAGAACATCAAAACGCTTTAATTTGAAACTTTATAAAATTTCAATTTGAAACTTTAAAAAAAATTCTCTTCAAAATCACAATTATCTTTATAAATAACAAAATTCTTCTCCAGAATTCAATTATTTTAAAAAATTTTCCTCATTTCAATATTTCCTATTTCTTAATCATAATTTTTTAACAATTAACGATTTTCTAATATTTTTTATAAATAGAAAGCAAAAAAATTTGCATAATAAGTCAAACGAAATTTGTTATAAAAAACAAAATTTATTTGTTAATCATAATTTTCTTTAAATTTTCTAATTTTCCAATTTCAAATATTATTTTATTAGTTTATTATGAAATATTCTAATTTTATTAATTAAAGTATTTGTTCGTTTTGTTAAATTTTGTTTTCGCATGATAATTATAATTTCAAATACATAACTGTTTATATCAATTTTTTACAAATACTATTTATTTATTTAACACATGAACGGCAAGGCCCTTTTGTACAAATGTACTAAAGTATAAAATAATTAAAACGCAATAATTCAATTTTAAATTTAATTCAAATTTTTTGCAGATAACAGCAACAACGATTAATTACTCAACAGAGAACCATAAACCTTTTCGATTTAAGAATGCAATTATTGTACCAATAGAAGAGCATACAGCATGTAGATGTGTTTGCGCAATTAAGGAAACTGTAAGCACTTTTTATATTTTTTAAAAAACTTTTGTTTAATAAACAGAAAATGAAAAATTCATTTAACATATTCAACAGTTAATATTAAAATTATTATTTATATATATTGAGAAATGTAAAATTAAAAAATGTTTCTTTACAGGATTGTAATAGTAATCAAATGTACAAGCCGGAAGAATGCAGATGTCAATGTAAAAACCTTGACGAGAAAGAAAATTGCAAAGCGGGTAACGCCAAGAAAACGTGGAACCCTGAGCTCTGTATCTGTCAATGTCAGGAAGTTGAACAATGTCCTACAAACTTCTACTTCGATCCAAACACTTGCAGGTGTGAATGAGAGTGAAAAAGGCTTAAACCTTTTATTAGAAAAAAAATTATTTTTTAGTGAAAATAATTTCTTTTTTCATAGGTTCTTTTTTAAAATAATTTTTATATAGAATTTAAGTAATCTTTGAAACTAATCTTTCTTTAATTTTAATTTTTTTTAATTGTAAAATCATCAATCATCATTTGATGATTTCAATATTCCATTCTAGTCAATATAATTGAATTACATTTTCAAATTTAATTCTTTTTACTATTTATATTTATTCTAAACTATTCTTCTTTACACTACTCTCCACAACATTTAAACTTGCAGCAAGATTGACAACATTGCTGCAATTTCACAATATTCAAGTAATATTATCAATGTTGCTGCAAGTTTAGATGCTGTAGGGGCACATTATATAATAAGTAGTCAAATTTGGTTGCTCGCCTTCCTCTCTCACGCTTTGGTGTTGGTCTGAATTTTTAAACATAAATTGCAATTCATTTTTTAAATTTATATAGAAAAAGAATTCAAAAATTAATTTAAATTTTACTAGTATTTTACTTTACTGCTCAAGCTCATTATTTTTAGTTTCATTCTTACCAATCTATTGTTTTATTAAGATTTAAGTTCACAAATTATTTAATATATATTAACGTAAATTAATCAATTTATAAAAATAGATGTTAATAAGTTTCGTATATTCGCCCTTTTTAATTATGAAAAACAATTTTTTGTTAAAAAGTACACAGGGTACACAGGGTTGCTACAAAAATTAAATTTTCTTTTTCCCTGATTTCCAGACAAAATTTTGTCTTTTTCCCTGACCCTAAAGAATATTCTGATTCACTCTAAAAATTATTAGATACTCAAAAAAATGTTCTGTTACATTTATTTACTCTAATTGTAAAATTATTCAAAAACATCAATAATTTTATTTAAAATAAATATTAATTCATTATTATTTTTGCATAGGAATTAGGATTTTCAAAAATTTCAAATTTAAACCTTTTAAAATTCAATTTAAGAATATTATTATAAAACATAACCAAGTGATAAAATCATTATTTTATATTATAAGAATATTGTTACTGTAACTTCTTCAAAATTATTTCCATCAATTCAATTGAATTATTATTTTTTAGAATTTTTAACTACAATTTTTCTTTAAATCAATTATTTTTAATAATTTTTGAAAAGGTTTTTTTAATAATTTTCAAATCCATTTGTTTACAATTCAATTTTAAGTATGGAAAATTTAGATTTCAGATCTAAAATTTTAACTAGAATTCATTTTTTAATCAATATTTATAAGAAAATTCTACGAGAATTCAATTATTTATTTACTTATTTATTTTACAATCAATTAAATAGAAAAATAAATAATATATTGAATAATTGAATGTTTCTCAAAATTGAATTCTTATAAAGAACTTTATCAATGAATTTTTAAATCATTGAATTCTTTCGACAAATTTTAATAAAATTTTTAAGAATAATTACATTTTTTTGAGGAATTCGATTAAAATTGAATTAAAAATAATTGAAATTCTGCAATAAGTTTTATTATTTATGAAAATAATTGAATTACTAAAAAGAATTTTATTATTTACGACATTTCGATTATTCTGAAATTGTTTGATTAAATACTCTGAAAGAAAAATTTTGGAAATTTTCCCAAAAAAATTTAGGAGGCAAATTTCAATAATTATTTATAGAAAAATTTACTAACATAGATAAAGGAATTTTTCTACAAAATTATCGTAAACTTCCTATGAATTTGGAAACATTCTCATGAAAAAGTGTAGAAAAAATCCCGAAAGTTTGGAAATTTCCTTATGAAATTATAGGAAAATTTCTGAGAATTTGGAAAAATTCCCATATTTGAAAAATTTCCATGCAACTTTCATATAACTTCAAATTATTTTTAAAAAATTAAGTTAACGTTTTAAAAAAAATTAATTCTTCAAAATAGCCAGTAAAAAGTACAGAAAATTCATATTTTCAAATATTTTAATTTTAAAGCTTTTCAAAATTATTCAATTATTTAAATACAAAAGTAAATTATTTATTGAATAATTAAATACTTTTTAAAATTTAATTCTTATAAAGAATGTTATCAACAAATTTTTAAATAATTGAATATTTTTGACGAATTTTAATCAAATTTATAAGAATAATTACATTTTTCAAAGAATTCGATTAAAATTGAATTAAAAATAATTGAAATTCTGCGATGAGTTTTATTATTTATGAAAATAATTGAATTCCTAAAAAGAATTTTATTATTTACCAAAATAATTGAATATCTGCAAAAAATTGTATAGTTAGTGAAAATAATGGAACTATTACGAAGAAATTTATAACAAATTTGAAAATAATTGAATTCTTTGTAAATAATTGAATTCCTGTGATATTTTTTTTATTTATGAAAATAATTAAACGTTTTCGTAGAATTTTATCAAAATTTGTTTTAAATAATTTAATTCTTTCGGAAAATTTTATTACAATAGTAGATATTAAAAATCATTGAATTGATGAAAATTTTTGAAAATAATTGAATTTCGGAAAAGAATTTTATAATTTATAAAGATAATTGAAATTTTGACAAGAATTTTTTAAAAGTTTTGAAAACAATTGAATTTCTTCAATTATTTGTAACTTTTTCAAATGTCAATTTCTTAAAATATTTTAACTAAAATTCTTCTATAAATCCATTATTTTTAATAATTAATTAGATATATATATATATTATAAAATTTAACTTACTTTAGAAGAATTGGAAATAATACAATTTTTCAAAAATCTAAGTTCTTTAAAACTTCTAATTAATTTAATTCAAAATTTAAGTTTTATAAAATTTCAAATTAATACCTTTTGAAGTTCATCTATTTATGAATGAAGTTATTTAGTACAAAATTATTGTCATAAATAGAAAAATTGAAGGTTTCGTGGTAATTTTATAGTTTATGAGGCAAACAAAAAAAAAACACAAACATTCAGAATTTTCTTATGAATTTTAAAAATTTAATTTTTTTCAGTACTTTTTAATAAAAATCCCTGACTTTTCCCTGATCTGTGGCATCCCTGGTACATTAATATAAGTATGAATAATTATATTTTTAATATGATTTAAAGTAGTTTTTTTAATTTAAAAATGTGAAAGCATAGAGTTAGAATTATTTTTGTTTCTATAGTTCGTCAAATTCTTACTTTTATTTAAATATTAAAGAATTTATTATTTAGCAAAAAAATACCTATATAGAGTAATGAACACAATTTATTATTAACGAATATTTTCAGTTTTCCATTTTCTTCTTGAAGTAATAATTAAAAACGGAGTTTCAAACTGTATTTTGTATTTGAATTGTTTAATTAACAAATAAATTAAGAAATTTAGAATTTTAATGATTAAAATTAATTTTAGGGAACCTAGTAAAAATAAATATTTTATTTAAGTTTAAATTTAAAAATGTTTTAGATCAATGTAACTGCAGTAGTCACATTTTTTATGACTTTTGGCATTAATTTTCAAATTATCATTAAATTTCCATTAAATGAATCTGCTAAAATTTTGTTAAAAATGAATTCTCTTTAATTTCAGCTGCAAGAAGATAGTAGTCGAAGCCTGGTCCAGCGACAACAGAAGACCAAATTATAGCTTTAATACACCAAGACCTAGTCAGTCGTTACCGGTTTTATATCCACCCGATGTAGACGATTCGCGAAAACGACGATAACAATATGCTGAACAGTAAAAATTAATTATGTTTTCTATTCAAGTATTTATACTGCTAAGAAATTTCGCCTTACCAGAATTGTAAAAAGTATTAACATTAAGAGATTAAAGTCTGGATAAGCGACTATTCATCACATAGATTAATTTTTAATTTCTATTTGACTATGTGAAGTACCATTTCTTCGGTTTGTTATTATGACTTTTATTAATTTAAAAAATGTAAATTTTCGTAAACTACAATGACGTATTACAAATTATGTCACATTATTCTATAATAGTAATGAATGAAACTCATGTGATAGTTTTTACCCGTTGTGAATTTAAAATAACATCCAGAAGTATTTATATCAAATATTGTATAAAGTTACAATATAATTAACTCAACTTTAAGCTAAAGAATGTAAATTCATGTTTATTTTCATATTTATATATTATTGTAATTAAATTATGAAAGAGAATTATAGGGACATTATTTCTAACGTATATTAAAATAACGACTGCGTTTTCAGTAAACTGTAATTGTTTATAGGTTTTAAAAGCCTTTTAAATTCTTTTACTGTTTATAAATTTTTTACATGCAAATTTATGTAGTACAATATGTTGCTAGATATATTTTCACGTTAATTTTTTAACTTAAAAATTTATGTTACAAAATACATTTTTGCATTATTTATTACTCTAAAAAACGGATATTATCATTTTTCGTAAAGAATGTTTTTATCATAAAAGTGGAATTTACTTCCTTAGTAACATATATCAGAAAAAACAAACAATAGATTTGTAAAAAATATTTAAATTTTCTAACAATCTTTTGATTCACGTTTTATTTGGTCCGTAACTTTGCTTGAAGTCCGTAAAAGTCCGTTTTTTAAAAAAAGGTCCGTAAAGTCCGTAAATTGTGAATTGTAAATTGTAAATTTGGATAATTTTAGAGAAATTACAAATGATTGTAGAAATTCAATTACTTTCAAAAGTAATACAATTCTTCTCAAAAATTCAATTATGTTCAAAAATATTTAAAAATTCTCGTCAAAACTTCAATTATCTTTAGAAATAATTAAATTCTTCTCCGAAATTCAATTATTTTCAAAAATTTTAATAAAACTCTTGTCAAAATTTCAATTATTATCAAAAATTTTCCTCAATTCAATAATTATTAATAAGCATCTACTATTCTAATAAAATTTTCCAAAAGAATTCAATTATTAAAAAAAAATGTAATAAAATTCTACACAAACCTTTAATTATTTTCACAAAATAATAAAAATTTCACAGAAATTCAATTATTTACAAATTTTATATAAATTTCTTAGCCATAATTCAATTATTTTCATAAATAATAAAATTTATGGCAGAATTTTGATTATATTTTTAATACAATTTTATTCGAATTCCTCGAAAAATGTAATTATTCATAAAAATTTTATTAACATTCATCAAAAGAATTCAATTAATTAAAAATTTGTTGATAACATTCTTTATGAGAATTTATTTTTAAGAAGTAATCAATTATTCAATAAATTATTTATTTTTGTATTTATATAATTGAATTCTCGTAGAATTTTCTACTCAAAACTGATTTGAAAATTAATTTTTTTTTGAAATTTTGGATAATAATTGAATATTAAAAGCATTGGAGCATGAATTTTTAGAAAAAATTGAATTTTGAAAGGGTTTCAAATTAAACAAAAATTAATAAAATTCTACACAAACCTTTAATTATTTTCACAAAATAATAAAAATTTCACAGAAATTCATTTATTTATAAATTTTAAATAAATTTCTTAGCCATAATTCAATTATTTTCATAAATAATAAAATTTATGTCAGAATTTTGATTATTTTTAATACAATTTTAATCGAAAGCCTCGAAAAAATGTAATTATTCTTATAAAGTTTATTTAAATTCGTCAAATAATTCAATTATTTAAAAATTTATTAATAAAATTCATTATGAGAATAAATTGTTTTTTTGTATTTAAATAATTGAATTCTAGTAGAACTTTCTCATAAAAATTGATTTAAAAATGGATTTCAGTTAAAATTATAGATTATGATTGAATATTAAAATCATTAGAGCGTAAATTTTTAGAAATAATTGAATTTTGTAAAAGTTTCAGATTAAAATCTTTGAAAATTTGATTTTTTCATATTTTTAACTAACAATTCTGTGGAATTAATTTTTTTTTGAGAAAGTTTAATTGCGGATTTTTTTATATTATTTGAATTTTTATTTTCTAATGTATATTTAATTGAAGAATTTACGAATAATTGAAATTTCGTAAAATTGAATATTGTAAACAAATGAATCTGAAAATTGTCAAAGAACTTTTTTGAAAATTATTGAAAATAATCGATTTAAAGAAGAATTTTAGTTAAACATTCTTGAGAATAATAATTGAATTGATAATGATTTTATCACTTGGTCATCTTTAATTATTATAAAACATTAAGAAATCGATCACATGAAGTTAATGATATCTTTATGTTTTATAGTTATGAAAAATTTAATTTATAGTTTTAAGTAAAATATTCTCTTATTTGACTCGGACTGGTTATATTTTTGTCAGCAATTGGTCCGTAAATGGTCTGTAATTTTTCATTTTTGGTACGTAAAGTCCGTATTTTTAAATACTTTCACTGGTTCGAGCCCTGTTATTGGAAAAATTCTTTTAAAACAGAATAAAAAATTCATAGTGTCTATTTTACAAATTTAAAAATGGCAGAGACCAAATTTCTAAATTCTTGTAAATGATATAACTTCTGCATTTAAGTATGTTAATATTTTACATATGTTCTTATTAGAATAATTTATAAATATTAAAAAATTTAAAATTATACTCAAAACACTTAAGAAATAATGTCCAATTTAAAAGCTTTAAGCGATAAAAAAATTAAATTAGAAAATTATTTTTATTACTGTAAATCGTTTTTAAAAATCAAAACTGTTAAAAGTAATGTTTATATATTATGTGTACGTCTCCATGAAAAGGGCACATTTTGTAAATTTAATTTTAGTTAGGAGATAATCGCAATTTTCTAAAAGCCGTTCAGAATTTTGATTTTATCGTATTTAAAACAATTAATAATATTATTTTTAATTTTTAATTAGCATGAGAACTAATGGTAGATTTGAATTTTAAATTCGTTTTTTTCTAAATTAGATTTTTCACATTTCAAACTTTAAATCTCTATAAGTTGAAGAATTTTTTACTTAAAGGGGTCTAAGACTTCTCCAAGTGTTAGAAATTAATCGAGAATATGCTCATATAGGTAGATAAGTCCCATAGTGCCAGAGTCGGCCCTTTTCATGAGAACGTACACCTATAAACTTATGAATATGTATATATTATAAATTATAAGTATCACGTACAATTCTAATAGACTACATATTTTAATAAGTTATTATCGTTAAACATTTACCTTAGTTAATTTAATTTTCTTCTATGATATTCCTTTGGAAGCTTCAATTTCTTAAGAATTTTACAGAATTCAAATGTACACCGACTTTTCCTCTTAGTTATTGTAGACTTTTACTATAAGGTTTTTTTAAACAAAAACATTAAAACTTCTTGATCAGTTTCAATGTTTATTCGTTAGGAAAGCTAAAATAATAGAAAAACAATGATTAAAAATTTAATCTGCTATTGGTGTTAAATTGGCGTGCAAAACGTGCAACTTTTAATATATAACCTTAAAATAGTTTTAAACCATTAAATATTTTTTAATAGATTATATTAGAAAATTGTTGGTAAATTTTTTAAATAAATAAATAAGTAAAAAATGTATGTTCGTGTAAATAAATCCTTGTTAAATTAAAAACTATTTTGTGATTTTAGTCATTTTGGTGCACTTCTAACCTCAAATTACTGAAATGATAAAACAATTTCTGTAACACTTTGGTATTAATTAAAATTCACTACTTTCTTATTAAATGTACACTTACTAATAGAGTCTTCAATCTAGCCGATTTTCAATGATACGTAAAATTTCATTAATCTTATTTGATCTTCTATACTTTAGATTTTTATTTATATATCATAATCATAATCATAATTATAATCATCATAATTAAATACGCGGGAATCTCTGGACATAAAAAGCGGGAAATCATTTAACTACGGTAATCAAACGAAACACAATTTTAAGATTTATAAAATATTTGAATCATATCATGAAACAATTAAGAGGAACCTAGATTTTAATGAATATAAAATCCAGTTGTATACTAATATTTTTCTTTCTTTATTAAATTTATATTCGATAAACAAAATATTTTTCACATGAACATCGATAATAATTTTTAAGCATGCGCGCCAAGTTTTTCAGTCTGTTTAGCGGGACAATTTAAATAATTTAAGAATACAATTGAATACAAAAGATGAATAACTACTTTATCGACGTGCCAACATTTTAATTATTTTCAATAAAAATTTTACAAGAATTCAATTATTTACAATTTTTTTAATAAATTTCTTCGCAATTATTCAATTATTTTTATAAATGTTTAATTATTATCAAATTTATATTGTTATAAAACATGAAGAAATCGATCACTCCTAGTTTCGACTCGGAGCAATCGATATCTTCATGTTTTATAACAATACTTTTATAAATTGTTTAATTTAAAAAAGGTATTTGAATTTGAAATTTTTGAATGTCTCAATTCCTATGAAAAAATAATAATATTTAAATATTTATTTAAAAAATAAGTTACTGATGTTTTTGAATAATTTTACAATGAAAGAAATTCGTAAATAAATGTAACAGAACATTTTTTTGAGTAAAATTTTTTCCTATATTTTCTAAACATTTTCAGTTTTATTTTCAATTAAATTTTCCAAATGACAAATATAATTTATAAACATTTTTTTCCTTTATTTTTAAAAAACTTTGAATTTTATTAAAACAATTGTAATTAAGAAATAGAAATTATGTAAATTATTTCCTTATTATAATAATTGAGAAACAGAAAATATGCAAAATAGTTTCTATTTCTTAATCTTAAGTTTTTAACAATTTTCTAACTTTTATCAAAATTATGGAATTTTACAAATTTTAGGAAAATGAATATTAGAAATCATAACTTTTTAGAAAAACTTTTTTTAGAAATCAAAATTTGTTAGAAAAACGTTTTTTAGAAAACAGATTTCATTATAGTTGTCTTAACTACTTTTATGATCAGTACAACTAATTAAATTCAGTTTAGGACCTATATTAAATCACGCAGAGTAGTTAAAAAGTATTCAAATCTACTAGTTTTTTATTTCAGTGTAGGAAAGTTCCGGTACTGTATGGGAATGCTTTTCACTATTTATTAAAAAATAACTTGAAATTATGTGTATTTTATTTATATATATATATATATATATATATATATATATATATATATATATATATATATATATATATATATATATATATATCTCTCCCTATTATATAAAAACATTTCGCCGCCGCCGCAGAGTCAGGATTTCTAAGGGCCCCCTATACAGAGGGCGCATAGTCAAGGTTGGCCCACTGTTAAGGTAGGCCCATCGTTACATTTGACCTAAATTCAGGTCAATTTTAACCTACAGTTTTAACCTACAGGTCAAATAAATTGACAAACATCTCCCTATGCCCTCAAAATTTAGGTCAATTTTAAGGGTAGATTTAACCTATAGGTAGTAGTATAGGAGCCCCTTATAGATCATAGTCAAAATTGCCCTCAAAATTTAGGTCAATTTTAAGGGTAGATTTAACCTTATACCCTTCTAAGGGTATACTCCCTATGCCCTATGCCCTCAAAATTTAGGTCAATTTTAAGGGTAGATTTAACCTATAGGTAGTAGTATAGGGGCCCCTTATAGATCATAGTCAAAATTTCCCTCAAAATTTAGGTCAATTTTAAGGTTAGATTTAACCTATAGGTAGTAGTATAGGGGCCCCTTATAGATCATAGTCAAAATTTCCCTTAAAATTTAGGTCAATTTTAAGGATAGATTTAACCTTATACCCTTCTAAGGGTATAACTCGCTCAAAATTTAGGTGAATTTTGACCTATTTTTCAACCTACAGGTTAAAATTTAGACAATTTAAATTTAAACAATTTATTTAACTTATTTAACTTTTACAATTTAATACTTGACCAATCAATACATTTAATTTTACAATGAATTTTTGTATATTAATTCGCTTCCATTTATTAAAAACTCAATATCTTTTAAAGATGCTTTTAAAACTTTAATTTGATTGTTGTTCTGAATTTTGATTCCAATGCTAGAGTCATCTAAAATATTGATAATAATAATAATAATAGAATTATTATTGTAATAATTTGATAATAATAATATTTTAATAATTGTTCAAGTTTACCATTTACAAAACATAAACCAATAATTTCGAGTTTTTGGCCTTGAATAAAGTGTTCTTCGTTAGAAAAATTTTTCACATAAATAATTATTTTGTTTTCTCCATTCGTTATACTTCCGAAATATTTATTTGAATTTAATTTTGAAATTGGTATAAATTCGTCTCTTAAATAACCTTGAATTTCTAAATTTATTTATAATAAATATAAGTAACAATAAAAATAATAGTAATGATAATACAACAATAAAATTAAAATGACTTACTTATATATCCAGTGTGTTTTAATAAATTTTTTTTATCAAAGGGAGTTTCATTAATTTCATTTTGTTCTATAAAATTATCATGTGTTCCAATTAAATTATATTTTGTAAATTTATTCAGCAGAAATATTTAGATAACATTAAACACTATATTTTAGACACAAAAGGGGGTTGGCGCGCGAAGCGCGCAGGGGGGCGAAGCCCCCCTAGTATATATATATATATATATAATTATCTTTTCATCTATTCAGAAATACACAAATTATATATAAATAAGGGGAAAGACTATTGGATTTTTAATCTATCAAAATTATCGTTGTTGACAAACGTTTTTTTAGACCCCAAAAAAAGTAAATTTCGAAGGGTTGAAATTTTACTATTATACCTTCCCGTAAATAAAAATAATGAATAAAAGAGACTTATAAAAGACTAATAAAAGAGAATAATAAAATATTATTATAAATATTCATATTACTTAAATTAAATAAATGTTTTTTGATAAAATAAAAATTATATTTACAATATATATATATATATATATATATATATATATATATATATATATATACCCACACAGCACATCCCAGTAAAAAAAGAAGTATTGAGTGGAGCGTTTAGGAATTGAGTGAAGCTCTGAGCCAATACGGATTCGAGAGAAAACCGTATTGGGACGTTTGACTCAATCTTTTTTTCATCCGCCGAATACGGTCTTATTTTAGCATTAAAATTAAAATCACATGAGCAGAGTACACATTATAAATTGAAAGCACAATTGTCCTGGAATGTAAAAATGCCGATTTAGATAAGAAACTGAATATTTTTTATTTTTTGTTAAAAATTGGTAAAAGCAAATTTTGACAAGCGCGACTGATTTTACCATGTGAATAAATGAAGTGGCAAGTTTAAAGCTTGGTGGCCAAAATGCTAAATTTCCATTTTACTAAATTACAATTTTACACAGTAAGAGGTTGAAGTGTGTCTTTATCGACTGTTGATAAATGGACTAAAAGAAATCTTCTGTTACCGACAGAAAGTTCCTAGAAACAATGAAATTTCATTGTTTTGTTGAATTTACCACAATTCTCTAGGAACTTTCTGTCGGTAAAAGTAGATTTCTTTTAGTCCATTTCGTCCATTTAAACTTACCACTTCATTTATTCACATGGTAAATTCAGTTGCGCTTGTCAAACTTTGCTTTTACCAATTTTTAACAAAAAATAAAAAATATTCACAGTTTCTTATCTAAATCGGCATTTTTACATTCCAGGACAATTGTGCTTTCAATTTATAATGTGTACTCTGCTCATGTGATTTTAATTTTAATGCTAAAATAAGACCGTATTCGGCGGATGAAAAAAAGATTGAGTCAAACGTCCCAATACGGTTTTTACTCGAATCCGTATTGGCTCAGAGCTTCACTCAATTCCTAAACGCTTCACTCAATACTTCTTTTTTTACTGGGATGATATTTCCTAAATATTTCCTGAATATTTCACTGAAAGATTGAAATATTTCAGTGCAAAGTTCTAGAAATATTTCTGCAAACAGGAAAATGTCCGCTTATGTGGGAATATTGACGCGAAAGTTGAGAAAATATTTCATTGAAATATTCCTGCAATATTACACATAAAGATTCTGCAATATTGTGAAAATATTTCACAAAATGGAAAAATTTGTTAAACACCTCAAACCAATAGGAATTTTCTGAAATATTTTAAAACCCATAGAATATAGTAAGCCAAAAACTACTGCGCAGCTCTACAGGCCATAGAAACTGAGTTCGACCAGTGCGCATCATTTCAGTTGAATATTTCCAAAATATTTCAATGAAATATTTTCTCAACTTTCGCGTCAATATTCCCACATAAGCGGACATTTTCCTTTTTGCAGAAATATTTCTAGAACTTTGCACTGAAATATTTCAATCTTTCAGTGAAATATTCAGGAAATATTTAGGAAATATCATGTGCTGTGTGGGTATATATATATAACTATGTATACATATATATAGGATATACAACTGTTTAACGTTATATTGCACCTAAAAATATTTATTTTTTATATTTATATTTTATTCGATTTAAATAAAATGAAAAATTTAGTAAAGAATAATCGTATAATTATTAATATACTGATTTATATATTATAATAATAAATCTTGATACTCTTTGTGTAATAATGACATTTGGTTAGCGCAGTAACAAATTATGTCCGTCATTTAGTAAACCAAAAATAACAGGTGTCTTATGTTAATGGTATATTTTATATGAAAAGTAAACACATAAGGAGCTATCCATAAATTACGTAAAACACACCGAAAAAAATGCCTAGGACCCGTATACCAGGAATTGACTAGGTTTCCTACACTGAGAAAACTGGAGAGTCAAATTCAGAGGTTCAAAAAGTGTATGTTTCCTTTGCTTATGAAGAGAGTTAAATAGTCCTTCTAAAATAAATTTTGAATTGATAATGGAAATCTACTTGTATATTCTCTCCCATTATATCTGAGGGTTAAAAGTTGCGCAGAAAATGTGTACGATCTGATGCGCGCGAAATTATTTTTCTGACATTTTATGTATTTAATTTAGGGGTTAGGTTGCCATATTTATTCATTTCGCGCCGGATAAGGAAGGGATTTCTCAAGATGGTTAATTTGTCCCTCTGTTATAAACTCATTTTCCCTCCAAGAGAAATGGCACGAATATCTGTCAATGGTGTATTTGAACATTTAGATTGTTATCCAATAGCTAACTCTCAAATATGAACGATTTGTCCCTCCAGATGTTTAGTCCAATACTCCAGTTTTCTCAGTGTAGTTACGAGAGGAGCCAACTATAGAATCCTGGTCAAAGTAATAAGATTCAAGCATAGTTAAAGTAACCAGAAAAATTAGTCGATGTAATCAGGAAAAAATAGTCAAATTGACTAGGAGAATAATATTAGATTTACACTGTGTATCATAATTATTTGAAATTGCTAATCAAATTCTTATTATCAAATAAAAGAGAAAAACTAATTAAAAGAAAAAAATTAATTATTGTATTTGAACATATTTATATTTGACTTTGTATTTATATACACGGAGAAAAATGAAAATTCAGATTTCGGACTAAATATAAAATCATTTGAGTAATTTCTATTATCGTAGGGAGGAATATTAAATTTTAGATTTCAATCCCAAAAAGTTTAGGAATGATTTTCAATGAAGATCAATGCTAAATATCTTAATAAACGCCAATAGTCTTCTTTCAACAAGTGCAATCAGATTCCGTAATTAATTCAAAGGTGAAAAGAATTAGGTACAATTATTATTATTTGCATTTATTTTAATTCAGCTACTCAATTGTTACAAACTTTGTATCAACGTTCACTTAAACGGGGACTGTTCTGTGCGAGAGTCCTTAGATTCATTCCCAAACAGTTTTTAGGAATGCGAAACTCTGTGGCGCGCCTGCGCCCGCGTTTGTTCAGTTTCTTCGTTTTTGATATATACACGGAAGTCTCGGTGTAGTTCGTAGTGTATTAATTGTTTCAATTAATAAAAATTCTAGTTTTAAATATAATAGTGAGTGCAGTTTTGTAATAAAGTTCTAGTGTTACAAATGAATGTGGAAGAATATCTATGTGAAATGTTTGATCTCATTTTGAGGTTAGGTGTGTGTTTATTTTGTTTTTAGCCGGTTGTGCAATGCCTAATTGTTATTATATTTTATTGTAATGTTGAATTTATGCAACTAAATGTAAAGTCTAAAATGAAATAATATGTAAAAAATAGAGAATACTTTGAATTTTAAAAATCTTTGCACTGGGATTTTTATTTAATCTGTAGATATTTAAATATAATCCCTTTCTTTAAACGTTTTAAAACAAATCATTTTAGTAAAAATGGCAAAGGAATTGTATTTAATTTTTAAAGAGATTTGACGTTTAAATATCTAAAGAATAATAAAAATCCTAGTGAGAAGTTTTATAAAATTCAAAGTATTCTAATATTTTCAGTTGTTTCATTTTTAGATTTTATATTTAGTTTCAAATTGAATATTCCAATAAAAGTAAATATTTTGACAAATAAAAGTAATAATGTAGGTCACTAGAAGATCTGCTCACATTATATTCAGTATGGGACTCGGCACTAGACTTGCCTTGGACTCCGCCCAGAAGCGCCTATCAATGTGTTCAGTTCGCTTTGTTCCGCGTATAAGTGTGCATAAGAACGAAAACATTTTAAGCCTACTGACGTGCTTTAAACCTTTTACGATTCATTTCCCTGTTTTCTATCCTGGAGCCGCAAAGGTAGACAAGTTTGGGAATGAAATCTAAGTTACTAGTGCTGAACTCCACAATTTTCAATCGGATTTTTCTGCGTGTACCTTAGAATTAATTTAAAACTTATGAAATAAATATTTGACGCAGGGGGGCGCGAACACCTGAACCTAACGAATACGCACTTTGAAACCCGGAACGATAACCACTACACTAAACACGACTTGGTATTTTAATTTTTTAATAGACACTAGATTTTCGAGTCAAAATACAATACTTAATCAGATGATGTTTTATACATTTCGAGTACACAATTTTATACACTTGTCAAAAACTATTTATTTTTAATTATTTATGCCATTTAAATGAAAATAAATTTAAATACACAAATTATTGCAAAGGTAAATTTTCAAACACACTGTGCGATTAAAATAGTAAAAATGTTGTCACCACGTGCGTAAAAATTTCGACGATTTATATTGAAACCTATAACCAAAAAAGTCTGAAAGAATTGACTAATATAATTAAATAGTTTACTTTCTAAAACGTGGACTATCTATATTTCCAGAGGTTCCGAGAAACCAGCAATTTTGATATATGTAAGAACTCCATTTTATGTACAAAAAATAGACGCGAGTAATGATAAAAAATCGTTTTACGAAATCACGATAAATGACGCGAAAGATATAGAGGTAAACACTGTCAGAACAGAAGCAGACGCGTGCGCATTATGGAAATAGGCAAAATTACTAAAATCCTATAGTCAATTTGACTAGCCCCCACAGCACCGAAACTTTCCTAAAAATTTATTAAATATTTACTTGCAATATTCGTCATATTTAACTGAAAAGTTTAGTGAAAATTGTATAAAGATTTAAATGTCCCGATTAAATAAATGTTTAGCGCGAAGCTTTCCTGAACATTTCCTGAACATGAAATTACATCTTCGCATAATTATAATTAAAATTACAATTATGCGAAGATTTTATTGAAATGTTCAGGAAAGCTTCGCGCTAAACATTTATTTAATCGGGACATTTAAATCTGTACACAACTATCAATAAACATTACAATTAAATATTCCGAATATTGCAAGTAAATATTTAATAAATTTTTAGGAAAGTTTCGGTGCTGTGGGGGAGGATTTGCAGAGTTGTTTTTGCCAGGCTTGAATTTGTTGAATCAACCTAGCGTTCCTAACCATAATGATTAGGAATCCTTATTACTTTTACTAGATTAAGATTAACTATATAGAGTCATAGTTAATAATACCATCAAGATTTTTTTCGGTGCATTTTTTAGAAATTTAAGAACCCCTCCCCCTATGTAACACGACATTATTTTACCCCCCCCGCTCCTACAAATGATTATTTATTTATTTATTTAGTCAACTGGTAGACTATATATGAATTTCTCAGTAATAGCAGGTGAAAAATTTTCTTGTGTCTATTATTTATTTATCTATTATTTTTATTTATTATTATTTAATATTATATTAATATTTAATATTATTATTATTTATTATTTATTGTCAATTACTGTAATATTACAGTAATGTTACAAAGAAAGTTTATATAGTATATTACATTATAAGGGCAGAAAGTTCGAAATTCCTGCACTGCGCGAAATGATGCCCGAGGCGAAGCCGAGGGCATTATCGCGTAGTTTAGGGCTTTCGAATTTCTGCCCGTGTAATGTATACTATTTTTCTTTATATACGGTCGAAAGTACGCTGGGTAATTTATTTTTTAAGAAAATTGCAATCGAGTTTCATTTGACAGCCGGCCATCTTTATTTACTTTTGCTCCTCGCTTCAACGCCTCTAGCGGACACTCGTGAAGCTCTGGTTTTTTCTCTGTCTCTCTCTTGCAAACAATATTCGCCTGCCCCGACATTTGATGCACGAGCGAAGCGAGTGCTTCTGGTCGGGGGCAGGCACGAAAAAAAATGTGAAAGATAAATTAATATTATATTAATATTATAATCTGGTGGTACAAAATTAATTCTATGTTTCTAAAATTCTAAACACTCTAATGAAAACACTTTTTCAAATTATTACAATTTTATAATAACATTTTGGCACGTATTAAAAAAGAAATTACAAAATTATTAATTATTTTATTTTTAAATTTAATGTTTATTAAAATAATTTTTGGAAATAATTATATCAGCAAAAGATTTCGTTCATTTCAATATTCAGAGCTTGTGGATAATAAATTTATTAAGTATAAAAAGTTTTCTTGATAATTTTTTTTTTCTCATTTTATATTGCGATAACAATTACTAGTTAAATTGTCATTGAACTCAAAATTTTCTTATTTACCGACAGTGGTGTTTTTACCGACAGAGAATTCTTTTACTCCCGATGTAATAGAGGTTGGGTATGAAAATCAACCAAAGCACAAATGTTTGACTTTCTGCTGCGAAATCGCAGCGGGAAATACGTACTTTCGACCGAGGTATGAAGAAAAAATTCTTCTTATTAGCGTAATTTTTGAATATTTATATTTGTTTTCCCACACACCAAAAATTTCCTGAAAAAATATGAAAAATTTATTTTATTTATATATTTTATTAAAAAATATTTGAGCGTTTCGAAATATGTACAAAAACTTTCGTTTCGTCATACCAAAATTTTCCAGATAGGATTATAATTTTCTTTGAAGTTTGTGATAGCTTAGAATGTAACCTTTGTATACTTTTTAGGGTTCCGTACACCATAGGTGTACTGACGGAACCCTTATGAAATCACTCGTGTGTCCGTCCCAGCCACGCAAAATGGGCTGTCCCCCCCTTAACTTTTACAAATCTTAACCTAATGAGCTGAAATTCGGCAGGGATCTTCAGTTTTAAGTGCAGATTACAGGAAAAATATAGCGAACACAATTGACGGACATATTTGCGAACTAGGAGGAAAAGAAATAGAATTTTTCCGAAAAAATTACAAAAAATGACCCTGTCCCCCCCCTTAACTTTTACAAATCTCAACCTGGTGAGCTGAAATTCGGTAAGGATCTTCAGTTTTAAGTGCAAATTACAGGAAAAATATAGCGAACCCAATTGACGGATATATTTGCAAACTAGGAGGGAAAGAAATTCAATTTTTTCGAAAAAATTGAAAAAATTACCCTGTCCCCCCCCTTTAACTTTTACAAATCTTAACTTGATGAGCTGAAATTCGGTAGGGATCATCAGTTTTAAGTGCAGATTACAGGAAAAATATAGCGAACCTGATTGGTGGAGATATTTGGGAACTAGAAGGGAAAGAAATTGAATTTTTTAAAAAAAATTGCAAAAAATGACCCTGTCCCCCCCCCTTAACTTCTACAAATCTCAACCTGGTGAGTTGAAATTCGGTAGGGATCTTCAGTTTTAAGTGTAGATTACAGGAAAAATATAGCGAACTCGATTGACGGACATATTTGCGAACTAGGAGGGAAAGAAATTAAATTTTTTCGTAAAAATAGCAAAAAATGACCCTGTCCCCCCCCTTAACTTTTATAAATCTCAAAATGGTGAGCTGAAATTCTGTAAGGATCTTCAGTTTTAAGTGCAAATTACAGGAAAAATATAGCGAACCTGATTGGTGGAGATATTTGGGAACTAGAAGGGAAAGAAATGGAATTTTTTTGACAAAATTACAAAAAATAACCCTGTCCCCCCCTTAACTTTTACAAATCTCAACCTGGTAAGTTAAAATTCGGTAGGGATCTTCAGTTTCAAGTGTAGATTACAGGAAAAATATAGCGAACTCGATTGACGGACATATTTGCGAACTAGGAGGGAAAGAAATTAAATTTTTTCGTAAAAATAGCAAAAAATGACCCTGTCCCCCCCCCTTTAATTTTATAAATCTCAAAATGGTGAGCTGAAATTCTGTAAGGATGTTCAGTTTTAAGTGCAGATTACAGGAAAAATATAGCGAACTTGATTGGTGGAGATATTTGGGAACTAGAAGGGAAAGAAATTCAATTTTTTTGGAAAAATTGCAAAAAATTACCCTGTCAATATGGATTTTTATAGTTTTTTCTTGTAATTTACATGTAATAAAAATACATATGTATACAGAATTTCAGGTCAATAAGTTTATATATGTTAATTTTAATCAATTATATTTCTTATATATATATTTTTTTATAAAAAATAAGTTTTATTTTTGTGTACGGAACCCTCGATCTTAATGCGAGTGCAACTCGCACTTGCCCGATTTTTTAAAGTACCTAACAAAAATATCAAAACATTTTTTGTTCTATATATACTGTTGGTTATTGACAAAATTAGATTATAAATGTAGGGGAGAGTGGGGCAAACCGGCCATACCTACGGTTTTTTGACTCTTGTGACTAAACGAATCAACCCTACTAAAAATCCCTGTATAAGATCTTGTACAAGAAAATGCACACGTTCAGCAGCTGAACTTGTACAAGTTCTGGTAAGAACATGTACAATTTCTTGTACCAGGATTTGGAACAAGTTCTTGTATTAGAACTTGTACAAGAAAATGTACGAGTACTTGTACAAGAAAATAAACTTGTACAAGAAAATGTACAAGATCTTGTACAAGTTCAAGTACAAGTATTTGTACATGAACACGTTCATGTTCTTGCACAAGTATATTTATAAATAATTTTTTTTTAGAAAATTGAATCAAGTAAATTAATAAATAAATTTTTTTTTTAAATTGGCATTTTAATAACTTATAAGCATTAAGACTTTCCACTTTAGGCAAGCCAAAAACTATTGCGCAGCTCTAAAAGCTTATAAAAACTACTGCGCAGCCTTTAATGTTTTTAATTTTTACAACTTAAAAATAATGTTTAAAGAAAATGTACAAGTACTTGCACATGAACCCGTACAAGATCTTGTACAAAATCTTGTACGGGTTCATGTGCAAGTTTATTTTCTTGTACAAGTACTCGTACATTTTCTTGTACAAGTTCTAATACAAGAACTTGTTCCAAATCCTGGTACAAGAAATTGTACATGTTCTTACCAGAACTTGTACAAGTTCAGCTGCTGAACGTGTGCATTTTCTTGTACAAGATCTTATACAGGGATTTTTAGTAGGGAACTGATTTCATTTTTCGAGGTCTTGTTTGAAAGATCATTCAATTGCGCACTTTTTCCCGGAGACACCAATACTTTATCTTTTATTGTTTAGTTGCTGTGTTAACTTTAAAAAAATTTGCAAATGGTCCGGTTTGCCCCACCCCCTGGGGTAAACCGGACCGTTTGGTTTTTTATTTATAATATTGCATTTACATAATCTACAATAATAAAAAACATAAAGAATCATGTAAACAAAGGTTGTAGTAATGAAAATAATAATACGAGATTGAATTTTAATTAAATACATATTTTTTTAAATAAAAAAATAAAAATGTTTGTCATTATCAGAGAAACAATATTAAAGGGTCCAATTCTCATTGGAAGACAATTATTTTTCATTGTAAGTAAATATTTTAATGAAAGAAACATTTTATTTAAAAATAATTTTTATGAAACTTTAATTCAATGGAAATATCCTATGGCCGGTTTGCCCCACCGAAAACGGTCCGGTTTGCCCCACAGGCCCATTTTGAGAATAAATGTTTGTCAAAAAGAAACGCTTTGCAAATTCATCAAAGTTTTTGGTGGTAAATATTCCTGAGGTGTGTACCTTTAAAACCTAAGACCTAATATTTGGAAACATTACACGATTTCCTCAGAATTTTCTTAAGAAAAAATTCGTAAAAGTGTAGAAAAAAACTAAAAAAAACTTTTGTTCCCAGCGTTGCACAAACAAAAGTAAGAAATGTCAAATTGAAAAAATAAGGTATACTACATTTATGGTTGTTTCAAATTTCTAAATAGCACTTTTGACAATTTCGCCATTTCGGAGATATTGACCCCTGACCGGTTTACCCACCGGGCCGGTTTGCCCCACTCTCCCCTAATTAAAATGAATTATTTAATGCTTTTTTTAACGTATTTGTTAATGTCACATTATTTTTACATGCAAAGTGTAATTCCTTCGAAGATGTGCTTTCGTGCAATTATTTTTTATTTGTGAGACCAAAAATTAATGTTAAATTAATTTTATGATTTAAAATAATTTACTACATGTGCATGTTTGTAAGTTTATTTATTTCTTCGTTTATGTTGTAATGCCGCTTATTTTACAATGTGGTGAGGGATTCTCTATATACACGTGTGAAATAATTTATAATTATAAGGTGTGTGACGAAGGGTTAATATTACCTTGGAGAAGAATTTTAATATTACTTAATGTCACTGAAATGTACTACTTGGATATATTCTTGCAAGTGCTTAGTAATTAACTCTTGAATGAATAAGTTATTGCTCTTGATTAATTAATAAAAAAAATGAAAATTGAAGAAAGAAATTAAAAAAACTTTATAGATAATGATATTATATCAACAAAGAAGAACGTGAATAAATGTTTAATTTTCGTACTGCATAAGCAAATCACTTTCAATAGAGCTTTTGTGCGAGTGATGCTTTTTCTTCCCTTTTTTCCTCCTTGGTATCAACGAACTTTATAGTCCGTCTTTGGAAGAGAAATAAAATAAAACGCGAATACTACCTAGGAGGTGAACAGAATACAAATTCTGGGTCACTGTACTTTAAAAGAGTATAACTGGCCATCTGGATTCTGCTTCTATATACATATGTACATAGTCAGTCACTGGCCAGAATCTAGAAAAACTTTTCAGTGACTGGTCAGTACTGAGTTGAAATTTCTACCTGGGTAATCTTTTTTTGAATATATGAATGTTTCTTAATCTTAAAAAACAAGAATAAGTACTATGTTTTGATATTATAAATCTCTTCACAGACTTAGCAAATTGCATTCAAGTTTCGACGCTATTTTTGCATTTTTATCGCTTTCTCCACAGCACAGAAAATTTCATGAAAATTTATTAAATCTTTACACGATTTTCGCTAAATTTGCATTTGAATATTCCAAACATTGCAAGTAAAGATTTAATAAATTTTTAGGAAAGTTGCAGTGCAGTAGGGGTTCTGTCACCTCCACGTCAATTCTGACCCCATATACCGCTCAAGTGGTTAAAAAAATGTTTTACAAATGTACTATATAAAACGAACAAAGGCACCTGAATCTGAAACTAATCCCACAAGCTGCTGTTAGAAAGGGAACGGAAATTAAAATTAATAAAAATAATGAATCTGTTTCCACAGAGCGTATAATCTCGTAGCCATAGACAGTTTTGATTAAGAATGAAAAAGGCTGGTGGTTTTATTTATATATATGTATAATAAAAACGAAGGAAAAAATGTTATGCGTCACGAATCAAACCGAAATTGGGCAAAAGTAAAAAAAAACAAAAAAAGGCGCACCGTCATTGTGTCAGGGGAAGGTTGAATTTAAGTCATGCAGGTGTTCGAATCTTGTCGAATATATATATATATATATATATATATATATATATATAGTCGAAGGGTGCTTCGTTAATAAGGAGGTGTCGAGCACAAAAAGCACAGCTCGCGTCCATTTATGCACCCAGAGAAATGGTATATTTGTCTCAGAACCAACTAGACTTTTTATTTGTTTGAAATAAATTTTATTTGGTTTAAATAAAATTTTATTTATCTCAAATATATATGTTTTATTTGTGTCGAATAAAATTTTTATTTAAAAGAAATAAAAAGTCTAGTTGGTTCTGAGACAAATATACGTTTATTTAACTCAAATAAAATATATATTTGGTTTAAATAATATTTTTCTCTGGGTGTGGGGGTCTCGATCCCACTCGCGATTCAAGAGCACGATTTTATTGCATCTACATGCACATTCAAAAAGCGCTGCTATTCATTGTATATAAAATCGAGCGACTTTCGCTCGATTCGCGCACAAGGCACAAGTAAATCCATTCAGAACGAAAACCATACCTTCTTTTTTGTTCAAGAAAGAAGAAATGTTTATAAGTCGCAAGAACTTGCGGATAATTCTTAACTTACTTGAGCGCAGAGAGATCTCTCATTTCAAAATCACAATAGTTATTCCACCTTATAATATCAATTTATTATAATTAAATTTGTAAGAAACATTTTCGCATTAAAATAATTTATCCCATACTGTTCTTTTATATATATCTTCCATGAAAATTGTAAAAAATAAAATATTAACCCATTACTCTCGAATACAAGCCAATTTAAAGTAAATAATAAAGTATTACAAACCAAGCAAACATGTTTTGTAACTGCAATTTTTATATACATAACACGAAAATATCACTGTTATATAACTATTGTTATGCTCGTCCTTATGGCTATAGTGTTATTTCCGTGCAGTGTTAAGATTCTATAAAAATATAAAAAATTTTATAATACTTCGACTTTCATAAAATTAAATAAAAACGATATTACAATAAGCAAGAAGAGAAAATCAAACAAACAAATAAAAATATACAATATAAGCAGGGCTCGAACTAGGTCCGTAAATCCCGTAAAAGTCCGTAACTTTGCTACTTGAAGTACGCAAAAGTCCGTTTTTTTGAAAAAAGGTCCATAAAGTCCGTAAATTGTACGATATAATTTGGATAATTTTGGAAAAATTGCAAATGATTGTAGAAATTCAATTATTTTCAAAAGTAATAGAATTCTTCCCAAAAATTCAATTATGTGAAAAAATTTTTAAAAATTCTTGTCAAAATTTCAATTATCTTTAGAAATAATTAAATTCAATTATTTTCAAAAATTTCAATAAAATTCTTTTCAAAATTTCAATTATTTTAAAAAATTTTCCTCAATTAAATAAAATTCTACACAAACCTTTAATTATTTTCACAAAATAATAAAAATTTCACAGAAATTTAATTATTAACAAATTTTATATAAATTTCTTAAACACAATTCAATTATTTTCATAAATAATAAAATTCTTTTAGGACATTAATTATTTTCATAAATAATAAAACTCATTGCAGAATTTCAATTATTTTTAATACACTTTTAGTCGAATTTCTCGAAAAATGTAATTATTCATAAAAATTTTATGAACATTCATCAAAAGGATTCAAGTATTTAAAAATTTGTTGATAAAATTCTAAATGAGAATTTATTTTTAAGAATTAATCGATTATTCAATAAATTATTTATTTTTGTATTTAAATAATTGAATTCTCGTAGAATTTTCTAATCAAAACTGATTTGAAAATTAATTATTTTTGAAATTTTAGAAAATAATTGAATATTACACGCAGAAAAATTTATTCGTACTGATTACAATAGTCTATATTACTGCTCGGATATGTGACCACTTTTTGTTATGATTACTATAGCTGTTGTAAGGAGTACAAACGTGAAGGTATCCCTTACAACAGCTATAGTAATCGTTCCTACTAAATTCTTAACACATTACATAATATCCGAGCTGTAATGTAGACTATTGTAATCATGAAAAATAATTTTCCTCCGTGTAAAAGCATTGGAGCATGAATTTTTAGAAAAAATTAAATTTTGAAAAGGTTTTAAATGGAAAATCTAAATTTTTCATATTTTTCAACTAACAATTCTGTAGAATTAATTTTTTTTAAAAATTTCTCGTCAAAATTTCAATTATTATCTTTTCAAATAATAAAATTCTTTGCAAAAATTCAATTGTTTTCATAAATTTTAATAAATTCTTGTCAAAATTTCAATTATCTTAAGAAATACAATTTTAATCGAATTCCTCGAAAAAATGTAATTATTCTTAAAAATCTTATTAAAATTCGTCAAATAATTCAATTCTTTAAAAAATTATTAATAAAATTCTTTATGAGAATTTAATTTTAAGAAACATGCAGTTACACTCGAAGCTCGCTGTAACGAGAAGTTCGGGAGTCAAGTCTCCCTCTATTACGAACGCAAGAGGAGAAATAAAAAATCCCTACTTTAAAGATTCTTAATTTATGTTTTTTGTGTGTACAATTCACATAATGTCAAAATTACAAACGTAACCTAGTTTAATTTGAATTTTAACACACAGAAAATTTTTATAAGCTAAAATTTGAAAGATGTTCGACTCATTGATATAATCTCAAATAAGAAGTGAGTTTTTATGCTAATTATGATATATAAGGGACATTCCACGTCAACACAGACAGAGCTCTAAACAAAAATTGCTTTGATGGATTTAAACGTTCTAGGGCTTAAAAGATTTCTACGTTCATGTACTTTAAGATGCCGATGGGCGTTTTTTGAAAAATTCCATTTCCGATGCCAATAGAACTGTCAAAAGTCAAAAGGTCCAAAAATCTCAAAATACTTTTATGAATTAAAAGCAAAAAACGAGGTAAATTATTCTGTAACTCATTCTTTATCAGTTTTTAAGGTTCCCGAATATAAATCTAAAGTTTTTTTTTAAAAATCCAAAATGGCGAATTCAATATGGCGGACAAAATTCAAATTTGATCAGATTCGATTAAAACTTGTTACTCGGGGGTTTTTAGGGTCGCTGATTACGAATCTAAAGTCACTTTTTAAAAATTCAAAATGGCGGATCCAATATGGCGGAAAAAATTTTCAAATTTGATCCGATTCCCTTAAAACGTGTTACTCGGGGGCTTTTGGGGTCGCAGATTATGAATATGAAGTTACTTTGTGTTTGAGACTTCAAATTCATAATCAGATACGCTAAAAACCACCGAGTAACAATTTTTAATTAAATCTGATCAAATTAAAAAATTTGATCCGCCATTTTGAATTTCTACAAAGTAACTTCATATTCATAATCTGCGACCCCAAAAGCCCCCGAGTAACACGTTCTAAGGGAATCGGATCAAATTTGAAGATTTTTTCTGCCATATTGGATCCGCCATTTTGAATTTTTAAAAAGTGACTTCAGATTCGTAATCAGCGACCCTAAAAACCCCCGAGTAACAAGTTTTAATCGAATCTGATCAAATTTGAATTTTGTCCGCCATATTGAATTCGCCATTTTGGATTAAAAAAAAAAAACTTTAGATTTATATTCGGGAACCCTAAAAACTGATAAAGAATGAGTTACAGAATTATTTACCTCGTTTTTTGCTTTTAATTCATAAAAGTATTTTGAGATTTTTGGACCTTTTGACTTTTGACAGCTCTATTGGCATCGGAAATGAAAATTTGCAAAAAACACCCATCGGCATCTTAAAGTACATGAACGTAGAAATCTTTTAAGCCCTAGAACGTTTAAATCCATCAAAGCAATTTTTGTTTAGAGCTCTGTCTGTGTTGACGTGGAATGTCCCATAAATAAAATTGATTTCAACCAAATTTGAACCAACAGAATGTGCATTTGTTTATAAATATTGGGGATAATCGGGTGGAAATTTTTCTCGTTATACCGAGAAACAGAGCCCTCGTTATAGAGAGCGTTCGTTATAGAGAAGGTGGTTATAGCGAGATTAGAGTGTATTCAATAAATTGTCTTTTTGTATTTAAATAATTGAATTCTAGTAGAACTTTCTCATAAAAATTGATTTAAAAATGGATTTCAGTTAAAATTTTAGATTAAAATTGAATATTAAAAGCATTAGAGCGTAAATTTTTAGAAGTTTTTATTTTCTAATATATATTTAATTGAAGAATTTACGAATAATTGAAATTTCGTAAAATTGAATATTGTAAATAAATGAATTTGCAAATTGTCAAAGAACTTTTTCGAAAATTATTAAAAATCATCGATTTTAAGAAGAATTTTAGTTAAAAATTGTTGAAAATAATAATTGAATTGATAATGATTTTATCATTCGGTCAACTTTAATTACACAGGCACACAAAAAAATAAAAAAGTCAAAACCCAGAGGTTACACCCCCCTATCCCCATGTTTTTGGGGTCGCTGAAACCGAATATGACCATAAAAAATTTTTTTCATCGGCCATTTTCCCGCTACCACCCCCTTGCACCTGCTCCCGAGGGTTGGAATTTCAGTTTAAAAAAAGCAGAGTAGGGTGTCTATTCCTATGTTTTTTGGGTCGCTAAAACCAAAAAAGACTACCAAAAACAAATTCTTCCCTCCCTTAACCCCCTACAACCTTCTTAACAACCCCGGGGTGAGGGGTCGAAATTCGAATTTTCACAAAAAGTCGATAACGGTGTCTAAACCTACGTTTTTTGGGTCGCTGACACCAAAAAAGACTACCAAAATCAAATCCTTTCCACCCCCCGACCCCCTACAACCCCCTGCAATAATGTTTTTCAAATAAAACGAACCGATTTTTGGGAAATTGAAAATTAAATAATAATCATCAAAACTTATTGCAGGGGGTTGTAGGGGGTCGAGGGTGGAAAGGATTTGATTTTGGTAGTCTTTTTTGGTTTCAGCGACCCAAAAAAGGTAGGTTTAGACACCGTTATCGACTTTTCGTTAAAATTCGAATTTGACCCCCCACCTTTCGGGTGTTAAGGGGGTTGTAGGGGGTTAAGGGAGAGAAGAATTTGTTTTTGGTAGTCTTTTTTGGTTTTAGCGACCCAAAAACATAGGAATAGACACTCTACTCCACTTTTTTTTAAACTAAAATTCCAACCCCCGGGAGCAGGTGTAAGGGGGTGGTAGCGGGAAAATGGCCGATGAAAAAAATTTGTCATGGTCATATTCGGTTTCAGAGACCCCAAAAACATGGGGATAGGGGGGTGTGACCTCTGGGTTTTGACTTTTTTATTTTTTTGTGTGCCTGTGTTATTATAAAACATGAAAAAATCGATCATATGAAGTTATCGATATCTTCATGTTTTATAGTTATGAAAAATTTAATTTATAGTTTTAAGTAAAATGCGTTCTCTTATTTGACTCGGACTGGTTATATTTTTGTCAGCAATTGGTCTGTAAACGATCCGTAATTTTCAATTTTTGGTCCGTAAAGTCCGTATTTTTAAATACTTTTACTGGTTCGAGCCCTGTATATAAATATAAAAAATTTTATAATACTTGGTCTTTCATAAAATTAAATAAGAACGATATTACAATAAGCAAGAAGATAAATGCAAACAAACAAATAAAAAGGTACAATAAGATAAGAAAATTTGTCAATACAGAAATTTTTTGTATGAAGTTAAGAAAAACATTACTACGGGAATATTAATTTATAATCCTCCCAATGGGAAATGCACCACGGGCGCAGTACTATACCAGCGTTGGCAGTATCGGGGCTACACTGAATTTCAGTACTGGTGCAATACAGATATAACGTCGGCATGTAGACAATGTTCTGTACTGACAATCGGTACTAATTCAGTACTGGCGTCAATGCAGAATGTTAGTGTTGCGGTAGTACAGGTGAATACGTATTTTTAGTGTCACGCCGATGTTACTTTTATTTTTATAAAAAAAATTTATAAATTAATAAAAAAGAATTTCATGCTATTCTCATGTCATGTATGCTTGGAATGTTAATACCTGTCGAAGAAAATTTGTTTTTCTATTTACCTGAATATTTACCATCATGAGGTCTCGAACGCAAGACGCTTCTAGGAGCGGATGCTCTACCAACTGCGCCACGGAGGCTCATGAATGAAAAGTTAGAATATACATACATACGAAGGAAGTATGAAAATATGCTCTGTAACTTGAAAGTGGGATATTGTAATTGCAACAATAGTATATTGTAATATACATTATATTAAGGAATTGATATAAGGAATCATTTAAAAAATTAATTTTTAATATAAATGAAAGATTAGTGCAATAAATTTAAGCTTAATGAATAAAATTCCTAAATTTTTATATAAAATTTATATTCTAACTTTTCATTTAAATAAACAGATTTTACAAAATTATTTGCCAAATAAGTTTATTAAAAAAATTTACCATTATGAATAATAATATAATGCCAAATGGAAAAATAAGTACCGAATAATTACATTACACCATTAAAACAAAAACGAGACTTTTATACATAAGAACATTGTTTAAATATGTACCAGAAGAATAATAAAACAATAAAAAATATTTCAAGATGCAGTAAAAAATGCTTCATGTCAATCATACTCAAAATTTAGATTTGCATATAATTAAAAAATGACAAAAAAGTGAGGTTACTTTTTGTGAAATGTGAATGAAAACAATAACAACCTAACAAGATGGTTGGTTTTACCAAGAAGCTTATTGTGTTAATTTTATTAAATTTGTTTAACTTGTCCAATGTAGTTCGCTTTACCAGCTCTCACTAGTTATCAAAATCAAGGGTATAAAGTAAATTCAACAAAAGTCATTTTAACCATCTTAGAAAATAAAAAGTATATTCAACTTCACAATTTTAATTCGTTCTACTAAAACTTTAGTTAATATAAGAATATGACTATACATATTTTAACTAACGATAAATTATTAAAATTTAGTATTGAATTTTTTTCAATGAATAATTTACAAAAAAAATTATTCAACTTGTGAATTTTGAAATTAAGTTCTTAAAAACATATTTACAGTACGAAGCCGAAGTATTATTGCCAAGATTTGGCATTACTATGTCGAAAACATTTATTCTGTACTGCGCCAAGATTACCCTGCCAAGACTTGGCAAAATGCTGGAAGAACAAATGGCTCTGTACTACTGCGCCATTTGTCACTGTTGGCATTGTACAGAGATTTCCCATTGGGCTATACAGCGATGTATAGGAACCAGGAAACCATAACTGTCACATTTTTGAATTTCATCTCAGTATGAAGCAAATCCGTTGACTCTCCATATCTTTTGACATAACTTTAAAGATGTCAATTTTCCATCGAAACTTTCTTCATATCAAGAATTTTACGACCTACTTAGTGTTTAAGCCAAGCATTTCCTTCAACTTGAAAAGCAGAAGCCAAACATCAAATTCCTATGGCAAAGTAGAATAGTCTTTGTTCTATAAACAATAGGTATACATATATACAGTTGGACAATATTATATACGATAATTTTTTAGAAAATACCCTGTGGGAAAATATTGTAATGATCACTTGAATTCTTTTGAAAATACAGCAGAATAAAAATCAACGACATTTATAGGTACTTAAATTTTAACCTCATTGGACAGTTATTGGGTCGTTTGTTTCTTTATATAAGTAAGCCAAAGGTCGCCGTTTCCAAACATAATGCACTCTATTTAAACAGATCAACGTAACTTTTCAAGCACAAACAGATGTTTCTTGTGCTTTTATATATTAGTGCAATAAAATATATATTTTTATTGCCTTAAAAAATTAACTATTTATTAATAATAGTATACTAGTTGTCGTACCCGTCTTCGACTGGAATAATATTGAGGTTTCTTAAACAATGGAAAATGAATCGGGTTTCAGTTTAACACCTCTAAACAATCATCACACAATGTTTTAAGTCCGAAAATAATTCAATTATCCAGTAAGGTTGACAGAAATGAATTTAACTAGCAAAGTATTTCAAACGAAAAAATACAAATCAAAGTAAAATGATTAAAAACCTTAGTTTCGCCAATTGCTCAAATTTAATATTCACATTAGGATTAATAAAAACGTAGAGACCTTCCTTTACATTTATTTTTTAAGCGTAATATTTTATCATAAACATAAAAACTCCTTAAATTAAAATTATTATAAATAAAATATGTTTTCCAGTTGTTGGACGAAATATCGTGTGCAATTCTTGAAGAAAAGTGATTTTCGGTAGCTTGATTCGCTTCAAGCTCACGTGAAAACAAAAAGCAAAAAATTTTAAAATTTCTTGCTCCTTAAATTATAAATTTTCGACTAACAAAAGACATTTTTTTAAATAAAGAAATGAGTAGTTTTATAAAAAATAAAACTGTGATAAAAATATAAATTATGATAATTGATAAATATTGCAAAAGCAAACTCTTATAGAAATGAAAATTAAAAATAAACTAATATTATTTATTTTATGAAAATAAAATTTTAATAATATTAAATGTGAAACATTATACAAAACTTTTGTACAAAAATTATAGTTTAAGGAAGTTTAATAAAATACTTTTAAATGTATGCATTTAAAAGTTGTGAATTTTCCATGAAACTTCATAGTGGTCCTTTTCTAACAAAGACTTCTATTAACCTTCCCATGACTGTGGAATGTATTTTTTACTTCCCCCCACTTTGTCCTAAAACCTGTTTTTTCTTCACCCTAACACATGTGTTTTCTGAAGATTTTGGGGCGCATTTTCTCCCTTTTTATAACACTTCACTACCTGCTCTTAATCCCCCTCTATATTTTATTTAGAAAAAACTGAGATTTTTCTATTTGTAAGAAATTATTTTAATTTTTCTTCTGTTTTCATTTTTTATGTTAAAGCATAACACCTAATATTTAAATTGTCAATTTGTTTATAAATATATATTTTAAAGAAATATAAAACCAAAATAAATAAAAATAAAAAGTGGGTAGTTTTCAATTATTTTAATAATTTTATTTTTTTTAAATTTTAGTTAAAAATTTAAAAAATATTTATTAAATCAATATTTAAAATTTTAAATTATTTCGCTGCATAATATGATGTAAAAAATTAAAACACTTTTTTGTGCAATAAAAAGTAAAATGTTCAAATTTATTTTGAAAGAAAAAGCCAAAATTCGTGTTTTTTAAAAATGTATAAATTATTATTATTAATTATTATTAATAAAACAAGAAAAAATGTTATTTAATTGACAGATAATTTAAAAATGTCTTAATATGATTATTTAATTCTCAATAAATTTGAAATTCTAAATGAAATAAGATCTAAAATTTTCATCAAAAAAGATCCGAAATAAATTATCATAGATATTTAACGAAACATTTGAAGAATTAAATTAGAAAAATTTTTATTTAATATAGAATGACGCAGAAGAGCTACAATAATTTATGGTATAACGTCTGCTTTCCAAACTAGTTTTTCTACATAAGTATAGATTCTAAGATTCAGAAACTACGTGAGTGTACAACCACGCATCTAATCTTCAGTGAACCTTTCTCACATTCTGTCCTTTAAACTCATAACCGCTCTTGTCCACACAACCTTTCTCAACGAGTGATTCTCAAGAAATTACGTTGTGCAAGGTGTCAGACGGTGTTATTGCACAAAAATAATACAATAAATTGAAATAAAATTAAAAATTTTGCCAGCCACTCGATTTAATTTAACAATTTTTAGTCAAATCATAAAGAAAAATTCAAATTTATACATAAAAAACCTGGTAAATATGACTAATACTTTTGAAATATTTTTTTGTAGTTCCAGGAGGCGCCAGTAATAAACTGTATTGTGCAAAGAACTACGACCGAATAGTTAGTGTAACTGTGAAATTTATATTAATAAATACAATTTTGATAGTAAATTTAACTACTAAAGAAGTTATTTTAACTATTTATTGTCAGTTATTTATTAACTGCTTCATTTAGTTGTAGCAATTATTTAAAGTAGTGAAATGAAATTATTTAGGGTCATTTAACGTAAATGTAAATAAGGGATAAAAACAGTTGATTTTTCAGATTAATTTAAAGATTTAAAATTAAATAAGACAATATTTTAACCACAGCTCACTTGTGTAAGAGGTTTTGAGTATTGCCAATATTTTATTTTGACAATTGCCAATAGAAGGTAACCAATACTCTTGCGAAAAATCGGGGCGCATGATTTCAGCCAAATTATTAAATTTATAATTGTCATATATATAAATTTTGAACTTCATAATCATCATTTACTCGAAATTTAGATGTCTCTAATTTGATGTTGACATTATTATAATATTGAGAATTGATGTTTGTTATAATTTACTTAAGTCAAATTTTTATTTTACAGATTTTCTAAGTATTATAAATATAAATTACAATAAATTTCGCACTATGAAATTGTATGTATAATAAATTTTTTAAGTATAATAATTTTGTTTCATAATTTCTATGGAATCTAGTTATAAATTAACATAATTTTTAACTTGTGAAATGGAAAGTAATATAGTTATTAATAGTATAATATTTATTTCTTATAATTTGTATGAAATCTAAATGTTATTTGAAATAATTACTGTTTTTCACATTTTCAAATAACCGAAATTTAAATCCTCGAATTATTATCTTATATTATATTAAAATGCTTCCTTCGTCCACCAAAAAGTTTTCGTTCAACGTTTTCAGCAATATATGAATACTAAAAAAAAATATATATTATATATATAATATATATATATATATATATATATATATATATATATATATATATATATATATATATATATATATATTATATATTATATATATTATATATATATTATATATTATTATATATTATATATATTATATATATATATATATATATATATATATATATATAAATATATATAATATAATATAATATATATACTAATTTTCACTTAAAAATCCATTTTAAGACAATTTTAAGGGTTTTTTTTTTTAAAAAAATTTTTGAAAAAAATTTTTTTTACAACCCCTTCCAAGTTTGAAAAATTGATAATGAAAGGGGTATAATATTTATACCCCTTCCAACAATACGTTAATTACTCACACATATGAATTCCTAAGAAAATTCTGAATTTTTAACGACGTTGAAGTCCACAACGTTTATCAACGAAAAAAAATATTTTTTTAAATAGAAGATTTAACTAATATAACAGATATGAAAAGAAAAGTCACAAACACAACAGAAAGCAAATATCAAAACTCAAAATCATAAAAAATTACATTTTTTACAAACTTAAAATATCAACAATATGTATGCAAACTAGACCAACTTGACAACAACATAAATGTAAAAATTAGAGTTATGAATTGACCAAGGATTTTATTTTTGGAAATGACTCCTAGTGAGTCTCCTAATCATCCTACACAATTTAAAAAAAAATCGCTGCCCGGAAACTCTCAATTTTTTGACCTAAAAAATCAAAAATGGTTTCTTTTTTGCTATGAAATCACCGAGAATTTTAATACAAAACTTTCAAATTTTTCTATTTGGGGCCGTACACATAATACGTCACGCGATTTTTGACCACTTTTAACCCCTCCCTCCCCCTATGTCACACTTCGTCACAAATCTTGAACCCCCCCTCCCCCCTACGTCACGTCACACACGTAAATTTCACTGTAAATTTTATACATTGGACAATATATATGTATATTATATCTTACACTCTAAATTATTGAATCAGTTAAGAATATCGGATTTAGAAGCAAAAAATCAGTCACTAATTCAAATAGTAATATTTTTTTCTGACAATTAGTTGAAAATAACTGATGTTTCAATACAATTGTTTTTGATTGATTCAATTAGTCACGTTTAAACCCTTTGCGGCATAGTGGTAACCCAGATTACCACCTTTTATATTGTGAAAATATCTGTTTATACACAGTCTTTTTCAAGTAAAATCCAAAAATCTTTGTATATTAATAATCAAAACATTGTTAAATGACGAAAAATTGATAGCGAATGAGGTTACGTGAAATTATAAACAACTATAAATAAATAAATTAAAGAACAAAAAATTTTTTTTTTAAATTCAATCGAAATTGATTGAAAGTCTTCACTCGGGGGTTTTTCGGGTCGCTGATTACGAATCTGAAGTCCGTTTTTCAAAATTCAAGATGGCGGATCCAATATGGCGCACGAATTTTTTTAGAATTGATCGAAATCGCTTGAAAGTCGTTACTCGGGGGTTTTCGGGGTCGCTGTTCACGAATCTGAAATCCGTTTTCCAAAATTCAAGATGGCGGATCCAATATGGCAGACATATTTTTTAAAAAGTGATTTGATTTGCTTGAAAATAGTTACTCGGGGGTTTTCGGGGTCGCTGATCAAGAATCTGAAGTCCGTTCTTAAAAATTCAAGATGGCGGATCCAATATGACAGACGAATTTTTTTTAGAATTGATCGAAACTTTATAATAATTTAATTGAGCTGTTTATTTCCTAATAAAATTAACTAACTAATTAAATTCAGCGGATTTTAATTGCTATTATAAAGTTTTGATGTGTCTTGCTTTGAACAATTGAATTTTATTTTAAGCAGTGGTAAGCAGCGAAGCAATTCGCTTTCAGTAAAATTCATTTGCTTTAGTTCAGTTAGTATTTTAGTTTCTTTGAACTCTCAACAGTGTTTTGTTTATTGTTTGTTATAATCAACCTAAATATGCGTTCAGTCAAATATTGATGATTTATAACTTGTCTTTTTGCGCTCTTTATTTGTTTCATCAAACTATGTATAGTATTTTGTTTATTGTTTGTTACCATCACCGTAGGTATGCGGTCAGTCAAATAATGCTGAATTAGAACTTGTCTTTTTTACGCTACGTTTAGTAGATGAATTGGTAGGACACAAACTACCAAGTTCAACTGGGAAGAAACGTAAATTAAGTACAATCTCTTCTTACAAACCAAAAGTGTCAGAGGAAAAAAGAAAAAGTCAATCAGCTCATATGCCTAAAATTATCGCTTCACCTAGACGCTGCGCTCATTGCAGTACTAAAGTCGACCAAAAGCGAACATCATGGATGTGTAAAACTTGCAATGTACCACTCTGCCTGTTTCCCACAAGAAATTGCTTCGCTGCTTACCACTGCTGAAAAAAAATTCACTTGTTCAAAGCAAGAGACATCAAAACTTTATAATAGCAATTAAAATCCGCTAATTTTAATTAATTAGTTAATTTTATTAGTAAATAAACAGCTTAATTTGATTATTATAAAGTTTTGAACAGTATTTACTAAACTGCCCTTTTCAGGGCTAAACGATGTACAAATCCTGATCGTGCAACCTCCCCGCGGTGTACATCGGGTAACGAAAATTCCGACGGTACAATTATTCAATAATTTAACGTTTATTTATTGAAAGTAATTTCAGATTCGTAATCAGCGACCCCAAAAACCCCCAAGTAATGATTTTCAAGCGATTTCGATCAATTCTAAAAAATTTCGTCCGCCATATTGAATCCGCCATTTTGAATTTTGGAAAACGGACTTCAGATTCGTGATCAGCGACCCCAAAAACCTCCGAGTAACTATTTTTAAGCGATTTCGATCAATTCTAAAAAATTCGTCCGCCATATTAGATCCGCCATCTTGAATTTTGGAAAACGGATTTCAGATTCGTGAACAGCGACCCCGAAAACCCCCGAGTAACGATTTTAAAGCGATTTCGATCAATTCTAAAAAAAATTTTCCGCCATATTGGATCCGCCATCTTGAATTTTGGAAAACGAACTTCAGATTCGTAATCACCGACCCTGAAAACCCTTATAAGCATTTGTGATTTTTAAATTAATGTTATAATATTATGCATGCCGCAAAGGGTTAACTACCTACATAGCACCGAAACTTTCCTAAAAATTTACTAAAGATTTACTCGCAAGCTTCGAAATATTTAAATGCAAAGTTTAGTTAAAATTGTGTAAAGATTTAAATATCCCACTTCAATAAATGTTTAGCGGGAAACTTTTCCGAAAATTTAAGTTAAATTTTCAGGAAGATTTTCACGAAAGTATAGTCGAAAATGCAATTCAAATGTTCAGGAAAGTTTCAAGCTATATTTTTAAGAAAATTTGACGATAGACATTTATTGGAGTGAGAAATTTAAATCTTTACACAATTTTAAAATAAACTTTGCAAGTAAATTTTTTAACTTATGCAAGCAAATCTTTAATATACAATATTTAGAAAAATTTCGGTGTTTTGTGGATAATTTTTCAGTTATTTTTAACTGATTCAGAAGCAAAAAGTCAGTCACTGCTGATTGACAGTTAAAACCATGATTTTTAACTGATTCAAATTAAGAGAATATCCCGTGTAGAAATTTCGCTATGGTCCGGATCAGGGACTCATCGGGCCTTCCATATTAGGGAATGAAACACACGGCCTGATATGGCCCTGATCAGGAAATCCACATTTGATCGTCGCCCCGATCTGGCCCAGGACGGGCCGTGTGTTTCATTCCCTAATATGGCCATAATAGGGATATTTCTACACGGGATATTATTTATCATATTATAAATAATATGCCAATAGATGTTAAGGGGTAACATCACCCAGAGCCTATACAAAATACGGTCTATTTCAATTAATTATTTTAAGAAAACGGTTCAGTACAATGTTGCTAGGTTTTCTGCAACGTTAAACTCATGAATTAAACTTAATTTAAAAATAAAAAAAAATTTTTGTTTTCAAAATGGCGCCTTCACAACAGTTCAACGTAGATCACGTTTTTTAAAACAACCTCTGCAGCCGGAAGCTATTCTACGTTCCATAAGCACCTAGGCAAAAAATTCAAACGAATTATGAAAGAGGATGACATTTACTAGAAAAGTACATAGGATATTTTAAAAATATCAATTTTTCGCAAAATAGTATGACTTCGATGACAAAAATGTTATTTTTTGTTAAAAAATCAAGGTAAAAATGGTTATAAAACGGAAACGCATTAACCGATCTAAAAAATCCTATGTACTTCGATAAAGAATGTTGTTTTAAAGCTACAGTCTAAATTTTAATTGAATCCGTCAAAAAATTTTGGAGAAATCCTTCCGGACAGTTTTTTTTACAATTTTTTCACTGTTGGATGTGTAAAGGCGCCATTTTGAAAAAATTTTTTTTTGTTTTATTTTTAAATTAAGTTTAACCCATGTGTTTAACGTTGGAGTAAACCCAGCAACATTGTACTTGACCGTTTTCTTAAAATAATTAATTGAAATAGACCATATTTTGTATAGGCTCTGGGTGATGTTACCCCTTAAACAGATACATAATAGATATTAAATAGTTCAAAACATTTTTAACTTGTTTTATTTAGAAAAAGTGACATTGTCACATATAATTTCTTATTATCTTTGAATTTAAAAGATCGTGACGTAACACATGAGTTCACCCCCCCCTCCCCCATGTCACACTTAGTCACAATTCTCAGACCCCCTCCCTCCCCTAGCCGCGTGACGTATTATGTGTACGGCCCCTTTCCGACAGTAATATTTCTTTTTAAATAACTTCATTCTTAAAAAACAATCATACAATTATTGTTATTTATAAATTATTTATTGAATAATTTTATTTAAATATTTCAATATTAATTGCTATTTAAAAGAATTGAGTTTACAATTTTCAAAAATAGATGAACTTCAAAAGGCTTTAATTTGAAATTTCATAAACTTTCAATTTTTAATGAATGTAATTAGAAACTTTAAAAAACTTAGATTTTTTCAAAATTTTAATAGTTCAAATTCTTCTTAAAATTAGTTACATTTATCAATATATCGTCGGTTGGGTGCAGAAAGATGCCAATTCAGACTAATTAACAAATAGAATTTTTTTTTATACAAAATTTTTTTTTCACACAAATTTTTGTTTATTTAAGTAATATATGTCGATTTTGGTAAAAATTATTTTGAATTTAACAATTACCATTGTTATGAACAATTACATGAACAATAATCAAGTTTCTTTGACATTTGTAAACATTTTATGCATTTTTTAAACATAAAATGTTTATATAATATGTACATTCTTTCAAAAACTTTAAAAATTTATTAGCACAAACAATTAATAATTATTTACTTTTTAAACAAATAAATGGCTCTACTTGATTATTGATAACTAGATGTTATCAATAACATGTTATTGTTCATGTAATTGTTAATAACAATGGTAATTGTTAAATTCAAAATAAATTTTACCAAAATCGACATAGATTACTTAAATAAACATAAATTTGTCTGCAAAAAATAATTTTTTTATAAAAAAGTACAATAGTTATCTATTTGTTAATTAACATTGTTCATGTAATTGTTAATAACAATGGTAATTGTTAAATTCAAAATAAATTTTACCAAAATCGACATAGATTACTTAAATAAACATAAATTTGTCTGCAAAAAATAATTTTTTTATAAAAAAGTACAATAGTTATCTATTTGTTAATTAACATTGTTCATGTAATTGTTAATAACAATGGTAATTGTTAAATTCAAAATAAATTTTACCAAAATCGACATAGATTACTTAAATAAACATAAATTTGTCTGCAAAAAAAAAAAAATTTTTATAAAAAAGTACAATAGTTATCTATTTGTTAATTAACATTGTTTGCAACAATTTAAATAAATTGTACTATACATTATTATTTGTCTGGTGGTCATGCTAGACTAATTTAAATTGATTCCAATCATCTGCAACGAAAAAATAAAAAAATTAACATGATTTTTTCTAAAAATATTGTAAATTATTAACTTTGAATAACAAAAAAAATATAAACAATTTAAAATTCAAAAATTGGTTTAGAGGAATCTCTTAGAAATTTTATTCCCTTCAATTTAAGACAAAATCCATGAAAATCCGATAAAATTTGTAGGTTCCAGACAATTTTAAACAGTAAATTGTAAAAAATGCCAATGTGCGCGCGGGTCGAGTTTAACGCCATATAAAGCTCTACAAAGCTGCAGTTTTTAATTAATAACATTTTTCTAATTGAGGCTTATTTTTTTCGAAACGGTTTTACACTCGGAGACATTTAAGGAATAGAATAAAATTTTAATTTTTTTGTTAGGACGTGAAGAACATATTTGTTTATTAACATTTTATAAACAAATTATAAAAAATAAAAAAATTTAAAAACAAAAAATATATTCAAATAGTACAATCCAAGACGAAAAAAAACCCATATTTTAATTTTAAAATCCGTCAACTGGAACTCGAGAAAAAAATTTGTGAATTAAGCAGTACTAAAAAATTCAATTGTTAATAACTTTTACAAAAAATTATTTTTTGCCTTAATATTTTTAGGGATTCTTCTTAACAATATTAAGAGTCAAAAAAAACTATTTTGGTTAAAAAAAAAATTTTTTAGTTTTAGGTGATCCGTTTGAGAAATTCTGACCCATTGAGAAATAAAAATTATGCATAAAATGGATATATATTTCTTATTTCTTAATCATTATTCTTAACAATTAACAATTTTTTAATATTTTTTATAAATAAAAAGCATACAAATTTGTATAATTTAGATCAGTCAAACGAAGTTTCTTATAAAAAGCGTATATAAAAAACAAAATTTATTTGTTAATCATAACTTTTAAAAAATTTTTTAATTTTCCAATTTAAAATATTATTTTATTATAAATCATGAAACATACCTGCATATTTTCTATTTGTCAAACAATATTTTCTAAAGAAAAAAACAAAACCATACGCAAAAGTCAAACTTCAGATGTGGACAAACAGAATGAATGAATTATTGATTATTATATTTAATAATAAGTAATATTATATTTAATTATTGCATATTTTTACTTAAGTAATTCATATTTGGTACAAATAATTATAAATACAACCGAGCGAGCGTTAGCGAGTGAGGTTTATGTCGCTAGTTTGACATAATTTTAAATTATTTAAAGTTTTATTTCTTATAATTTTTATTAAACAGAATTATTATTTAAAATAATGTTTATTTTATAAATCTTTCAAATATCTTAATTTTTATGCCACTGAATACCTGAATCGCAGGATATTTTACAAATTAACAATAGATTTTCATTGTTTTCACAGTAAATTTTCATTTATTCGTAGAATAATCTGTAAATTACGTCGTCGGTGATATAAAAATTAAGCCATATTGAAAGTTTATAAAATAAACATTATATTAAATAATAATTCTGTTCAATGAAAATTATAAGAAATAAAACTTTATATAATTTAAAATTATGTCAAATAATAATTCGAGGATTTAAATTTCGGTTATTTGAAAAATGTGAAAAACAGTAATTATTTCAAATAATAATTAGATTTCATACAAATTGTAAGAAATAAATATTATACTTTTAATAATTATATTACTTTCCATTTCACAAGTTAAAAATTATGTTAATTTATAACTAGATTCTATAGAAATTATGAAACATAATTGTTATTCTTAAAAAATTTATTATACATACAATTTCATAGTGCGAAATTTATTGTAATTTATATTTATAATACTTAGAAAATCTGTAAAATAAAAATTTGACTTAAGTAAATTATAACAAATATCAATTCTCAATATTATAATAATGTCAACATCAAATTATAGACACCTACATTTCGAGTAAATGATGATTATGAAGTTCAAAATTCTAATATATGACAATTATAAATTTAATAATTTGGCTGAAATCATGCGCCCCGAAAAATCTAGAAAAATGGGAAATTTTTATTCTAAAATTGGTTTAAACATTATTGGGGCCATTAAACATACCCTTTCTAATATTTCAGGTCCAAGTTTCAATCCCAAAACTATCCCTATTTCGATTTATTTTAAAAAACTATCAATAAAACTAAAAAAATTTCGTTTTTTTTAAATTAATTGTTGAATGTAAAATCTTTTTACAGCCTACCATTTTCAATTTTTCACCCTAACCCTTATCTCAAAACCAACCCAAAAGCTAAATCAACATATTAAATATTGCCCTATGATTTTTTGATTTTTATAAAACTTCGTATATAAGGGTTTTTGAGCTCGCTAATTACAGATCTGACGTCAATTTTTAGAAATTCAAAATAGCATATCCAAAATAGCGGACAAATTAAAAAAAAATTGTTTGATTTTTATAAAAATTTTAATAAAAAATTAAAATTTTAAATTTCTGACTAATTTAAAAAAAAATTTAGATTTTTATAAAATTGAAATTTATGAAATACCGAATTTAAATATGGATCTGTATTCCTTATCTCAAAAACTAATTTTTGATTAATGATAGGACTTGTTTTGAATAAGATAAGGAACATAGTTAAAAAAATTTATTCGGCATATTATAAATTTCAATTTCGTAAAAGTCTAAATTTTTTAAATTTGTCAGAAATTTTTAATTTTATAGAAGGGCAGGTCCATGCCTAAAAAATCAAAGTTGTCCCCTACTTCTTCGATTTTGTTAAAAATTCTAAATTTTGAAGTGGGATACATGCCAGTAAAAAGCCCAAAATCGATTTTAAAAATTTTTGAATTTACGTGGTTGTTAAATGTTTTTTTGAAATTTTAAAAATGATATATTTCAAAGAAAAATGAATAAAATTTAATGGAATTTTCAGAAAATGCTTATTATTCACTAACAATTTCAAAAAATATTTCTTAAAAAAAATTTTGTTTTAACATAAATTATTTAAAAAATAATTTTTAAATAAACAATTTTTTGAAAAGTGCTATTTTTTGCTTTTAACAAACAATGATTCGATTCCCACTTATTTCACGAGTATTTTCCAAAAAAATATTGATGGAGGGTCTGAAACTTTAGGAGATATTGCATTTTTTGTCCTTACGCGCAACCGTTAAAAGCGCATTTTCAGGGTAGACTTTCCATACAAACAAATATTCGAAATGACCTACAATTCGTAAATTTTAACCGAATTCAATTGTTCTTTTTGGAAAATGCCAGGCTATAAATTTCCAAGAATACTGTCCATTTTTTAAAATTTTATTTGTATAAACAAATTATTATTTTTCAGTTTGCTTTTGTTTTCAGATGCTTTTGTTGCTGCCTCTGGAGTGCCTCAGGGCTCTGTTTTGGGTCCGTTGTTGTTTAATATCCACATGAATGATATTTATACTGTTCTCGGTGATTGCTCTTTCTCCTTATATGCGGATGACCTTCCCAGTAAAAAAAATTCGATACACGGACCGCGGAGTTCGTATACGAGTTCGGTAGCTCGTATACGAACTCCGCGGTCCGTGTATCGAATTTTTTTTACTGGGTTAAGATTTATAGGGTGATTCACGTTCATGAGGATTTTGAGAAATTGCAATCGAGATTGCAAGGTGTTTTGACTTGGTGTGAAGACAAAAACTTTAACTTAAATGTGAGCAAATGTTCGGTCTTATCAGTCTCACGCAAAAAAATAATTGTTAGACATAATTACTCAATAGGGGGCATCCCGCTCTCCAGGGTCAGCACAATTCGTGACCTTGGTGTTACATTTAATGAGACTCTAACGTTTAATGACCGTATATCAATTATTATAAGCAAGGCACTCAGAGTCCTTGGCTTCGTCACTAGAAATGCCCATTGGTTCTTAAAGTATTCTTTTTTTCTCTTGTAAGACCTATTCTGGAATTCGCATCATTGGTTTGGTTTCTATACTACGACTTGCATATTGTACGCATTGAGCGAGTGCAAAATCGTTTTCTTCGCTTCGCTGCTTTCTGTCTGGGGATAGATTATGATCGTAACAGCCATGATTACGCCGTCATTAGAACAACCTTAAATATCCCTAAAATTTCCCTACGTTTTTTATATTTTGATTTGCTTTTCTTTTACAAAATTTTACATAATCGTTTGAATTGTTCTCAAATTATTTCTAAAATTAATCTTTTTGTGCCACCTATTATGCTTCGATCATATAACTTATTTCGGGTACCGTTCCATAAAACAAATTATGGAAAAAATTCTGTCTTCAGTCGTATGAGCAGCGAAGAGAATAATATTTCGAATGAAATCGACTTTTTTGAACAGAATGGAAATGGTTTTATTTCTAAATTGCGTAATTTAATTCTAAAACCAAATTGATCAATGCGACAGCACTGTTCACAGAAATTTGAAACTATGTACACTTAATCTCAAGGGCGTCTGCCCGTATATGTACTCTAAATAAATAAATAAATAAATAAATTATTTTGATGTTTAAATTGATCCTTAATATATAATATTCAATATTAAATTAATTAGCTTTATTATCCGTGAAAAAAAAGTCAAAGAATTTTTTTATTTCAGACGTTTCGGCATCAAAGTGTGCCTTCATCAGTGATTTTATTGTTCTGGAAATGAAAAAGATACAATTTGTACGAACCGTAGAGTAATAATTTTGTCGATAATGTTTTGAAAATTATTTTGAAACCTAATGTTAACGTTTTTTAGAAATCATATTGCATTGGTTCTGTGCAGTCTAAAAAATTTTTTTAAGTCTAAAAATAAAAATATAATTAAAATATTGAAATATGTAAAACATAAACTTCTTCTTTTTCTACACAAATGCTAATTTAAACTTAACAGTCGAATATAATTTGAACTAATTTTAATATTCTATGCAGTCAAAAATTTTTCATTATAAAATGAAAATACAATTAAAATATATTGAAATATATATGAAACATATAAACTTTTCCTTTTCTATACAAATGCTAATTAAAACTTAACAGTAGAATATAATTTGAACTAAATTTAAAGAAATTAAACATAATTAATTGTCTGCAACATTTTCTATCCAAGATATTCTAAAATATTTATATAATAATAATAAGTAAATGAACAGTGTTATAATTACCTTATACACTGAAAAAAATACCATTGACACTATAGTATACGTATATTCTCAAGCATTCAAAAGCATATGTAATTTACTTGATGCAATGTGTAGTTCGTTTTATAGCATTACTATTATAACAGAAATTGAATTATTTGATTCAATAGCATAGTGTTATTCACAAACGCCGAGAATTAAACGCACGCCCCTAAAATGACTTGCTTAATACTGGAGGATATTCTTGTCACATTAACTACTCCATTAAGTTAAAGTAACAATTTTTTCTATATAGCAGTTGGAATAACTAGAATATGATTGTAAATGACTCAACAATACGGCAATAACAAAAACTACTGTTTGAAAATAAGGTGAAGAGTTGTCGCACAGTGGGTCAGAATCATGAAAACGTGCAAAAACTTCAGAACATTTTAGATTTATATGAAGCTTGATAGTTTCATGTTTTCGTGGTTGAGGGGGTTTTCTGGTCTCTGATTACAAATGTGAAGACCGTTTTTAAAAATTCGAAACTTAATTGATCGAATTTATTAAAGTTGATTTCGAATTTTTTAATTAAGGAAATTAATATGTTTTCATTAAATAATTATTATTAATATAATAAATGAAAAAATAATTTCAGTGCAAGCATTCATTTTTCATATTTTTTATTGAATTACTGAAAAAAATTTAGTCGAAAAATTCAACTAGCATTATGTACCTACAGTTTTTTGAAAAGTAAGAAATTATACTTTTTTAGTTATGCCAACAATGTTTGTGTAGTTGATTTTACTATTTTGATGTAGTTAAAAACTAATAGTTCAGTTGATTAAAAAAGTAGTTAAATTACAAAAACAACTACAAAATATGATTGCACTAATTACTAATCTTAGTTCTTTTAACTAATTTTTGGTATAGTTAAAACAACTTTTTAAATTCAGTGGAGGATTAATTGAATTATTTAAAATAGTTGAAAAATAGTAAAATCTACTATAATTTTTTTTAAGTGATAAAAGAAAAATGATTTATCATTTAAAATGCTGATTTGAATATGAAACATTTGAAGAAAGAAATAATTATTTTAAATAATTATTTTTTCAGAAATTGTTATTTTAAGAACTTTCTAATTTTAAAATATGATATTTTTGGTTTTCTTTAAAACTGCAAATTTCATGTCCTATCGCACTAAAAATTTTGTTTGTCAAACCCATGGAAATTTTCAGATTTATTATATATATATACATAGAAAGTTCTGAAACCCTGACAGTGGGATCTGATTTACGATCTCTCTCGTTACTTTTTAAATACAGTCTATACAATTGACATTTTCTTTCTTTCCACCTTTTTTTTATCAGACACGTGTCGCTTGTTTCCATTATGTCAAACCGTTCTTTATAATATTCTTTTGAGATTTCATACAAGTCAAGATCCATATGTACATGTGTCAATACCGTTTGCTTTTCTTTATTTTCATTTGTAACGAATTCACAACTTATAGGAAATGCTGTAAGAAATCAATGATCCATTTTCTCAAGACATCGAAATTTTCTTCAATTCAAATTTTATCATGTGGAAAAAATACAAACAACTGAAAATGTATGTGGACTGATCATTATTCTAGGTCATAAAGCCAACAAAATAATAAATTTAATTTTGAACACAGTGTGTATTTTTTTAAGTTATTGTTAATGATCAGTATAATATTTTTTCTAAAAAATAAAGAAATTGTTTTTTAGTGAAAGCAAATGGCCTTTTACAAATCATGAAGGTCAATTTAATAACTAATGAACTGAAAAAAACATATTATTAAACATTTTATAGAAATAAATATTTTAACCATTTCGTTTAGTAATATTCATTTTTTAACCCCTTAACTGTTTGAGGAAAATACAACATGATTGTCCAAAAATGCCCAGCGGAATCTGATACTTTTTCAAATAGTATAATATATTTAAATTATAACTAATTATTTAATTATTTTTTAAAATATTTATAATGACCCTTATAATTTCTTATAATATTGATATAAAGAAAAATATCTATCAATTTATATACAAATTATATTTATTTTGAGTGATAGTGAACACGACCCACGAGTGGGTCGGAAACATTTATGGCCATACTTTTTCACGACCCACCCGTGGGTCGGAAACAGGCAACGGGTTAATAACAGAGCTTAAGAGCAATAATAAGGATATAAAAATAAGAAGTGTTTCAATATGTAATCATTTATTATTGCACTGAGAGAAAAAAATAGCTGTGGTAACCATTTTTTCCAAGCTTATTTTTAGTTAGCACACTATGCTGCTGCTAATTTATTGGTTGATTTTATCATTTATTTATTAGTAGGATTATGTAGCTATTTTATTACATACTTAACTCAATTATAGGGAAGTGTTGGAGTTGGGCATAGTTTTGACTTTTCTTCATAACTTCTCCTGTAGAACGAATTTCGCGCATATTGTTGGAAAGATCAACTCAAATGCAATGTTTTTGCTCAACACTAAAAAAATTGACCAAAAGATTCAGAGTTATAAGCAATAAAAAAAAATGTTGTCAGAGTTGAACATGGTTGCCAGAGTTGGGCCACTGTAGAAAATCAATGAAATATTTAGGTAAATGATTAAAAATGACCTTTTAATGATAGAATGAATAGGTCTACCGTCAACTGGGGCTATTTTGTGCATCCGGGGGCTATTTTCTGCACGCGAGTTTTTTACTGAATAAAATTATTAAAATGAATTATTTTAATCTGCTATTTTGTAAAATGAAAGTTATATTACATGACAACCCTGGCGGTTGTGGTGAACCGAACTCTGACCAAGTTTGGTCAGAGTTTGGTTTGAGGCAAAATAATGCAAATATTTAGTGAAATATGATGTAAAAATAATAAATAATGACAAAATAGGCATTATTTAATTGACTCGGGTGAAAATTATGTTTAATAAGACAGTAATTATGGAATAATTAAGATTTAAAATATTTTGTGTTAATCTGTCAGTTGAAATAGTGTGCAAAATTCACAAATTGTCGATGAAAATTAGTTTAAAACGTTAAGAAAAAGAGCGAATATATACCCTACTAAAAATCCCTGTATAAGATCTTGTACAAGAAAATGCACACGTTCAGCAGCTGAACTTGTACAAGTTCTGGTAAGAACATGTACAATCTCTTGTACCAGGATTTGGAACAAGTTCTTGTATTAGAACTTGTACAAGAAAATGTACGAGTACTTGTACAAGAAAATAAACTTGCACATGAACCCGTACAAGATTTTGTACAAGATCTTGTACGGGTTCATGTGCAAGTACTTGTACATTTTCTTTAAACATTATTTTTAAGTTGTAAAAATTAAAAACATTAAAGGCTGCGCAGTAGTTTTTATAAGCTTTTAGAGCTGCGCAATAGTTTTTGGCTTGCCTAAAGTGGAAAGTCTTAATGCTTATAAGATATTAAAATGCCAATTTAAAAAAAAAATTTATTTATTAATTTACTTAATCCAATTTTCTAAAAAAAAATTATTTATAAATATACTTGTGCAAGAACATGAACGTGTTCATGTACAAATACTTGTACTTGAACTTGTACAAAATCTTGTACGGGTTCATGTGCAAGTTTATTTTCTTGTACAAGTACTCGTACATTTTCTTGTACAAGTTCTAATACAAGAACTTGTTCCAAATCCTGGTACAAGAAATTGTACATGTTCTTACCAGAACTTGTACAAGTTCAGCTGCTGAACGTGTGCATTTTCTTGTACAAGATCTTATACAGGGATTTTTAGTAGGGTATTCTCTAATATTTAAAGTAATTGATTTATTATGTAGTTTTGTTAATTACTGCATATTAACTAGAAAAACATAAATAAAGTAATAATTTTGTATTCTATTATAAAGTGAAAGTGTATAGTGTCGATAACAGAGGTGTGCAGAAAAAAAGCCGCGCTCAAAACACGGTACGTGGCACTAGTAACAATTTCTCAATACTTAGAGTAGTTGTAATTTAATTATTAAATTTCATTAAAATAGAATATACTGTGAAATAAACTAAAGTTTCAACTATTGAATATATTTATTTAACACTCGTGATTAACATTTATCTGCAATTTATTATAAAACAAATTAAAACAATCAAAATTCTCTGTATATGCACTGACACCAATGCTTTTCCGATAGTCAATATACAGTGGAAATAGCAGTATTGATTTCCGAAAAATAAATTAATCCTATTTTTGTTTGTCATTTTTCATGAATAATTAAATAAATAATAATAATAATAACAATTATTATTATTATTATTATTATTATTATTATTATTATTATTATTATTATTCCCCATCGATGGGTAGTCCATCCGTCGGGGGATGTTTCACCCGTCGATTGATGTTTCTTTTCATCCATCTCCTGGTGATGCATCCGCCGATTGATTTACCTGGCCGCTGTGATGGGGCCTAGAGGTGGAAACGTTGGGACTTTCGCGCTCTCCCTCCTGGGGAGGGGCATCTTCTCGGTTCCCTCCTGGACTTGAAGATGTCGATTCTCGATAAAGATGAGTTTCCCTTCCGTCTGACTCGCGATCCCGTTAAGTCGGGCTATCCGGAGCTTGGAGTTTGGGGCGTCAATACGTTGACGTACTCGGAGTCGGTTTTCTGATTGATTCTTTTCCTTTGGGGGGTGCAGGGCAGGTGTCGCTCGACTGGCGGGGCAGCCCGTATATTCTTTCGCGATTTCACCTTGACCAAGAGACTATCCAACACTTACACTTACTCGAAAATACTCTTACACACACACATGATTGACCCATGTAACACATGAGACGCATGTGTTGCATATAAGACAGACATACACTTCCATGCACAAACCCCCGCGCACCCTGCCTCACGGGGCAGTACATTGCGGAGTTTACACAACACTTTCATTCACACATCACACACTTATATGCAAGACTGGTTTAGGACCTAAGGGAAGGAACCCCGAAAATAAATACAGACAAAAAGAAAAAAATCATGGACCAAGAAATAAATAAGAATTTAGTTAGCCTACAGGGGAATTCGGAAGCCCCAGAGGCGGCGGGCCGGAATGACCAAGCAGGTTTCGGAGCGTCGAGATCCAATGACTGCAGTACCCTAACAGTGGACCACTTGGCTGGCAGGGTAACTAATACTACAAGCGACGGACATGAAGATGTCGAGATTGCGATATCAAACGCACTCGTAGAAATGAGGAAACTTTTGGAATGTATGGTTGGCGCATTAGAAAGTCAACCAAACATAAAGAAAGTAATTAAACATGGTCTTCCTAAAATGGTGGAGAAGGTAGATCAAGTCGAAGAAATGATAGCTTTACAAAAGAAGCGGCGAATCAAAACCCAACCAGAAAAGGAAGACACACCTAAAGGAAGGAGGAATAAACGAACGGCCACAAGCCCACCGCAACCAACTGAACACTCTGAAAGAAGTAAAAAAGGGAAGAATGACATTCATCCTGAAAGATGGACTAGTGTCGTCAGTAAGGAAGAGAGGAAGGCATTACAGAAATCGAAGAGTGACGAAAAATCGACAGAAAGGACAGCTATGCCCTCAAACATAAAGCCTAGGTCCAGAACAGAGGCTGTATTATTAAAACCGAGCGAAGGTAAAACTTATTCGGAAGTAGTTAAAAAGTTTCGAAAAAGTAAGTTGAACCCAGATGATATGCAAATCCAAATTAAATCAATCAGGGAAACTAGAAACGGAAGCGTTCTCATAGAACTTAGTCAACCCGCAGAAAAGAAGAAAGAATTCAGCGAAGCCTTAAAGAAGACTCTTGGGCAAGATGCAGAAGTCCGCAATCTCAGCCCAAAGGTGGCAATTGAAATCTTAGACTTAGACTGTTGTACATCAGAAGACGAAGTTCTTTCTGCATTGGGAAGAGACTTTGAAAATCTTCCCGCAGATGTGAAAGTGTTCGTTACCGGGGAAAATAAGAGAGGGCAAAGATTAGCTATAGTGACACTAAGTGAGACAATAGCAATGGAGATACTACAAAAATCAAAGATCAAGATTGGTTGGATAAACTGTCGAATACGTCTAAGAACGACAGTGTTGCGATGCTTCAGATGCCTAGGCTATGGACATCATCAATCCACATGTAAAGGCCCAGACAGAAGGGATGAATGCCTCCGCTCCGGACATAAAGGACATCAAAAGAAGAGCTGCAGCGCACCACCAAATTGCTCTCTATGTGCTGAGAGAGAAATTGATAAAGATCATGTAGCAGGTTCTAGAAAATGCGTCGTATTTAGAGAAGCCCTAGATAAGGCAAAGAAATGAAAAAATTAAAACTTCTTCAAGGAAATCTGCATCGAAGCAGAGTAGCTGACGATTTACTACTACAACTCACTCTAGAATTAGATATCGATCTAGTGCTGATTAGTGAACAGTACACAAATATAAATAAATACTGCTGGTGCACGGATAACCTTTCAACAGCGGCCATATGGATTCCAAATAGAAAGGAATTTTGAGTAAAGAATCATGGAAGTGAAGATGGTTTCGCCTGGGTAAATAATGGAGAAATCACATTTGTGAGCTGTTACTTTACACCAAACGAGAGTCTCGGGTCCTTCTTAGATAAACTTAATTGTCTGGAAGACTTTATCAGGGAAACGGGTGGGATCTTCGTGATCGGGGGTGACTTTAACGCAAAAGCACCAGATTGGGGCATGAAGAAATTAGATGCAAGGGGACTTAGCATTTTAGAAATGGCTGCTAGAACTGGTTTGACGGTTGCAAACCAAGGAAATACCTCTACTTTTAGACGTTCGGGTTACGCGGAAACAATTCCAGACATTACCCTTGTGAGTGATAAATTCGCAGATTACATTGAAACATGGGAAGTAAAAGAAAACTATACTGGCAGCGATCATCAGTACATCGCTTTCACAGTATCGAAGAGAAGAGATTCTAATATAAAACATAGCACTCAAAAACGCAGTTGGAATTTAAATAAACTAAATGAAGAAGTATTCAAAGAAGCTATCCTAGTCGGCAGTGATGAAATAGCAATTGTAGAAAAATGGAAGAATGCAGAAACACTAGCTAAAGATACAGTCAACCTTCTTCATAAGGTCTGTAATTCCTCCATGCCTCGCAAAAGACAGAACAAAAAAAGGCGTCCGGTTTATTGGTGGACAACTGAAATTGCAAATCTGAGGAAAAATTGTCTCCGACTCAGACGACGAGCAACTCGAGTTAGGAAGAAACAACGCGGAATTGCGTTTCAAGAAGAGGAAGAATACAAAGTAGCAAAAAAATCCTTAAAAAACGCTATAAAGAAAAGTAAAAAATCCAAATGGGAGGAACTCAGACTAGATATAGAAAATGATCCTTGGGGATTGGGTTACAAGCTAGTCATGAAGAAGATAAAAGCACCAATAAATAATATTGACCTAAATGCTGAAGAAATGATACAGATTGTAAACTCTTTGTTTCCGACACATCCTAACCGTCCTGCGGATCTGAAAATAGCCATCCCAAATGAAGAGATACCACTCTTTGATTTGGGGGAGCTAATAAAAGCAGCAGCGGCTCTCCAGAACAAAAAGGCACCGGGCCCTGATGGGATTCCAGCGGAAGTTTTAAAATTAGTAACGACATTATGCCCAGAAATTCTTTTAAACCTATATAATAAGTGTCTAGTAGAGGGTATTTTTCCGAAGAGATGGAAGATACAACGTCTTATCTTAATCAGTAAAGGTAAAGGTGACCCGAAGTTGCCATCAGCATACCGACCACTGTGTATGCTTGACACTATAGGGAAACTTCTCGAGAAATTACTGAAGACGCGTCTAACGTTAGCTGTGGAAGAAAACGGAGGACTATCAGAGCGACAATACAGCTTCCGAAAAGGCTTATCAACAATCGGAGCAGTAAAAGAAGTAATTACTAAATTTTTGTCTGAACAACGAAGAAATCATTATTCCCGAAAAATCATCATGCTGGTCACTTTAGATGTTAAAAATGCGTTTAACTCCGCTAGATGGGTGGACATTTTGAAATCACTGGAAAGCTTCATGATCCCACCGTACTTACTTCGTATGATACAGAGTTACCTTAGAGATAGGGAATTAATATATTTCACTGAAAAGGGAGATGAGAGAAAGAAGATAACAGCAGGCGTAGCTCAAGGCTCAATACTAGGCCCAGATCTATGGAATATTTCATATGATAGCATTCTTCGCAAGGAAATGCCTAAAAACGCTTTCTTGGTTAATTATGCAGACGATATTGCCGCGATAATTTCCGCAAGAGACACAGAGGAAGCTCAAATGATCTTGAACCAAGTCATGAGAAGAGTAAATGCTTGGATAAAGGAACACTTTCTAATGTTAGCACTGGAGAAGACAGAAATTGTCCTAATGACGAGAAAACAAATCGAAACAACAATCAGCATGAAAATTAAAGATAACGAACTGACAACGGTGGATTCCCTAAAATATTTAGGCATAAAAATAGACAAAAAACTGACATTTTTTGAGCACATTAAAGATGTATCTGAAAAAGCTCTCAAAACAACTGCAAACATGAGCAGATTATTTGCAAATATTGGAGGACCGTCGCCAACAAAAAGGCGACTGCTTCTATCGGTGGTAAATTCTATTCTGCTTTATGGCAGCGAGCTAGTAGCGGAAGCTTTAAAGAAGGAAAAATATAGGAGCAAAATGGCCTCTGTTCAATTACTTGGAGCGCTAAGAATAGCGTCATGCTATAGAACCGTATCGGAACCAGCTGCATTAATTATTGCAAGAGTGATTCCTATTGATTTTATGGCTCAAGAAAGAAAGATGGTGTACGACAGGGATAAAGAAACAAGCAAGACAGATGTACGGAAAAAGGCAAGAGAAATGAGTATGAGATCATGGCAGGATAGATGGAACGGAGAGACTAGAGGTAGATGGACCTTTAGACTCATACCAAGGATCGATAAATGGTTTAACCAGCAATGTGGAGAGGTTAATTATTATTTAACCCAATTATTAACAGGACATGGCTATTTTCTGGCCTTTTTACATAAAATAGGTAAAACTCCGAGAGCAGCATGCTTGTATGGAGATTCCGAAAAAGACGATGTTTGTCATACGTTCTTCCATTGCATAAGATGGAGTCTAGAAAGAAGAAAACTAGAAGAAAATATTGGACCAATAACTCCGGAAAACATCGTGAATAAAATGCTGCTAAATGAGAAAACATGGTATGACGTATCTGCTTACGTAGAAAAAGTCCTAAAAATAAAGAAGTCTGAAATAGACACCATCAGATAGACAATTAAAACTTATATCGATGCTGATGTATATGTTAGATGTGCCGTTATTGTTGATTATTATTTATTTATTGAAATTTATTTATTGACGAAAAGAATCCAACCGTAGTAGACCAAAAAAGTAAAGAAACCCAAGCAGGTTAACAATTATAGAGAGCCGAAGTACGGCTAAGAGTCGCCGATGATCTCCAACCCCTGAAGAAATGCGAAAAGCGAATACCGGGGGTTAGTTGGTAGGCGTGAATGGGGGGTGTTTTGGTGCGGTAAGGGCGGCTACAGAAAGTAGGATCGACTCAGTCCCACACAGTCCTAAGATATAGGGAGTGCATAAAGCATTTCACCTCCTCCTCGAAAAAAAAAAAAAAAAAAAAAAAAAAAAATTATTATTATTATTATTATTATTATTATTTTTTTTTTTTTTTTTTTTTTTTTTTTTTTTTTTGTAGTCGGAAGTGGAAAATCTGCGAATTCAGATACCTGGGTAATGAATTCCAGGTTATGTGGGGGTGACCGCTCTTGTTCTGGTCTACCCACTAAAAACCACTCCCGTCTTGTTTTGGGACATTTGCTCCACATGCGGTACTACCGTCAGGCCTTGAACTTCGCAAGTGGTTGTCCCCTTGACCTACTCCTTAACGTGCTTTTAATCCGCCCATACAATGTGGGAGCGTGGGTGGGAGGAAAAACTAGTTGCTTTCCTCCCCCCACGCTCCCACACCGATGAGCATTTGATTCCTCCGGTCAACCTCGTCTTCCGTCTCTATCTTTTTCCCCCATTATTTTTATAATGAAAGTTTCAATATGCCTCCAGGAGTCCACGTTTTGAACCATGGTAGACACCATGTTATCGACGTTGATTTCAAAGCCAACTGCCGTGAACATAGCCATTCTATCATGGTTCCAATGCCTGCAATGAAAGAGAGTATGCTCCGCGTCATCTACTGAAGCGTCACAGTAGGCGCATTTTGCTTCTCTCTTAATCTTGAACCTATGAAGGTACTGTCGGAAACATCCGTGACCTGACAACACTTGGGTCAGGTAGTAGCCAACTTCTCCGTGCTTTCTGTCTAGCCAAGTGGCGAGGTTGGGGATCAGTCCACCTTCCTTTAGGATCCCCATCCCATCTCTCTTGCCATCTTTCAACGAGTCTACATCTCGCCTCTTTTCGGATAACCGCTTTGAGGAGATTATTACTCTGTTGTTCTTGCGAGGAAGCTCGATGTTTATTGAGTTGGAAGACCTCCTGTCTTTCCCTCGCCAGTAAATCTACTGGCGGAAGGCTCGCAAGAACCAAAGCAGCGCTCGTTGAAACTGTTCTGTAGGCTGAAACTACTCTCCGCGCACAACCACCCTGCGCAGAGAGTAGCTCATCAGAGATGCCGCGGTTCTTTAGGGACTCAGCCCATGCAGGTGCAGCGTAAAGCTGCTTTGCCTGAACCACGGTCGCCACTAATCGGCGTTTCTTTTCCCTGGGGCCACCGACATTGGGCATCATCCTAGATAGGTTTCCCATACAGTCGGCGGCATTCAGTGACGTGATCTTAGCATGTTGGTCGAACTTTAATTTTCGATCCAACGTCACTCCCAGGTACTTCAGACTGTTTCCCCAGGAGACTTCAGTTTGTCCTATACGAATCTTTGGGACTGTAAAGGATCTCTTACCCGTCACGAGCAAAGCTTCTGTCTTCTCTATAGCCATTTGCAGGCCGTTGAGATCTAACCAGAACTTTGCTCGTCTCAGACTGTCGTTGATCCTTATTTCCAGAATCTCAGGACTCTCCGCGCCACACACTATAATAACGTCGTCCGCAAAGCCAACCATTATCGTATCTTCTGGTAAATCCATTCTAAGGAAGTCATCGTACATGACGTTCCATATGAATGGACCTACCTTTGATCCTTGGGGAGCTCCGCATGTCATTTCATGTTTGAGATGACATGCATCGCTCTTGTATTCAACCCATCTGCTGCTAAGATAGTTGTCTATAATTCGCAACAGATAGGTTGGTACCCCTTTACGACGCATCGCCTCGATGCAATTGTCCCACCTTGCGGAATTAAACGCATTACGTATGTCGATGGAGACAAGCGCGCAGAATCCTTTCTTCTTGTCCTCTTTGACTTTCTTTGCCTGGTTTACAACAGTGAGTATTGCATCGACTGTTGACCGGCCTTTTCGAAAGCCAAATTGATTCTCCGATAGGCTATTTTCGCCTAACAGGATTTCCTGAAGTCTCTGTAGAACCATTCCCTCTAGAAATTTTCCCATCGTATCCAATAAACAAATTGGTCTGAACGATGTGATTTTATCCAGAGGTTTATCGCCTTTCCTGAGAAGGACCAACTTCTGCGTTTTCCAGTCATCGAAGAACTCTCCGGCTTTCAAGCACGTATTAAATACGTCAAGAAGCAACTGTGGATCCACTGCGACAACCTCTTTTAAGATTTCGCTCGGGATGCCATCATTGCCCGGCGCTTTGCCGTTTCTTAACGTCTTTGCCACTTTTTTTAATTCTTCAATCGTGAAGAGCTCCTCGTCTCGTACTACGCAGTGAGTATAGTCCTCTCTGGGGCTAGGTTCCACATAGGGAAACAGTGCCTTTATAATTTCTAGGACCCAAATCGGATCATCCAAACCAGGGGTTTTATGCCTTGTCATTAATTTCTTAGCGACAATCTTAAAGGCCAAACCCCACGGATCCTTCTCGGAATCTCCGATCAGGTCCTTCCAGCAACGGCGTTGGCTACTTTTCACGGCCTGCTTAAAAGTCCGCCTGGCTTTATGCCATGTTTCCCGCAGCTGGAGGTTTCCCTTAGAATGGGTAAACTTCCTCCTAGCTGCGTGGCAGTCTCTCTTAAGACAGGCTAGTTCTTCATTCCACCAGTACATAGATCCCTTTCCAGTTTTTCTTTTCTGCCGGCGAGGCATAGAGTGATTGCAAGCTTGTACAATCACTCGCCTTGCCTCTCGCACTATACCCTTTAAAGAAGCTGGTTTCCTCACCCAGTTTAGTTCTCGAATAAATCTCGACTCTTCCAGGGATTCCACCAGCTTCTCCCTGTTTAGCCTCCTGAGGTTCCAAGAGGGGCTCTTGCTACCATATTTAGGAGCGACGCGCCCTCTGGAATTCTCCTCGGAGACTAAAAACTCTATGTACTGGTGGTCACTCATTGTTTCCTCGTCCAGTACCCTCCATTCACTTGTTCTGCGGGCTAGTCGGGGAGACGCAATTGTTAAATCAAGAATAGATCCTGATACTCCCCTCCTAAACGTGAACTCCTTGCCCCGGTTCAAAACCACCAGGCCATTTGCGGAGATCATGTCGGTGACCAAGATCCCCCTCCTGTCAAGACGAGTCTCTCCCCATTCCGGTGACTTACTATTGAAATCACCCGCAATGAGGACATCCCCGACGCAAGTCTTAAGACTTTCCTCAAGAGAGAGGATCTCGGTATCGAATTTTGCAAGGGGATCATTTGGGGAGAAGTAGCAGCTGTAAATTCGAACACCCGCAACCTCTACCCAAACGAAACCGTCACCTGTTTCCAAAAATTTCCCGATGGCAAGCCCGGGGTTGCATATCATTATGCCTGATCTCCTTGATGCATCCTGAAACCATCAGGAGATCTTGAGCGACGCGTCCTCTGCCGAGGTTGACCTGGAGGAACCTTAACTCCTTGCCCTTAGCTTTCTGAGTTCCTCCTTATAAATTGGGCAGGACCCAGTTCCTGGATTGTGGTTGATCTCCTTCTCTCCTTTGTCCACACAAGTTAAACAAACAGGTTTGTTTTTACAATCCTTGTGGGAATGATCAGGAGAGCCACATTTCCAGCAAACCTTGCCTCGGTCCGGCCTCTGACAGGTTTTTGACAGATGCCCATAGCAAAGACACCTGAAGCATCTGTCCACCTCGATTCTAGGCCGGATCCTGCAATTAATCCAGCTGACCTTCACCCTGGCTGTTTTCAGTAGCGCATCCGCGTCTGCTTCCTGGAGTTGCACAATGGCAAGTTTTTCTCCACGGCTCAGGGGAATAAGTCGACAAGACATTTCCAAGTCGGCCCTGCCCAAAGTTTGTCGGACCGCCTGGGTTACCTCCTCAACACTCGTTGCCTCGTCTAGGTCTCTAATCTCTAGAGACCTTTTCGTCACAATATGTGAGACGTCCGCCTTATCCTATTATTATTATTATTATTATTATTATTATTATTGTAAGAGAAAAGAAAATTTTTGGTCGGTAAATTTTTTGTCTGAATTATTTTTGATAATTTTCTATAATTTTAGATTTTTTACCAAAGAGTCGAGACTGTTAAATAAGTAAAGTATTTTCCAAAAGCACAAAAATAATGAAGCTAAATCCCATAAAAGAGAGGAAAAAATGTTAAATTTAAAAAAAATCGGTTTTTTCGAATTTTTGATAAATTTAGATTTTTATCAAAGAGTCGAGACTATTTAATAAGTAAAGTATTTTCCAAAAGCACAAAAATAATAAAGCTAAATTCCATAAAAGAGAGAAAAATATGTTGAATTTTAAGAATTTAATTTTTTTTGATTTTTTAGAATTTTTGATAATTTTAGATTTTTTACCAAAGAGTCCAGACTATTTAATAAGTAAAGTATTTCCAAAAGCACAAAAATAATGAAGCTAAATCAGGGTTGCCACAGGTCAGGGAAGACAGGGAAAAGTAAGGGATTTTTAGTAAAAGTACTGGAAAAAATTGAATTTTAAAAGTTCATGAAAAAACTGAATTTTGATTTTTTTTACCTCGTAAACTATGAAACTATCACGAATTTCAATACAAAACCTTTAATTTTTACTATTTCAGACAATAATTTCTACTTAAATTACTTAATTTTACAAGAACTATCATAAAATTATTACTTAAAAATTATTTAATGAATCATTTTTACAATTTTCATAAATACTAGATTGATAAAAAATTTTAGTTAAAAATACTAAAAAAAATTGAATTTTGGAAAAGTTACAGATAATTTCAGAAATTCAATATTATTTTCAAAAGTTATAAAAATTCTTCGTAATATTTCAATTACGTTCAAAAATTTAAAAAAATTCTGGTCATTTCAATTATATCTTTAAAAATGATAAAATTCTTCTGCAAAATTCAATTATGTTCAAAAATTTTTTAAAAATTCTCGTCAAAATTTCAATTATCTTTATAAATAATACAATTCTTTTTCGAAATTCAATTATTTTTAAAAACTTTAATAAAATTCTTGGTAAAATTTCACAGAAATTCAATAATTTACAAAATTTTTAATAAATTTCTTCGAAATAAATCAATTATTTTCATAAATAATAAAATTTTCACAGGAATTCAATTATTTGATATAGAAAGTTTCAAAAAATTTGTCCAAAAATATCAATTATTTAAAAAGAATTTTATAACATTTGTCGCAAGAATTGAATTATTATTTAAAAAAATTTAACAATGTTTTTTTTCAAGAATTCAATTATTTTTTGAAATAGAAAAATTCTTCACCAAAATTTAATTATTTTTATAAACTTAAATAAAATTCGTTGGAAGAATTAAATTATTTTTAGAAGTAATAAAAATCCTCGCAGAAATTCAATTAGGTTGAAAAATTTTTTAAAAATTCTGGTCAAAATTTCAATTATTTTTATAAATACCCTTGCGAAATCGTTTTACCAAATGTCTCCCCACGTGGGGAGTCATTTAATCGGGATACATTTGGGAGACATTTAGTAAATTGCTTTATAATTCTGATAAAAGACAGAATTTGATTAAAAAAACGATTGGAAATTGAAAAGTAACATTTAGAGAATGAAATTATGCAAAGATTTTTATAAAGAAAGCTTTGAATAATTAATAATTAACTGAAATATGCATAGATTTCATTGAGATTTTATAGCAAGGTTATTTTTCATATTTCCTTTGTGGAAAAGTAGTAAATAAAGGAAAAAATAGTGTATATTGTTAAAAGAACGTAAAAATATTAATTACATCTATTAATAAGTCTAATTAAACAATAAAACTTGTAATTTAATTAAATATGCAAATGGTAAAGTGATATTAAAGTAATATCTACTTTACCATCAACTTATTCTATTTCAGCATTAGAAAGACACTAGAAACAATCAAAAGTCCCTAACGGCAGATATCCTCGCGCGGCGTTTGGTTTGACGCAATATTCTACAGGGTGTTCTTTTTTTAATGATGGCAGAGAAATGCTACTTTTATATTAAAGTAACTTACGGTTATTATTTCTAATTGTAAAATAATTACCATTCAAATTTTTTAATTATAGTCACCATCAATATTTTCTAAAAATTAAATATTCTCACCTTTTTTCCAGGGCATGTTCCGAATAGAAAAATTGCATTTAGTAAAAAGGAGGAGTTTAAATATTATTTTTATTGGCCAAAAGTCTCTATCTTTTTTCTCTTTAAAAGTTAAAATAAACATTATATTTTTTAAAAATGATAAATATTCTTAGAATTTTTCTCAATGGAGCAACGAATAAAAACATTGCGCTTTTTGTAAATAGGAGGAGGAAATATTTAATTTTTAAAAAATAAAACATAATCTCAACCCCCAAAAAAATTGATGCTTTTAGACGAATAAAAATAAGAAACAAACTCCTCCTATGCAGAGCTGTGAGAGCGTCTTAACCAATAAAAATAAGATTTAAACTCCTCCTTCTTAAAGAAAGCAATTTTTTTTATTTATTTGTTCAACCATAAAAAAGGGAGTGAATATTTAATTTTTAAAAAGTTACATTTAGTCTTAACCCATTAAGAAAAAAAAACTTATCTGGCCAATAAAAATAAACTTCTCCTATTTTTAAAATGCAATGTTTTATTTATTGGTTAAGTTAAACAAAATGGAGAATCGAATTAATATTTAAAAAATAAAACATATAATCCCAACCCCCTAAGAAAAAATAGATGATTTAGACCAATCAAAATAACAACCAAACTCCTCCTATTTTCCAAATCAATTTTTCTATTTGTTGATTAAGTTAAACGCAAAATGAAGAAAAAATTAATATTTAAAAAATAAAATATATAGGAGGAGTTTGTTTATTATTTTGATTGGTCTAAAGCAACCATTTTTTCTTTGGGGTTTGAGGTTATATATTTTATTTTTCATATAATATTAAGTATTTTCTCCATTTTGTTTAACTTAACCACCAAATAGAAAAATTGATTTTGAAAATAGGAGGAGTTTGTTTATTATTTTCATTGGTGTGAAGCAACCATTTTTTCTTTGGGGGTTGAGGTTATATGTTTTATTTTTCATGAATTAAGTATTTTCTCCATTTTGTTTAACTTAACCAACAAATAGAAAAATTAATTTTGAAAATAGGAGGAGTTTGTTTCTTATTTTTATTCGTCTAAAAGCATCAATTTTTTTGGGAGTTGAGATTATGTTTTATTTTTTAAAAATTAAATATTTCCTCCTCCTATTTACAAAAAGCGCAATGTTTTTATTCGTTGCTCCATTGAGAAAAATTCTAAGAATATTTATCATTTTTAAAAAATATAATGTTTATTTTAACTTTTAAAGAGAAAAAAGATAGAGACTTTTGGCCAATAAAAATAATATTTAAACTCCTCCTTTTTACTAAATGCAATTTTTCTATTCGGAACATGCCCTGGAAAAAAGGTGAGAATATTTAATTTTTAGAAAATATTGATGGTGACTATAATTAAAAAATTTGAATGGTAATTATTTTACAATTAGAAATAATAACCGTAAGTTACTTTAATATAAAAGTAGCATTTCTCTGCCATCATTAAAAAAAGAACACCCTGTAGAATATTGCGTCAAACCAAACGCCGCGCGAGGATATCTGCCGTTAGGGACTTTTGATTGTTTCTAGTGTCTTTCTAATGCTGAAATAGAATAAGTTGATGGTAAAGTAGATATTACTTTAATATCACTTTACCATTTGCATATTTAATTAAATTGCAAGTTTTATTGTTTAATTAGACTTATTAATAGATGTAATTAATATTTTTACGTTCTTTTAACAATATACACTATTTTTTCCTTTATTTACTACTTTTCCACAAAGGAAATATGAAAAATAACCTTGCTATAAAATCTCAATTAAATCTATGCATATTTCAGTTAATTATTAATTATTCAAAGCTTTCTTTATAAAAATCTTTGCATAATTTCATTCTCTAAATGTTACTTTTCAACTTTCAATCGTTTTTTTCATCAAATTCTGTCTTTTAACAGAATTATAAAGCAATTTACCAAATGTCTCCCAAATGTATCCCGATTAAATGACTCCCCACGTGGGGAGTCATTTGGTAAAACGATTTCGCAAGGGAATGAACATTTTATTACTTATTATGTCAGACTCAAAATTAATATAATCCCTTGTATTATCCTACCATTAGCAGCTTCAATATCGACATTTCTATCCCCATTTCTAAGATCTTGTACAAGAAAATGCACACGTTCAGCAGCTGAACTTGTACAAGTTCTGGTAAGAACATGTACAATTTCTTGTACCAGGATTTGGAACAAGTTCTTGTATTAGAACTTGTACAAGAAAATGTACGAGTACTTGTACAAGAAAATAAACTTGCACATGAACCTGTACAAGATTTTGTACAAGTTCAAGTACAAGTATTTGTACATGAACACGTTCATGTTCTTGCACAAGTATATTTATAAATAATTTTTTTTTAGAAAATTGGATTAAGTAAATTAATAAATAAATTTTTTTTTAAATTGGCATTTTAATATCTTATAAGCATTAAGACTTTCCACTTTAGGCAAGCCAAAAACTATTGCGCAGCTCTAAAAGCTTATAAAAACTACTGCGCAGCCTTTAATGTTTTTAATTTTTACAACTTAAAAATAATGTTTAAAGAAAATGTACAAGTACTTGCACATGAACCCGTACAAGATCTTGTACAAAATCTTGTACGGGTTCATGTGCAAGTTTATTTTCTTGTACAAGTACTCGTACATTTTCTTGTACAAGTTCTAATACAAGAACTTGTTCCAAATCCTGGTACAAGAGATTGTACATGTTCTTACCAGAACTTGTACAAGTTCAGCTGCTGAACGTGTGCATTTTCTTGTACAAGATCTTATACAGGGATTTTAGGTAGGGTCAGGATGTTGAGCAAGACTAGAAACTATGTTTCGAGAAATATCCAAATATGTTGCAGGTTCATTTTCTGCAAACAAATTATCTCCAAATTGTTGTTCTAACCTCCATTCAGGACGCAGAATGTTAAAATGATTTGCTGAAATAAATTTATTGGTCATAAGGAAACAAAACGAGTTTTTATTTACTAAATCATATATTTTAGATATTATAAAACAGCACTTACAGTTCATTCCAATTCTAGAAATACAATTTTTCTACTTTAATCAATTAATCATAAGTCACTCAAATTAACATTTTAATGACATTTTATTAGTCTGAAATTTCCCATTAAAAAACAATCAATCAATAATGTTTTATGATTTTCTGTAATAGCAAATTTCAGACTGAAATATAAAATTTTATGAAATTATCAATTTTAGTGACTAATTGTTAAAAAATAAAATATAAATGTTTAATTTAAAAGGCAGAATATACTGTTATTTTAAAAAAAATTAATATTTTAAAAATAACAACTCCTATTATTAAACAATTTTTAATTTTGGAAAAATCGATTTAAAATTTTAAATTATTAATTATTAATAATTAATTCATTTCATTTATTTCATTTCATTTATTATAAACGGGTCTTGCCCTTTCATACATAAGTATTCATAAAACTAAAAGTTACATAATCTTGTAACATACAAGTAACTTATCTAATTTATATTAACTAAGCCGACCCTACTACAATGGTTTTAGTATATTTTTACGTAATAATGTGGTGAATCTAGTAAAATTGTTATCAAATAATAATGTGCAATCAATTTTACTATTTAAAATTTTGTATAAAAAGGTCATGTCATTAAATAGAAATCTGGATGTTACCAAAGGTATCTGCAAAAGAACACGTAAGCTACTGTAATCATGGCTGTATTTGTCAAAAGGTATACGAAGTTGACGTGCTATAAATCGAAAAAATCTACTCTGAACACGTTCTATTCTTACTTTTAATTTATTATTAATTATTAATTAATTAATTAATTAATTTATTATTATTTATTATTATTAATTATTTTAAATTTGCAATTATTAAATTTTATAAATTTTCTAATGCTCTATTATAAACGTAATTAGGGGAGAGTGGGGCAAGACGGGGTAGCGGGTAAGACGGGGTACCGGCCTTATTTAACAAACGAATTAACCAATCGCAATTATATTTTACATAATACTGCACCGAGACGATAGTTTCTTGTTTACAAAACCTAAAAGCCATGAGAACAAATCTTTTATCTGTTTTACTAAAAAAACTGTTTTCGACGATTTTCTTGTGAATTTTTCACTTTTTTAGGAGGTGTTTATTACTTAATAATAACAGTTAATGAACTCTATAAATTTTTTTCTAACTGTCAAGGGTTACAGAAGAAGGGAAGCATATGTTTTTTTTTGTTGAATCGTAAATTGTAGTAATTATTCGTTTTATTCAATTTCGTAGGTGCGGGCAAGATGGGGTAGGGGAGAGTGGGGCAAGACGGGGTTCACAAATTAAGCAAAAAAAGAGAAATAAGAGAAGTTAAGAAAACTACTCAAATCAAGACTGAATAAAATAAGACCCAAGTGCGAAATACCAAGACTGCAAAAACGGCCCATAATTGGTCTAGTAATGTCTGCCGAGAATTGGCAGTAGTTACTGGGCCATTACTTGTGTTAAAAACGTCCCATTGATGGGCCAATGATGGCGCCGATGGTCAGATTTTCAAATTTTTTAAGACTGGGCCAGCTCTCGGCCCAATAGTGGCACATTCATGGCAAAGTTGATCAATCTTTAATGGCAAAAAGCAATTGCCAGTGATGTGCCGACCATCGGCCCATTAATGGCACTTTAATGGCAAAAATTTTGTGTCTTTGATGGCAAATTATAATTGGCAGAATTGGGGCGTAGCTTGGCCCAATAACGGCCCATTATGGGCAAAGTTGATAAATCTTTAATGGCAAAAGACAACTGCCAATGATGTGACAAAGATCGGCCCATTAAAGGCTCATTAGTGGCACTTTAATGGCAAAAATTTTGAATTTTTGAAGGCAAATTATGATTACCAGTATTGGGGCGTAGCTTGGCTCAATAATGGCTCATTCATGGCAAAGTTGATCAATCTTTAATGGCAATATTCAATTGCCAGTGATGTGACGAAGATCGGCCTATTAATGGCACATTAGTGGAACTTTAATGGAAAACATTTTGTGGCAAATTATAATTGCCAGAATTGGGACGTACCTTGGCTCAGGAATGCCATATTAATGTCTATCATTTTGTATCTATGATGGTAAATTATAATTGCCAATATTGGGACGTAGCTCGGCCCAATAATGGCACAGTATCGGCCAGTGTAGTGTAGCTTATAAGAACCCTTTTGCTTCCACGACTTCAAGTCAAAGTAGCAGAGTGATCAGAGTGTTAGGCTGTGGTGCGTCAGGTTCAGGTATCGATCCCCGCGAGCGGTAAGAATTTTTCAAATATTTGTAAGTTTGCGATTAATTCAGGGAAATAAACTGTATAAATATTATGAATTAATTAGTTAATTAAATAAAAAATATATTTTTTTTAAATTTTTTCAACACTGGGGAGTAATGGCAGCCAATAATGGGCCATTAATGTTTACCAAGAATCGGCCGATGATTGGCTGCCGACGGCCTACCGCGGTTAACCTCCCGACAGTCGGGCCACTATTGTTTGCCAAGAGTAGGCACTGACTATGCCGTCACTGGGCCAGTTTTGGGCCATTTTTAATTTCGCACTTGGGGAGTGACCAAAAAGAAAAAAGCTTGTCAGATTAAATCATCAATTAGCGATGGTAAAGTGGAAAATACACCTTGTCTCTATTGTAATGGTTATTATTTAGACTCAAATGAAGGCTGGGCTGCTTTTTTGTCTGCGGTCAATGGGCTCACTGCAGTTATGCATGAAGATGAAGATGCAACCTTTACTTGTGAAATTTGTCGACAGAAATAGGTTGTTTTTAGTTAGTACCCCATCTTACCCCTACGGGTACCCCATCTTACCCGCCGGTGGGGCAAGATGGGGAGATTTGCAATTTTTTCAATATTATTAATTATAAGCTTTTTTAAGAAACAGATGGCCTTTGTACGCCTTTTTTACGAAAAACTGATTCCCAAAGATGATAATTAAAAATAATAATAAAGTATATATTTGATAATTTTCGTTTTTTTGCGCTTTAAACCTTAAGTACCCCGTCTTGCCCCACTCTCCCCTATTAGCAAAAAATAATATTTTATCAGCAAATCCTTTTAAGATTTTATGTTCTGGATTAAAGTAAAAGCAACAATTTCGAGATAATTTTATTCTACAAAATAATCAATTTTCTAATTTTGGATTATATTTAGAATTCAAACAATAGTTTGACTTTTAGAAATGTATTTTCTTTTAATGAATTAAAAAAAAATTATTGTAGGTTACATATAAAATGATAAAAATTGTGATAAATTATATACATTTCAACTTTCAAGTGATTTGCAAGTTTCTTTAAGATCTCTTAACCTTATAAATATCATGTTAAAGTTTTCAACCTGAAAAAAATTGTATGTTCCCGAAATGGAATTATTGAATTCAAAACTTTGTTGAAATCGTATGATTTTCAACTGTCTTTTGAAAATGAATGTTTTGTATCACACTCGCGTAATGGTATGTTTTTCAGTGCGCATTTGAAATAGAATGGTTTTCAGCGCAAAGCTGAAATAGTATGGTTTATCACCCAAGCGACGAAATATGTCTTCCAATCAGGTTCGCTATATTTTTCCTGTAATCTGCACGTAATCTGCAACCCATTTTGCGTGGCTGGGACGAGCACACAAGTGATACCATATAAGGGTTCCATCAGTACACCTACGGTGTACGGAACCCTAAAAAATTAATTTATTTTGAAAGAAATCTGTTTGATATGAAAAAATGAAGTCTACTATTTATAATAAAAGAAATTATTTGTTTTTTTAAATACTGTATTTCAATGTTGAAATTTGTCTTGAGTGGTCTATATAGCACGTGGAACCAAAATATCGCCGGCCCTGCTCCTATTCCTTGAGGGCTCACCTCTCGTTTATTTCTCTCGCTCATCTCCAGCTTCTTTCCTTCCTTACCCTCTTGTCTCTTAAAATTTTTTATTCCTTTATGTTCCAAGGAGCAAACCGTTGAATACAGTTTGAGCGAAGCGTGTCTCGACACGCGGGATGCAGGATCAAACTCGTCTTTTGGCGTATATATAAACACGTATATGTATATAGTGGCTTGAAACTCACGATATACTCCTTTCTCTTTCCTCCCTCACACTTGCCTTTATACCCATCTTCTTTCGATTTTAAGAGAGAAACAAAGACGAAGATGATATTAATGCTCCCGTGAGTAAAAGTGACTCACCGAATTAGTCAGAAGATAAAGAGATTCGATTAAGTAGCATTTGGTATTTTATGTGTAGAATTTTTTTATCATCTTCATTTGATTTATTATACTGAAGATGAGTTTGATTCAAATTATTATTTTCGAGAAACTACTTAGTGGTTATTGAAACACCTTTAAAATGAGGGAATAATGATTGTTTATAGATATTCAGTACACTACTGAGAAAAGCATTATTTTCATATTATGTATAAAAGAATGACAGTCTCTGATATTATCTTAATAACGAAGAGTGTCATTAAAGGAGCAATGAGAGTTCTGTGAAACTTGCAACAACAAAAAACCAAGGTTTTGAAAATTGATTTTTTGTAATTATTAATTAAAATTTATTTTAAAAAAATATGGGACGTTTCACGTCAACCGGCCCAGAGCTCTGCCCAAAATTCAAAGCAACTAAAATAAACAAAAAAAAGTGCAAAATACTCGTAAACTAATGCCCTTTCAATTGCAAAGTGGCAAAATTCAAAATTCAAGATGGCGTCATTACTGTGTCACCTTAAAGACACTAAATTCCAAAATAATCAAATATATTTATCAATTACTTTTAAAATATAATACGAAAATGATAAGTCACATCATATTTTAATGTTTTTGGGGTCGCTGATTACGAATCTGAAGTCAGTTTTTCAAAATTCAAAATGGCGGATCCAATATGGCGGACATTTAAAAAAATTTTTTTTGATTCGCTTAAAACTTGTCACTTGGGGGTTTTCGGGGTCGCTGATCACGAATCCGATGTCAGTTTTTTAAAATTCAAAATGGCGGATCCAATATGGCGGACATTTAAAAAAAAAAACTTTGGATTCGCTTGAAACTTGTCACCCAGGGGTTTTTGGGGTCGCTGATTACAAATCTGAAGTCAGTTTTTCAAAATTCAAAATGGCGGATCCAATATGGCGGACATTTTCAAAAAAAAATTTGGATTCGCTTGAAACTTGTCACCCAGGGGTTTTTGGGGTCGCTGATTACAAATCTGAAGTCAGTTTTTCAAAATTCAAAATGGCGGATCCAATATGGCGGACATTTTCAAAAAAAAATTTGGATTCGCTTGAAACTTGACACTCGGGGGGTTTTCGGGGTCGCTGATGACGATTCCGATGTCAGTTTTTCAAAATTCAAAATGGCGGATCCAATATAATAAAATGGTGGACTTTAAAAAGGCCGATTGATATAATTTATAAACCATAAGACGTATTTTGTAGCTTTGACGAAGGCTGTTTGTTATAATTTTCAAATTTGTAATAATTTGGTGGTCCTGAAAAGGGCCGATTGAATTAAATTTACAAAATACTTCCCAACCTATGAAATTGTATTTTAATACTGCATAACTGCAATAGGTTGAGGTGCATTTGAATATCTGAATATTTTCAACTGTCTTTCTGGTGTTACAATAAAAGAGTGCGCAGATTGAATTAATAAACTTTTGAAATTTCAGTCGCAATATTGGATCAGCAACTTTAAATTTTGAAAAACTGACATCGGATTCGTCATCAGCGACGGCGAAAACCTCCAAGTGACAAGATTCAAGCGAATACAAATTTTTTTTTAAAAAGTGGCCGGCATATTGAATCCGCCATTTTGAATTTTTAAAAACTGCCATTGGAATCGTCATCAGCGACCCCGAAAACCCCCCGAGTGTCAAGTTTCAAGCGAATCCAAATTTTTTTTTTAAAATGTCCGCCATATTGGATCCGCCATTTTGAATTTTGAAAAACTGACTTCAGATTTGTAATCAGCGACCCTAAAAACCCCTGGGTGACAAGTTTCAAGCGAATCCAAAGTTTTTTTTTTTTAAATGTCCGCCATATTGGATCCGCCATTTTGAATTTTAAAAAACTGACATCGGATTCGTGATCAGCGACCCCGAAAACCCCCAAGTGACAAGTTTTAAGCGAATCAAAAAAAATTTTTTTTAATGTCCGCCATATTGGATCCGCCATTTTGAATTTTGAAAAACTGACTTCAGATTCGTAATCAGCGACCCCAAAAACATTAAAATATGATGTGACTTATCATTTTCGTATTATATTTTAAAAGTAATTGATAAATATATTTGATTATTTTGGAATTTAGTGTCTTTAAGGTGACACAGTAATGACGCCATCTTGAATTTTGAATTTTGCCACTTTGCAATTGAAAGGGCATTAGTTTACGAGTATTTTGCACTTTTTTTTGTTTATTTTAGTTGCTTTGAATTTTGGGCAGAGCTCTGGGCCGGTTGACGTGAAACGTCCCATATATTTTTTTAAATTAATAGAACATATTAATTTAATTTGTCACCTCTGGAAAAACAAAGATGAAAGACTGATAAATTCTCTCACTTTATATCTTACAGTGGAGGGATAACTGTGAATGTCTTTGCTAGAGAGGAGCAGGTACTTATAGAGCCAGTGTAACAGGTCACAAGCGAGAAGAAATCACTAGCATGCACTCTGGCGGCGCTTGTCGGAAGTGGCGCAACGTTGGTTGTCAAGCGCTGTGTCGATAATGTCAGGATATGCATGCGCGCCAGAAAAGAGTTCCGACAAGCGCCGCCAGAGTGCATGCTAGTGATTTCTTCTCGCTTGTGACCTGTTACACTGGCTCTATAAGTACCTGCTCCTCTCTCGCAAAGACATTCACAGTTATCCCTCTACTGTAAGATATAAAGTGAGGGAATTAATCAGTCTTTCATCTTTGTTTTACCAGAGGTGACAAATTAAATTAATATGTTCTATTAATTTAAAAAAATATACATTTTTGAAAAATATATTTTTTTAAAATAAATTTTAATTAATAATTAAAAAAAATTAATTTTCAAAACCTTGGTTTTTTGTTGGCTGCCAATAAAATATCAAGTTTTTGAAAATCGATTTTGTTTCCTTGGCAATTCCTTGGCAACTAATAATGGCCCGATGCTTGGCTACCGATCATTGGCAGTAGGGTGATCATCCCAAGTTTAAACCATTGGTGGTCCAATGATGGTTGCCATTAATGTTCCAATAATGGAACGGAGTTCGCCAAGCATGGCCCATTATTGAACCAATCGTTTACTTCCCATTAGGTAGTAATTGATGATTTTACAATGGAATTATTATTTTAGCAGTTACTTTACAGTCAAAGAGAGTAAATACTTCTAAAAGGAAAATTTACATTTTAGCTACATTTAGCGGAAGAGACAGAATTGATTACAAGTAGGACAAGGTCCTGTTGACGTTCTCATGGATTAGATTGCGAAATATTATTGTCAATAAAATTATTCTTAATTAGACTAAAATTATATAGACCCAATGGGAAATGCACCACGGGCGCAGTACTATACCAGCGTTGGCAGTATCGGGGCTACACTGAATTTCAGTACTGGTGCAATACAGATATAATGTCGGCATGTAGACAATGTTCTGTACTGACAATCGGTACTAATTCAGTACTGGCGTCAATGCAGAATGTTAGTGTTGCGGTAGTACAGGTGAATACGTATTTTTAGTGTCACGCCGATGTTACTTTTATTTTTATAAAAAAAATTTATAAATTAAAAAAAAAGAATTTCATGCTATTCTCATGTCATGTATGCTTGGAATGTTAATACCTGTCGAAGAAAATTTGTTTTTCTATTTACCTGAATATTTACCATCATGAGGTCTCGAACGCAAGACGCTGCTAGGAGCGGATGCTCTACCAACTGCGCCACGGAGGCTCATGAATGGAAAGTTAGAATATACATACATACGAAGGAAGTATGAAAACATGCTCTGTAACTTGAAAGTGGGATATTGTAATTGCAACAATAGTATATTGTAATATACATTATATTTAATATATATTACAGAAGAATATTAAAATATTAGGAATCATTTAAAAATTAATTTTTAATTTAAATGAAAGATTAGTGCAATAAATTTAAGCTTAATGAATAAAATTCCTAAATTTTTATATAAAATTTATATTCTAACTTTTCATTTAAATAAACAGATTTTACAAAATTATTTGCCAAATAAGTTTATTAAAAAAATTTACCATTATGAATAATAATATAATGCCAAATGGAAAAATAAGTACCGAATAATTACATTACACCATTAAAACAAAAACGAGACTTTTATACATAAGAACATTGTTTAAATATGTACCAGAAGAATAATAAAACAATAAAAAATATTTCAAGATGCAGTAAAAAATGCTTCATGTCAATCATACTCAAAATTTAGATTTGCATATAATTAAAAAATGACAAAAAAGTGAGGTTACTTTTTGTGAAATGTGAATGAAAACAATAACAACCTAACAAGATGGTTGGTTTAACCAAGAAGCTTGTGTTAATTGTATTAAATTTGTTTAACTTGTCCAATGTAGTTCGCTTTACCAGCTCTCACTAGTTATCAAAATCAAGGGTATAAAGTAAATTCAACAAAAGTCATTTTAACCATCTTAGAAAATAAAAAGTATATTCAACTTCACAATTTTAATTCGTTCTACTAAAACTTTAGTTAATATAAGAATATGACTACAAATATTTTAACTAACGATAAATTATTAATTTAGTATTGAATTTTTTTTCAATGAATAATTAACAAAAAAAATTATTCAACTTGTGAATTTTTAAATTAAGTTCTTAAAAACATATTTACAGTACGAAGCCGAAGTATTATTGCCAAGATTTGGCATTACTATGGAGAAAACATTTATTCTGTACTGCGCCAAGATTTACCTGACAAGGTTTGGCATAACTATGGCGGAACCATTTATTCTGTCTATTGCGCCAAGATTACCCTGCCAAGACTTGGCAAAATGCTGGAAGAACAAATGGTTCTGTACTGCGCCATTTGTCACTGTTGGCATTGCACAGAGATTTCCCATTGGGGAATGAATGATTGAAAACTATTCTTACATTTTTTTAATTTCCTTTTTACTTATAATCAGATGTGGTAAATCGACGAGCAGCTTTAATTAAGTAATGGCGATTTAATAGCTTTTTAAAAATGCCCCGTCACAAAACAGGGCGCACATGCAAGTGAGTTAATAACTTTTTCTTTAATATGCATACAAAACCCTTGTTTGGCAACCACTGACAGCAATCCAAAATATCCGATTACTCACAGTCCAATCAACCGATGTGCAAAACATTTTGCTTTCAGTGTAGTTGTGTTCAAAATACTTTGCGCCGCTTGTATCGAATTCTACTAGTTTTGTATTTTATATTTTCAAGAAATATCATTATTGAGAAAAATAATCAAAAGAGTAAACTACTAACTCAGTTGGAAAGCATTTCATCTATAAATGAGGTATCAAAAAGTATGAATGAAAACATAGCAAGCATTTAATTTAGCCCTATTGAAAAAATACACTTGTATTTTTCTAATGGGGCAGTGGAGCCACTTACTCCAAATAAAAATTACTTGAAATTTGGAATTTAATGGTTAATTTTATTTTTAACACTTTAAATTATTATATGTAAATTGTCAACATTTTTAATTTAGATTTGAGAATGGAAATTTAAATTGAGTTTCAACATACAATTACATGCCAATTTCGATAAGACATAACGCATGGTCAATGAACTGCAATAAAGAGTAGATGAATTTATTATAAGGCTCTTAGACTGTTAACAACGTTTTAATGAACGATAAAGCCTATACGACCGAATTGAAAAGAGTTTTGCTGTCTTTTGGGCGTTGCTTTAAACGAGTGCGGTCAAGACGTCGAAGAAATGAAAGAAGAGTCGACGATCCGAGAAAGTGCGAGCAAACAAGAAAAAGAATGTAATAAAAACGAAGAGCGCAGAGTAGGAAAGAAAAATAATTTAAAAAAGTACATGTATACATACGAGAGAGGATCCAATTGGCTCGTTTTAAACACACCAGTCTTTTCTTGCACCAACGATTCATCTCATCTACATGAGCGTTCCTCGGCTGTGTGAAAATTGCATGATGCATTCACAATGATGTACATGTGCGTTCGTCTACACATTCCTTTTATCATAGTGATAGTGAAAGAGGGTATTTTGTCTCGACACGTGGTAATTTACAACTGTTGTGTACGATCCTTGATAGAGCGTAAACACAAAGCAACTCCTTCATATAAGAGGCATCCCTCTGGGCTTACGCACTTTTCTAGTTTTTGCCACATTTTAAATTTTTCTTTCTCCCCTGATTATAGGGCTCTCTACCGTAATTTAATTATAATATTTTTAGTCCTGAAAGATGTTTTCTTCTCAAGGGATTTCTTCATTTTAGCTTTCTTTCTTTTCTTAATAACTACATTGTTCGAACAGTAAAAAAATACCCTCAAGAATTGAGTGAGTAAATGTGGATTAAAAACAAGAATTTTTTAAAAATGCATTATTTCTACTTTATTTGGATCACTAATTCATAAACATTTTAATTGCAAACAAAATTAAACATTTTTTTATTTTTAAATTTGTTATGAATTTTTTTTGTAAATAAAAAAGATAAGATTTTGTTTTAATTTTAGAAGTTTGCTTTTAGACAGCTACCGTCAACCGGGGCTATTTTGTGCACCAAATAGCTTTTTTTTATTCAAAGATTTATTTAAATTCAGAATTAAGAGAATAAAGAAAATCAACTTTTGATATATGTTGTGGACATCATTCTGAAGGTTTCCTATAAATTTGGCAAAGAAAAAAATTTTTTTGTCTTAGTTATAGTCATTGAAAGTCGTGCACACAATAACTCCCGGGATGGGGCTATTTTGTGCATCGAACTTTGTTTTCCTATAATGTTGCGTAAACATTTTTTTAATCGTTTCTGCTTCATGAAATCTTTTGTGTATATATTTGAGAGTAAGTTAAAAAAAGAATGACCTAGTAAAATTTTTTTTGTAGATATATTATACAAAAAATGTAAAATAAAGCACTAAAATTTTGCTAAAATCTGAATTTACTAAAAATTAACAATCTTTCTTTAAATTGTATATTACGCAGATAGTAAATAACATTTTTTTCTTTTTTAATATATATTTTATAATAATATACTAATATAATTATAAAATGATCGTTTAAACACTTATAAATAACTTTAAAACATCATTTCAATTGGAGCTTTTTTAATAGTTTTGAATGATATTTTTAAAAAACTTTAAATAAATATTTTTAAGGTTAATATTTGATTTTTTTAAGTCCACAAAATAGCCCCATGGAATCCTGGTTTTTCATTTTTTTTCTACTTTTCTCTTAAAATAATAAATAAAAAATTAGCGCATTACGTATGTATCATCACAACACAATTGACAACAAATATCTAACTCAGTTTATGAGACACATTGAAACTCTAGAAGATATGGTATAACTTTCCCAAACTTTCAAAATTTTTTAAACAAATTTTTCGTTTTTAGGAATTTTTTTCTCTTAATAGACAAAGAATTAAATAATAACATTTAGTGCTCTCTATTGTCATGTAATCAAACTTTCATTTTACAAAATAGCAGATTAAAATAATTCATTTTAATAATTTTTTTCATTAAAAAACTCGCGTGCACAAAATAGCCCCCGGATGCACAAAATAGCCCCAGTTGTAGTTATTAGTACCTAATAATAATTGTTTAAAAAATGCACTAATGTAAATGTTGTTCTATTACACTAACAAAAAAATTAATTGAATCAAGTAAATTCATTTACTTATTAATATAATTTCCATAAATTAGCACATAAATTTCCTGCATTGGTTTAAACAATGATTGTTAAATAATTGGAAATTAAATAAGTTAAAAAGCAAAAAATTTTGATTATATTTACCCACACAGCACCAAGAATTTCCTGAAACTTGACAAAACCTCGCTCAGCGAGGGTAGAAATATTGGGTATTAGCGAAGCTCATGGAATACTGTAGTTATTTAAATGTTAGCATTTGAGGAAATATTAAATATCAAACTTGAGCCAAAATTATACTGAAAATATTGATTTGACATTTTCAGGCAATATTTAGACATTATTTGTTTTTACGATTGTAATAGCAGACGAAATTTAATTAATTGAACATGACAAGTGAGTATTTCTAGTATAATTTTTGCTTAAGTTTTGATATTCAATATTTCCTTATATGCGGACATTTAAATAACCACAACAAATAGCTGGACCCCACCATCCCCTTAAAGCCGTACTTAAGTTTTCAATGGCTCCTTATATGGGCATATCTCTAGAACCTTTAACTTTTGAATAAGAAAAAATTTTTTTTTCTTTTGAGCACAGAATTGAAACTCTGTCTACATGAACTTTATGAACCAAGCTTTTAAATTATGCAAGTGGACAGATAAAACAAATTGTCTTAAAAAAGTTATTAATTATTTAAAATTGCGAATTATTTTTAACCTGTAACAAAAAAAATATTCAACAGGCGTTTGTTTTTTAGGATTGAAAAGTTGAAAGTAATTATCTTGGAGTAATAATTTAAAAAAATAATTAACATTTTATTTAATATTTTCAATATTTCTTTAATATTTATAATAATAATAATAAATTAGGTATTAAAACATACGCCAAAAATTAACTAGTAAATAAATTCTTTATTTAAATATATTAAGAATATTATTTCTAAAATCGAAATTGAATTTTAATTGAAAAAACGAATTCGTTACATTATTTCTTTTTAAACAATTTAGCAATCAATTTGTATTGATAAAATAATAAAAAAAAAAAAAAAAAAAAAAAAATTAAATAATAAAAATATGACTTTGAGTCAGATGTTGGGGGTTCTTTGATTTTGCACAAAATAGTTTCTTCTGTAACTTCTAAAGTATTCCTTTTCTTTGGCCAAAATAACTTCTTTCCTACTCGACGCATTGGTGAAACAACAAAATGGTCATTTAAAACCTCTTCAAATTCGCAGGGAATCCACGTGTTCTTGTTGATTATTGCCATCCAATCGTTTTTTTGAAATGTAATTTCCGTTAAATCCAAAGTGAGATTTGATTCATCATTTTGAGTTTCTTGGCCATACTTAAAAAAATTAGGATTTAAACTGAAATGCTTGCAAGGAGGTGAATAAATGCATTCGCAACACGTTAAGCTTCCCAAATTCAGTTTATCAACTTCCTGATTCGTCCACACGATTTGATGGATCTTTCTAGTGTTAGGAATTGCGCAAAGATCTTCAGGAATAAGAGCATCAACATTTTTCATCTCTGTTTCAGAAATTTCGAAAACATGAATTTTTGAGTCGAACAAAATTTTATAAATATTTACAACGTCAGATGCAGAACGGATGTCTTTGCCTTGTGTTACAGCTAAATCGCACTGCTGCTTGATTGTTCCACCAACACCATCAGCGAAACTTTTTCCGTGCCCAGAAGTGGTAAAGTTCCAAGTCACATTTGTCCAGTTCGATTTTTCAGAGTAGTAGCGTAATAAAAAGAAATTTGTTTTATTTTTGTATTGTACACTTGGGCCATCACTTTGAAAATGAATCTTTCTAATTTCCGGTACAAAGCGGTTCATCAATTTGAAAATAGGTTCTATATGAGCCCAAATTGCACAAGCATCATGGCGCAAGCAGTCCGAGACTGTACCGAAAGATACACATTCAATTTTTTGGTTCTTGAAATTTTTTAAAAAAAAGGATCCAGTGTGCAAAGAAATCTGTTTCGATGAAGCACCGAAATGGGCACTTTGTATTGCTTTGGCATATTTACCAACATAGTTTTCAGAAAAGTCGACGACAATGTAAACTTCATTGGATCCTACATTTGTTCGCAAATTGGTCAGATTTATGTATTGATGAGATGTGTGGAAAAAATGTCGCAAAAATTCTTTCGTTGAAGAATTTAATTCAACCACAATGTCAGAAACGTTGCACTCTATCTTCTTTTTTACAGTTTCTTTTCCAGAAAAAGTTTTTCCTTTCGCACCTTGTCTTTCATACTGTTGCGTTACCCATTTTTCATAAACAGCAGGTTTATCATCCTCAGGAATCGGAATACATTTCTCCATACAACTTTCACAGTTTCTGTACATGCAGGTTTGCTGAGAAGGATCACACGAAACAGAAGCAGAAAATTCTGTTGAACCTTTAGTTTTTATTATATTCAAATTTGTCAGTTTTTTCACGAGAATATTGAAGTTTTCATGCAATTTACACAAACAAGTTTCCCTAGAATTTAAGGAACGATAGACTACCCAAAATGGTTTCAAACGAAAAAACGTAGATCGAGAGACTGAAATGTGTGACTCAAGCTGGTACTTTTTATACAAGTTATCTAATGAATCAGTCAAATAACGTTTCCTTGTTACTTTACCATTTATTACAATCACGTCCTTCTTTCCTGGAGCTGGATATGAGTTCTCATCTTTCGTTAAAAAATCTCTAATACTATCTGTCATTGATGAATGTAACTCTGCCTTTCGTTTAGTTTGTCTTTTGAACGTTAAATCTACTTTATTTGAATATTTTCTATGAATTTACGAACTCGTTATTGATTTTGCTTGTCTTATAACTTTATACTTTTTCAAAATTTTTCCAGCTAAAATATGATTCAACATAGAACGACTGACTTCAGTTTTCAAATTCGCTTTTCGTTCTTTTATTTGAGTAATTAACGCTTCGCAAAATTTTAATCGAGATTTAACGGCCTCTTTTCCGGATTTCATAATTTTATCTACTTTTTTGTCAACAGGATCGGCTTGTTTCTCATTTTTTGATTTTAATCTGTAATATTTTTTTTCCATTTGTCTGCTAATTCTTTCTGAGAAGCTAATTGTTTTTTCAACAATACAACTTCTCTACGAAAGCGTTGTTCTCGCGATGGAGAATTTGAAACTTGACAAACTTTGATGCTTTGGTCATTTCTTCGGTCTCTATTCGTTATTCGATCTTGTTTTCGACGACTCCTGCTTCTGATTTTTTCTTTTTCTTTATATTCATTATATAAATTGGGACAATTTTTTAAACTTTCTCGCCATTGTTTAACTGCATTACAATTCTTCGATATTTTATTTAAATCGCCAGTGAATTGACTTGTCGTTATTGCACTACTTGAAGAATTCGGTAAAATTGGTCTAGATAGTTCTTTTCGATTTTTGTCTGCCAAAATTATTCTGTAATAATATATAATCTGTAAACACACTGCACAGATGTGCTATAAAATTATTTAATATTTATGTCATAATTTAATTTCTTGTCAAAATCTGAATAGTTTTCAACAGAAGCATCAACTGGTGAAATATCATTAACATTACTTCTCGTTTCGATTTCTTTCAAATTACTTAAAAATTAAATTGTAGATTTTAAAAATAGATTTGAATTAGACTGAATTGTAAAAATATTAAATTGCGAATTTTTAAAGTTTACCATACGATTTTCAAAGTCTTTTTTCTATTTAAATTCAACACTTGTAAGTTTTCCAATTTTTTCCCCCTTTTTTCCTTTTCTATTTTTCTCTTCTCTCGCATTTTATCTTTTCTTAAAATTAATTTTTTCGAATCCATTTTTTTGTGTAAAAAATCTCGACATAAACATTGAAACTTAACTTTCAGTTTTATTTATAAACAGTTTCTATAAAAAATTGAGAATCGACAACTTCATACTTAACAATTTTTTCCCGAAAACTTTCGATGGATTACGGTCGACCGTAATTGATAAATATTTTTACATTATCTTTGCAATAAAGTATTTCTTTTCGAAGCACATTCACGGGATGTTAAATGGTATATATATGTGAAAATATATGTAGGTACTTTTCCAATAATTTTATTTGATTTTCGTGGAGTATCACTTGAATTACGGTCGTTTTCAAATTTTGTACGCACGTGTTTTCTGTTATTTAAATTACAACAGTTTCTTGAAGACACGAAGCACATCAATTTACTATGTCTCAAAATAATTCTAATATCTTTAACTTTTATTTTTCATAAGTCATTTTGATGTGCCAATTGTCTTATTAAAGAAAAATAATAAATATGACGATTACGACCAAAAAGGTTAAAAGTGAGGGACAACTTTTAAAAGCTTATAACTTTTTTTACAATTGACAAATTATTAAATTTCATACGGAAAAGTGTTCACTGTTTACTTAACTTTAAAAAGATGCGTCTTAGAATTAGTAATTCTTATTCATTACGAAGTTATATCGTTTAACCCATCCGAAAGTATGGTTAGGGACAAGTAGATATTGTAAAAAATCGGGCACTCAAATTGGAATAATTATTGATCTATTTAATAAATTAATGTATAACCTTTTGGAACTGATTTATCTTATCAAGCTTTAATATTTCCAACAAAAATAAAGTAAATACCGCTGCCAAGTTGTATATTTTTTATAATTTTGGTGCTCATTTCATGAACACTTTACTTCCACATAGAGATAATAATAATAATAATAGAAAAATATATGAATAACTTTTTATAAATATGGTAAAAGTGATTGAATCTTGGGTCAATCAATGTATTTTTAAATACTTTACAATATAGTTATAATAGTTTAATAGTTAAACAAAAATTTTCAAACAAAAAAGTTAAGAAAATGTCATTTTCCACAATTTTTGGATTTTAAAATACCAATAATTTCGAAATTTATTAGCGAATTAGGTTCAAAAATAGGTCAATCGAAACGTTTTTTGAAGCTCTACAAGAAGGTAACGATAATTTTAAGATTACTTCTACATTTTTCAACAAAATTTTCAAAAAAGTCTTATTTTTTAAAATTTTTGATTTTTAAAAGTTTAATAACTCCGGTTAATATGGACGAAAAATGTTTAATTAGAGCTCAAAAGATGCGTCTAAAAAAAATCTACAAAATTATGAAAAAAACATTTATAGGTGTCCTAACATTTTTTTAAAGTTATTAAAAAAATTATTTAACGTTATTATTTAACATTTTTTTGCAAAATTAAAAATCCAAAAAAAATTTAGTTAAACTTTATTAATCTATCTCAAAGTACTCTCATTTTATGTCCGCAGGTGAGATCTACAATTTAAAAAAAAATTCAACCCAAAAGCTCTTCATGATTTCGAGATATTTATGAAAATGTGATGTTTACACACACACACATACGAAATGACATTTTTTAAAAATGTCATTTTTGAACTCCTGAGGTCAAATAACATAAAGATATGTCAAAAAATCGAACTCGAAAAATTTCGGTATTACAATACTTCCTCTATGAGGGAGTAAAAGTTATTGAAATTATCGAAATATATGCGAGGGACATGAAAGTTAAAGGTTCTAGAGATATGCCCATATTTATTGGATACTTTTTGAATATTATATTTTTATTATTTACAATTAATGATGAACACTTTAGAAGGTGTTTTTTGAAGCCTTAAACAGTTAAAAAATACAATTAAAAAAAATAATTTTTTCAAAAATTCTAAAGTGTACAAGTACCTTAATCAAAATAAGGACAACTATTATCGTACCGAGACAGGTGGACAGTTTTAATATTTAAATTATATGTTTATCATTTATCATTCTAAAGAAAAGAAAAATAAATTTGTAATTTTATTATTTTTTAGAAAATTTGTTATTAATAGAATATCATTATGTTCTAGTTTTATAAAAATTAAATTTAATAATCTAAAATAATTCTACATTTGTTTATTATATTTTTATTTTTTTGTAAACTATTTGTAATTATATAGTTCAATATAAGGGGCCATCCATAAACCACGTAGCCTCTTGAGGGGGAGGGGGGGGTCAAGCAATTGACTACGACAAGAGGAAAAAATGGCGCTAATACATGTAATAGCGTACTACATGGGGGGGGGGGTCAAAATTCCCCAAAAATGGGGCTACGTGGTTTATGGACGGCCCCTAATAACTATCCACTGTCTAGGTACGATAATAGTTGTCCTTATTTTGGTGAAGCATGGTCTCTGTACAATTTCAATAAACTGTTCTCTATAATTTCGGGAGTCTCTTTCGACCAAAAAAGGCGACTCATTTTGACGTCAAATATATTTATATTTCAAATTCGAATTAACATTGGCGCTAAATTGACTAGATATTAAATTGATTTCGACGCTAAATTTATCTTACATACATACTGTTAAAAAGACAGTATATTAAAACTTGCCCTAAGTAATTAAATATATCGAAACTGTCTATGGTAGTAGGCTTACATCGTACTACACTAAAATCGCAATTTTGTAACATGTATGTTACACATATACGCTAAACACATACATGTCATGACACGCATGCGCAGTAGTATTCCATGAATGTCACGCATGCGCAGTAGTGTTCTATCAATGTCACACATGCAAAGTAGTATTCTATCAGTGTCGCGCATGCGCAGTAGTGTTATATTAATGTTACGCATGCGCAGTAGTCTTTTATCAATGTCAGGCATGCGCAGTAGTGTTATATCAATGTTACGCATGCGCAGTGGTCTTCTATCAATGTCAGGCATGCGCAGTAGTCTTCTATCAATGTCAGGCATGCGCATTAGTGTTATATCAATATCAGGCTTGCGCAGTAGTGTTATATGAATATCCGGTATGCGCAGTAGTTTTCTATCAATGTCACGCATGCGCAGTAGTGCTATATCAGTATCAGACATGCGCAGTAGTGTTCTATAAGTGTCACGCATGCACAGTAGTGTTCTATCAATGTTACGCATGCGCAGTAGTGCTATATCAATGTCAGGCTTGCGCAGTAGTGTTCTATGAATATCAGACATGCGCAGTAGTATTCTATCAATGTTACGCATGCGCAGTAGTGTTCTATCAATGTTACACATGTGCAGTAGTGTTTTATGAATATCAGGCATGGGCATTGGGGTTCTATGAATATCAGGCATGCGCAGTAGTGTTTTATGAATATCAAGCATGCGCGCAAATCACCCACACTTGTATACTCACACATGTACATAAATTACATACACATATATACTGACTCATATGCAGATATAAACACCTACATATACACAAATCACATATATATAGATTTAATAAAGGATTGATAATATAAATTGTTGAATTTTTTAAGGTTCTTTGATGCACGTAGTGTCTGTTGAAATTTTTTTAAATATACGTAAATACCTCACTCGCTAATGCTGTCTGCGTTGTAAGAATAATAACAATATTGTTACAATGTATATTGTAAAAATATTGGTGACGGTGACGTGCGTAAGATTGTAACATTGTGTCACGTTTAGTAGAGACCCTTCACCCTCCCCCAAAAAACGTGACATCATTTATGAACCCTCCCTTGCAAATATCTTGCAAAATATTAAAAATTTTGTAAAACTTTTTGGCACATTTATTTAGGACCCTAAACACTATCAAATTACAAAGTACCCAAGTAGCACGGAATGTAACCTTAAATTGAAGGGAATATTGCATTTCATATTCGGAATATTCCAGTGAATGTTCCAGAGATCTTAAAGTAATATTAAAATGTCCGTCGCAAAGGAATATTCCAAGATAACATTTAGGGAATGTTCCACGGTAATAATAAAGGAATATTCCAGGGTGATGTTGAGGGAATGTTCCCAGATAATATTAAATATGTTGTAATAAAACAATATTAAATATGTAGTATTAAATATGTTTAATATGTTGAAAACGAACATTGAATTCGTTTTTACTAAAGAAAGAAGATAAAGAGAAAAAAAGTCAAATTTTTTTAAAGTATGTTATTTTTGGAATATTCCTGTGGGGCGGACATTTTAATATTACTTTAAGATCTCTCGAACATTCCACTAGAATATTCCGAATATGAAATGTAATATTCCCTTCATTTTAAGGTTATATTCCGTGCTGCTTGGGTATAAACAAAACCAAAATTTCGTCGGTGTAAAGAGCCATGGAACGCCCCATATAGCATTTTAAGATGATTCACATTTTGGACAAGTTAAAACCTACGTCATGATTAGGTCATGATTTACTTTCGCTACGCTCTTCAGAACAGTTGAGAAAAGTTCTACTTTCGCCACACTTTTCTACCAAGAAAAGTACACTTTTCAGAGCAAGCGTTGGAGAAACTTATTTTTTTCCTACTACTTTGGGCATTGGAATTGATTGTCTTAGTTTAATTAAGTGATAATTTTGACTCAAAAAAAATTGTGGTGGCTGCCATAAAAAGTTGCATGTCACCATGAATGGACCACTGTTTATAACCAAGAGTGAACTGCCTGTTTTTTATATTTTTAATGCCAGTTTACCATTTTTATGGAAATTAATTGCGAATAAATTGGTTTGAAACTATGTTTTATGTTCTTTATTAATTTTTTTGTGATTTTGATGTGATATCTGCCAAAATTATTAAAAATGGTTTCACTTGTAAACATTTCGACACAATCATGGTCTGAAGCTGCATAAGCATAAATTTTGTTTTAATATATCAGAAATATTAAATACATTAAAGAATTTAGAATAACTTTTACAATTTTTTAGGAGTGGTCCACTCAAGGTTACACTTTTTTCATTCCTTAAAAATTAGCTATTTTTTTTTAAGTCAATTGTTTTTTCTAAATAAAAAAATCAAAGCTATAATGGTACACTTATCTAGGGATCTAAACTAAAGCTTGGAATAGAAACCTCCGATTAATTTGCTTTCATAAAGAATTTTTTCGGAAAAAAAGATTAGGCGGTCCACTCAAGGTAACATTACCCTATATTTCTCTTGAATTGAAAAAATTAATGTTTTAATTGAATAAGTCATAAAATTCTTAAAACAAATCATTCTTTTGTTTCCTTTAACAAAGTTTTTACTATTAATTCAACGCTCATATAATATTGATTCAAGAAAATACGAAGGTTAACATAAGTTAATATTTGTTTCAAGTTGTTTAAAAATTACATTGAATTAATCCCATATTTAATTGAAGAAAGAAATTCATTTTCTTGTGTCAGGGCAGTTCCATACGAAAAGCAAATGGGGCGAGCAGTAAAGGTCATATCATCTTTTAAAATACACTGATATAGGCGCTGCTTAGTTAGCGCAACGCACAAAAACTCGTAGAGCAAACTTCAAAAATTTTTTTCTCAAAAACATCAAAAATCACTTCTTTAAAAATTTAACCACTTATTAAGGAAGACTCAAATTTTGAGAAAATAATTTTTCTAAAAAATTCCATGATGTCCTTTGCTTTTTTAACAATAAAAAATTATTGTTTAAACAAATTATTGAAAAATTAATTTTTCTTAACTTTTTTTATAAAATTATAAAAAATTGACATTTTTTTACAATTTTGAATAAATGACTTTTTCTTGTAGAATCAATATTTTTCGAAATAAAAATTCTCAAAACAAGGCATTTTTTCAGTTTCCGATTTTTCAAATCTAAATATTTTGAAAAAAATTTTTTTTTGCAAAACTGTTTAGCACAGTTATTTAGTACCCCAAGTACTACAAAATTACAAACTTTAAGAAAAGTCGGTGATCCACCATTTGCTTTTCGTATGGAACTGCCAGTCAAGTAATTATTTATAGCATTGAACAGAATTCTTGAATTAACAATTCAGTATTTGGCGGAACTAAATATGTTATTATTTCAACCAAATATTTTACTTATCCGAAGTACTAAAAAGTATTGAATCTACACTGAGAAAATTTTGGGGACAATGCTGCTCCGGTAGGTGACACTACTGCGTTAAATTAAGAGCTGGAGCGCAACTTTACCTACGATTCGCAGCCGCCCGGAAAAAAAGTAAGAAACTGTTCTCATGGACTTTACTCCGTGCTCATGGAACTGATCTTTACCTTTCCAAAGTCAGAATCAGCCCCGTGAGGAGTACATGCTGCCTTTTGCGGAGCGGCTGCGAATCGTGGACAGAGAGTGCCAGCGACTCTTATGAAATTCCGCAGCGTCCCCAAAATTTTCTCAGTGTAGAATATTATGTTCTTAAGCGAAATAATAAAGTATTGTCTGGAGAATTCATGTTTCTTGAATCGAATCATTTTATTTGCTTTGAAACTTTTTTTTACTTAACACAATGCCGGTGTTCTTAATCCAAGAAAATATTTTTCTTCAAATGGTTATGCAACTTTAAAAATCAGTTTTTTAAAACTGTCCATTGAGGCTAGGATGACAAGTGGTAGCGTGACGGCTTCTGGTGATTTTAAATTAATATATTCTGCATTTCTTACATACTATTTAATTTCTTGATCGAACTCCATATTTTCTTGGATCAAGAATATCTGTTCTTCTCACAAAATAAATGTTTCCTTCATCTAAATCTTGAATTGCTTGAACGAACCTTACAAAAAATTGAATGAATAAAATAAAATAATTCAATTGACTATATATATTCTTAGAACAAGAAAATATTTTATTCATTTAATACATTTCATATTTCGTACAAGACGATTAACTTCATGGTCGAGTCCCATATTTTCTTGGATCAAGAATATATGTTCTTCAACCAAATATTCTATGTCAAGAAAATCGTTTTCTTGAATCAATACTATAATAGTCTTGGCCGTATTCAATCCCTCGATTTGCTTCAATCAAGAAAAATTTTCTTGTTTCAATACTTTTTTTCAGTGCAGTAAATATTTACTTAGTTCAAATAAATAAAGATAAATAAGTAAAAACAGATAAGTTTAAATACAACCGAACGAGCGTTAGCGAGTGAGGTATATGTCGCTAGTAACAAATTAAAATGACGGCTAAAATAGCATTATTGATACGTCGCGAAACTTAAACTTAGGATGTCAGACGCACGGACCCTGCACGGAGAGAAATTTCCAATAAAAATTACTGTGCTTGTCACCTGAAAGATGAAAGTATGTGCAAAATGTTTTTACTGAACTATTTGTATCGGAAGAATATAAATATTGACTTGCGCACAATTTTATTTCATATGGAAAACAGTTTTATTTCCAAAATGGCCTCGGAATATTTCTTTGATAGCACTGTAAAAATTGCTGAACCAGGACTTTCTAATTTGGTCCTAAGCAAAATATATTAACCGTACCATGAAATAGTCATGCGCAGGTTAATAAAATAGACTGTGCTCCCCACAAATTTTTACTGTGCTGCCTGCATGAAGTCAAGTTGAAGAAGGCCGATGATACCCGAAGTATCACGAACATTCATTTAATATTGCTTGGATTGCTACTGTCGTACTTTCCTCACCTGTTGGCAAGGTAAATTTTTACCTTTTGCGACGTTTTCGATTTTATGTTTTAATTAGTGATATAAAGAAATATTGGAAATGAAATAATTTTTACTGTCCATGATTTCACTTAACTTAGAAATTTTGAAATCAAACTTGTGTGCCTTGTATGCAATGCGTTTACTATGGAATTTCAACTTAACCTCAAATATTGATTTGATAATATCATGATATACATGGAATATAATAATCGCGTCACATGTAAAACAAATAAATATTAACAGTAATTAATTAACAAACATTATTTAATTTATGTTAATTCATTACATGAATTGTAAGAAAAGAATGTCATATACACAAATAGCTTATGTCAAATTATTTTTCCGTGTATTTTCTTTGCTGAGGTAGCACAGTAATTTTTGTAGTTAAAGAGACAGAAAATATTTTCGTTTTTTTAGGTATAAACTGTGTTGGTTAATGGTACATTCTACTTTGCCAACAAAACTAACCTATTTTATATGGAAGCTCAGTAATTTTTTCCATAATTTCCTTACAAAAATTAACAGAAATTTCTCTCCGTGTGTGAAAGACCCAGAGAGTGATTGGAAGTTCAATATGTGGAAGGGAAAATTTTTCCCTTCACTCCTTGTAATTACGAGGGGAAAGGGTAAAGATTTTTTTATCGTCCGTGCGGTTGATATAGTCGAACACTTTAACTTTTCGCGACGTGAGATGATTCCTGCGCGGAGAGAACTTTGTTACTCTCTGCGCATGAGCCGACCTTACTACGCCTTAGTATGCCTCATTATTTTGGCTTCTAGTATTGCGCATGTTTGTTCAATAAAAATTAATTTCCAAATTTATAAATCAAATCCGTAGTAGAAACTGAATGTATGGACGATGGAGAAGCCCTTACCCTTTCTTCTTGTAATTACATGGAGGAAAGGGAAAAATTTCCCCTTCCCATTATTGAACGTCCAATCGCTGACATGAGACTTCTTCATCGTCAGTGCGGTTGATATAGTCAAACAGTTTAATTTTCACACCCGTCAAAAATGCTACTTTCGTCGTCATTTTAATTTGTTTTTTAATAATTGCTTTTAAATGCTCATAGCCAAAACTGATTTTACTGTAAACTTTGACACTCCAATTTACCATTTTCGTAAGTGTAACAATTTATCGAGTAAAAGAAATTATGAAGATATTTAAACAATAAAAAGAATCAAAAACGAAATCAAGGCGATATAGATTAGGGGATGGTAGGCTACATTGAACCGGGTTTTTTATAAAGTCCAAAAACTAATTAAATTTTACAAATTTTGATCAGGTTTTTGTATGAAAATAAAACTGAAGTACTCCTTTAGTTAATACACACGTTACAAACACAAATTATTATGATTAAATAATGAAATTTAATTTTTTTCTAACTAGTTACACTTTTCTTATTTTGAAGAATGTGTGTCTACATTGAGCCACCTCTAATAAAACACTACAATTTACTTCGAAAATAATATTTCCACTCAAAAAAAGTGTAAGATTTAAAGTTCTTTATCACATCAGAATATTGAAGTTGCCACCCTAAGCGAAATAAATCACAAGTTTACTAATTTTTAAAACTTCCTATTTCAATAAAAAAACGTCATTATAATTCCACCAAATTTTTTGTTTTGTACGTGAAAAACAGTTTTTTTAGTTTTTCTTTGTAAATAATAAACCTACGTGTCGGAAATTTTCGGACATAGTCTGTTTCAGTAATACTAACTTATATATTAAATAAGAAAAAATTTCACTCAGTCATTTCTCAGAAAATTAAAGTGGTTCACTGTTGACGCTGGTTCAATGTAGCCTACTCTCCCCTAAATTTAAACTCAAGAAATAAACACAAAATATTATTCAATGGATATAATATATTTACATAATTTATTTTAATAATGACTCGAGCCAAAAGAATTATTATAAAATTATAAATAAGCAAAAGTCCTCGTCACAGTCACACACACTCATACACATTTACATAAACATAAAATTTCTGACATGAAGATAATTATAAATAAAATGAAAAACAATATTATGTTTGCAAATAAAATTTAAAATTCGATATTCGATACTCATCGATTTTTTTTAGCTCCAAAACGACGCTCCAACATTTTGAATATTTTATAACCTTTCAAAATAATAATATTATTTATTTTTTATATTATAAAAAAAGAACACTAGCAAAAAGAAAATTTAGTAATAGAAAATTTAATATTAAAAACGAATGCACTCTTTACCTTAAGGTCTACGGCATCGGATTTCAAAGTATGACGCGGAAAATCCCCTTACGAGAACAAAATACAAATGAGGCGTTGTGACTGTTGCGCAGCGTAGACGTATTGTTATCTTTATGTTTGCGGGATCAATTTTCCCGCTTTTAAAATTGTGTTCTAAGCTTGTTGTATTGTTTTAATTATTTTGTGGATTTTGAGATTGGTGTGAATAATTAACTAAATTTGTTGTGAAGTGGTTAAATATTGACTTTTGAAATTTTATATTACTATATAAACTTTTTATTTAAATATATAACTAAACTTTAAGCGGGTATCCCTTTAAAACGGCAATCTAAAATATTTTACTTAATATGTCATTAAACCATTTTAAAATGATTAAATACTAATTTACCTATTAAACAATAGTGCAAGTGTATAATCTGACTAAAATAATCCGAGAAATCATACCTAATAATGTTAAAATACATCCTAATGGAATCAATAGTGTTAAAATTTTTTGTGAAAATTATATTGATGCTAATAAGTTATTGGATCATTTTTCTCATCCTCTATCGAAATACTTAGCCTCTCCTTTTTTAACTCTTTTTAATAAAAGAGGATTTATAGGTTCTATTGATTTAGATTTATTAATGAGTGATTTGGCGATGATTATAGATGAAGAATCTTTAGTTAATATAATTGAATTGAAGAGAAGGGTTGATAGTAATAAAAGTCCAATTGATTCAGTTGAAATTACTTTTTCTACCACTTATATTCCAAGAACGGTTTCAATTATTAACTTCATGTTTAAAGTCAACCCTATAATTATACCGCCTAGACGTTGCTATAAATGTCAAATGTTTCGTCATACTCTTGACCAGTGTCGCTCTACTCATCCAATCTGTGAGTACTGTTCAGAGTGGCATGAGTCAGAACAATGTCGAGAACGCAACCCTTACCACAACCCTAAACCCAAATGCAATAATTGCAAGGGTGACCATTTTGCTTTATCAAATCTGTGTCCCAAGTTCAAATATGAATTTCAAGTTGCCAGAGTGAGTTACTTAAGACATTTAAATTTTCTTGATGCAGAATTTTGGTAGGCAGAAAAGGGAATTTATTCACCTACTAATCATATTAACTCTTCTTCTCATTGTGAACGAATCAGTAACCCTAACAAAATGCAGAAATGTCCACCTAAATCGTTGTTACCTCAATCACCACCTCAAACTTTTGTCACCAGTTCTCCACTTGTTAAACAAGGAAGGGAGGGATTTAAGGGATTTCAATAATAAAAAATAAATAAAATGATTAAATCTTAGTTTAAATTTATTAATAACGTGAACAATAATTTTTATTTAAAACAAGTATGTAATCCCCGCTTTCTCGGCGCAAGCGGACGGTAAAGACTACTTCTCGTCCTAGAACCGTAAAACTACTACTTGAAGCAAAGCCATGCTTTCCCTCTCAAAACGCACCGAGTAACCGCGAATTACATTCTCGTTTTGTATAAAATGTCGTGTGTACCTCGGACGCACGCATTTCTCGTCCTCGCTTGTTTACAGTACTCGGCTTCGCCTCGTACTGCAAAATCAAGCTCGGACGAGAAACTTGCGCTTTGCGTCCTCGTTGCACAATGTACTATTTTCCCTTTTTTATGCCAGGTTATGCTGGCTTACTTGTAAATTTATATTATTTAAATTTTTAGTTCTTAAATTGATTAATGTTGAGCAACTAAACTGAATCTAATTCTGATTAATTTTATGTAATTGTGTATAGCTGTATTTGCCTAATTGATTATAAATTGTAGGTTAAATTGTTAATATTTTACCATACAATGGCACCTAGAGGCCTTAGACTTTGATCTTGGAACTCTCGAAGTCTAATAAATAAAAAACTTGAAACCGAAACTTTAATTATAGATAGAGAAGTTGACATACTCTGTGTTACTGAAACATGGCTTAATGCTGAAATCTTGTCTTGGGAAATTCGAGGCTTTAACACTTATTGATGCGATAGAGAATTGGAAAAAGGTGGTGGTACGGCGATTTTTTGCAAATTTTTTTTCAGATTTCTAAAATTGATGTCCCACCAATGTTTAACAATCTCGCTGTCACCACTGATCAATGGAATGAATTTTTTATGTATATGTTACGGTCAATGTCGATTATTGGGCATTGTCGACAATGCCCAGTCACTGTGGGCAATGACGACATTGACCGGGCTATGTCGACAATGCCCAGTGATTTTGGGCATTGTCGACATTGCCCGTCAATTTCGGTCAATGTTTGTAAATTTTCAAGATATTCAGCATTTAATAAATATTGATAATAATTGAATATTTTTATTGTCAATCTCTCTGAAAACCTCAATGATACTTTGTGTTTAGGAATAGGTCGTTCACCTTTCGAGGCTATGTTCGGTTGTTCCGCACAAGTCGGCCTTTTATCAATTGGCATACCACATTCAGAAATTAATAATATTAATAATACAGAGAAAGATATCGACAGGATTTTTAAGGAAAACGCGAAAAAAAACAGCAGTTTGTCCTGCAAGAACAAATAAAAATATTATTATTAACACGAGAAGAAAAAAATTGTCATTATTGAACAACATTGTCCAAACATGAGTGGGCAATGTCGACATTGCCCGGTCATTTTCGACACTGCCCGGGCAATAACACATTTCTTTGACTCTTATTAAAAATACTCGGGCAATGTCGACAATGACCACTCATTTTGGGCAATGTCGAGATTGACCGGGCTATGTCGACAATGCCCAGTGATTTTGGGCATTGTCAACATTGACCGGGCTATGTCGACAATGCCCAATAATCGACATTGACCGTAACATATACACAAACATATAACCATATTATTCTTTGTGGAGACTTCAACTCACATGCCCCATTATGGGGACATACTATCTTCAATCAAAATGGTCGTAACTTTTATCCCACCTTATAAGCCTCACCATTTATTGTTTTAAATTATGCACAAGGCACCTACTACAATTACAACAATCAAACTACTAGTACCTATTTTATATTTGGTTATAATCACTCTAGCACTTGACAACGTGGCGGAGGTTATTGTTGATGATGAAAGATATGGATCAGATCACTTTCCTGTTCTCTTGGACCTCTATCTCGTACCATCTAGTATCACATACAGTGGTTGTAGATTTAACACCACTGAAATCAACTGGAAAAAATTTAGGACTAGATTTGATTTCTATATCCCTGATATTGAAAATAAGTTGAATTATACTCTTCTTATTAAAGATACTTATGACGACTTTATGAAAGCTATCATCTCTGCACTTGAATCTTCTGGTGCTACTCGCCCAACTACTAAATATGCCCCGAGTAAAATACAACCTACCTGGTGGAATCAACTATGTAAGGATGCAATTAATAGGCGAAAAGAAGCCCTTAAAAACTATCTCCGTAATCAAACAGCAGAAACTTTGTCTGAACCTTCAAAATGAACTTTCACGTCCTGATATTCCTCCTGTTAACATTCCTTATGCTGATGACTCCGACATGGACAATGCAATGAATCAACCCTTTCACATTCATTCCTAAACCAAGAGGAAAAGGTTTCCGCCCAATCTCCCTTACATCAAATCTCTGTAAACTTCTTGAAAAAATGGTACATTTCCGATTTGAATATTTTGTTGAGCATCATCGTTGGCTTCCAACATGTCAGTACGGCTGTACACTGCAAAAAGAGGTGTCTTGCGTGGAGACGTTTTTGGTGTCTTAGACACCAAAAGTGTCTTGGTTTGAGACGTTTTTGGTGTCTAAGACACCAAAAACGTCTCCACCCAAGACACCTCTTTTTGCAGTGTAGAAAGACTCGTTCTTCTATGGATTGTGTTGTCATGGTCACCACTGATGTCATGCAGGCTTTCAATGCTGGAAAAAAGTACTTGCCTTATCACTTGATATAAATTTTGTCAACTTTCTTACTTCAAAAAGAGACCTTTACTTTTCTTCTAATCAATCTGAACCTTCTGTAGTGGGCATAGGTGTCCCACAGGGAGGAGTACTTGCACCCTTGCTTTTTAACCTTTATACAAGTCGAATATTGCACCATGTGGGAACTGATGTCAAAGCAGGTATTTATGTTGATGATGTTTTTCTTTACACTAACTGTGATAATCATGAAGAGGGACTCATAACAATTAAGAATTCAATGACTGAACTAACTCCTTGGTTACAATCTATTGGAATGAATATTTCTGCATCTAAATCACAACTATGTTTTTTTACAAAACAAAATTACAATCCTAATCAAATCACATTCAACATTAATGATAAACCGATACATTGTAAAACAAATGTTAAATATCTTGGTGTAATTTTGGAGGCTAAACTTAATTGGTCCTTACATATATCACATATTGTTTTGCAAGGAATGAAAGCTCTAAACATACTTAAAGCCTTAGCCAAAGTTTCTTGGGGTTCATCCCCTATCACGATGTTAACTATCTACAGAGGTCTTATTAGATCATATCTAGAGTGGGGTGCTATTCTATTTGCTGGAGCCAATAAAAAAGAATTATCTAGACTTGATCGAGCACAATTTGCAGCTTTGCGAGTAGCTTTAGGCTGCATGTCCACCACTCCAAGATACTTTCTTTTATCTGAAAGTGCTGAACCTCCTCTCGAATATAGACGCAGATTTCTTTGCAACAGATTCATTGTCAGATCACTTGCTTGGTCTGAGAACCCAATTGTACACAAACTTAAACTATTAAATCAACGAATTACTAAAATTAAAAAACCAAAAGCCTATATAGTTCATTCTGGAATATATTCCACATACAAACGAATTGCACCTTTGTTCAATTTGGGATCTCTACCTAAGAGGCCATTACATTTTGATTTTGACTGTAATATTCACCATTTAAAAATTGATTGTGACACCACTTTCGGTTACACTTTAAAACAACCCAAACAACGAAACCATCTATTACATAATTACTTGACAGAAAATTATGCAGGGTACACACATATTTACACAGATGGATCTAACAATGCCAAAAAAGAAAACTTAGGACTTGCTACATCTCACAAAATAATTTTAAATTTGGTCTTGCTTTGTCTCCTTTATTAAGCCCACTTACTACGGAACTCTTAGCTATAAATTGTGCTTTAAAAAGAATCGTTAATGATCAATTACAATTGACTATTATACTGACTGACTTTTTGGATGCAATTAAATTACTAGAAAATAAAGAAAGAATAACTCAAAATCACTCTTCCCTACCCTTTCGTAATCTATCCTTGCTCCAATATTTATACAGTCAAAATCAAAAAGTTAAATTTATGTGGATTCCAGGTCATGTTGGCCTTTTGGGAAATGAAATTGCAGACCAAACAGCTAAAACAGCCTCTAATCTACCTTTTTTAAAAGAATTGAAATACCTATCATTGATACTTTTAAATATTTACGTAAAGATTACCTCTCTTGGATTAAAGTTAAATGGCCTTATAATCAGAAACATAATTTTCCTTCCACTCTCTATATTAGATATTTAAGTAACGTTAACATCAAAATAAAATTACCATGGTTCAGTGAGTTCAGTTATTATCCTAGAAAACTTATATGTCTCATTAACAGACTACCATCAACTCATATTTATACTACTGATCACTTTGATCGTATGAATTGGTTTATACCCAGAGAATGCTGGTGCGGGGAACCAGAGAGGTCCTTCATACATATTTTGAATGAATGTCAATTATTTTCTGATAATAGACCAAAATTTTTCAGCTATATTAATACTATTGAGCCCATTACAAATGGAACAGTAACCTCATTGGATAAAATAAATAAAATAAATATTTAAATGCACTTTTAAAAAATCATTTTTAAACTACATATCTATACATATTTTATTCTTTCAACCATCATGCGCCTTCCGTTGTATCCATCCTGTATATGCTTAGTAATGGACTTTTTTACTCTTGGATCAACCAATGAGCATCAATGTGATGCAGTATTATGAAGCACCTTTATATTTTAAAAATAATGTGTGATCTACATATAAATGGACAATATCGACAAGAGCATCTATTTGAATCACTATTAAACATGTTTAATGTGCATAATTCTTTTGTAACCACCAATCAACAAAGATAAAATTATGTACCACCAGTGATCTATCATCGTGACAACATATAACAACTACTTCATAACTTTCTCTATAACTTACACTAATCAAATTTGTTAGTTAACACAATTAAATATATACATGCTACTAGATCTGGCCTATTGCCAAGCAAAATGCCACAATCAAAAGAAGAAGAAGAAAATACAAATGAAAATGCACTCACAGCTTTGGTGGAACAACTAGAGTAAGGGGAAAAACATAATTTGAATTGTCTGACTTTCTTACTCTTATGTGGTTACCATGACAACCTGCAGGCAGGCAGGCAGCAACCTAAGCTTTGAGTGCGGCATGAGGCTCAAAATCATCAGTCTCTCCGAAATTTTTTGAGTGCCACGCAATTGCCAATTTACAGGTGCAACATTTTCCAGACAATTTAATACAAAAAAATAATTTTCCTACATAAAGAAAGTGTAAAAATGTTAATTTCTATGGGAGAAAAGGCTGATAGAAAATTGCCATTTTACTCTTTGGTTTGTTTTCATTTCACAACTTGGACATGCCTTACAAGGGACTACTTGTCGTACATTCTTATTGGGATCTACTTTTTAATTTAATTTATTTTATAATTATATTTAAAAAGTGGATCCCAGTAAGCATGTACATGGTAAAATTCATTTTCGACACTTTTTTCACAGCCACGCAACTGACTCAACGGCGAATTGGAGAAATCGATGATTGAAAATTTTTCTTCGCACGGTCCGACTCTTTTTGTAATATCTCGGGAACCCGTTAATATTTTTTGCTGTTCTTGGTCTCTATTAAAAGGTTAGATTACAAGAAATAGTCTGTAAAAGAAACACTTTTTTCCATCAACTTTTCTAAATTTTGTGCAGAGTCAAAGTCAGGGTAATAAATTCCGAAAAAAATAGAATTCTTTTTTTTATAACATGATATCTTGTTTCCTATTTATGCAATACAAATAAGAATACTGTCATTTCATTGAAAATTTAATAAGCTTTCTAATGCAATTTAAAAAAAGTATCTACCTTTATTTTTGACAAAGTTGTTACGGTTTCTGTGCGGGTGTGTTTTTTAATAGCTCGAGGTCTTAGCGGTTGCACAATTTCCGCCGGTAGTGTAAATGGGGGAGTACATTTTAGGGCTCTTGAGAGAGCTTTTATTAAATCTGGACGAAAGGAATCGAATCTGGGTCAGTTCCAGAGAATATGTTCAAAATCTTCTTCAATGTTAGGGCAGTTAGGACAATCGCCCGAACGAATATAATTTTTTCTGGCTAAGCTGGCATTTAGGTTGTAATGATTAGCTTTTACTCGGCAAAAAGTGGTGATCCATAATCTTTGAGCGATAAAGTTCGCAAACCATAGTTTTTTTCTTGGTTTGTAGTAGTACCGCGTGTATTGGGCTCCTTTGTTTTTGCCTATTTCTAGGAAGTGTGTGTTACAACTATCAACTAATTGTTTGCGGGCTGCACAGAAGAAGTCAGAGAATGAGAGTAGTATGTTTAAAGGGACAAGATTGGTGGTTGCTTCCTTAGCTGCTATATCCGCTTTTTCATTTCCATCGATTCCTGAATGGCCTGGAATCCAAACAAGGGTCGACGGACGGTTTAGGTTTGATAGGACATGTAATCGGTTTCTTATAGCAAATATTATATAAGATTTGGTTCTGTATGCTTTTTCAGAAGCCAAATTGTTCAGCACACTAAGGGAATCCGAAAAAATGACTGTGTTAGAAAGATTAGAATTGATGATATGGTCTAATCTGAATAGAATTGCAAATGCCTCGAGTGAGAAAATTAATGCGTAATCCGAGATTTTGAATTTTGTATGTTAAATTTAAGGCCGAACAAACAAAAGCACATCCAGCTGCAATGTCTATTTCTGATTTAGACCCATCAGTGAAAAACAGAATGTGATTAGTAAATTTAGAGTTAATTAGATCCTTAAATAGATCTAAAGGGCTTGGCAAATCTTGAAGTGATTTTCCCCAATTAAGAATAATCTTTGGAATGAATCAATGATCCTCAAAGAGGAACTCGAAATAAGGATCGATATCCTTACTTCTAATAAGTTCGCTATAAATTTTTGATTTTTGTAAGCAATTAGGAGAGGGTAATTAAATTTGACGTTGTAATCTATGGTGAGTTCTGAAAGTTTCAAGAGTTTTGCCGGCAGGGGATGGGTGGAATTTGAATATACTCTATAGAGATATCTTTAAGCGAGAAAATTGAACCTTGCCCTTGAAGAAGGTTCGCAGCATTCCGCCATCATAAAATTAATGGGGATGCTTTGTCTATATCCTATGGCTAATCTTAGTGCTGTATTACGAAGTTTTTCTAATCGAACAAAATTTTTATGCGATTTAGAGTTTGCGGTGTGAGATCCGTAATCAATAAGGCTTCTGATTTAGAAATCGAAAATATGAAGAAGGAGGTAGGGATCTGCTCCCCACCATGTCCCTGTATGGACTTTCAGAACATTTAAAATTTTGGAAATTCTTTTGCAAAGGTAATTAAAATGAGTGTCAGAGGAAACTGATTCATGGAAATAGACGCCAAGATATTTCGCTGAAAGTGTTGGTCGGATGATAGAATCTTTTAGAGATATCAAAAGTGTGGGGTCGTTAGTACTGAGTTTTTGATTGTTGAATATAACTTCAGGGTTTTGTAGCTGAGGGTCCATGGACGCGATATTTTGAGCTTTTGAAAGTATTTACCTGCTTTTTCCGGTGAAAATACGTCTGAAATGAAATTTTTTCTCGAAAAATCAAGTTTTTTCGGAAAAAATTGTTTATAACTTTTTAACAATTTGGTATAAACCAATTTTAACAGCAGAATCTGAAAGAGGAGTAAATTATACGTTAAAAATGATATGTGCCAATTTTTTTATTTGCATTTTAATAAAAAACGAGGTCCTCAAAGTCAATTAAAATTTTTCGTCCGTCTGGTCCTTAATGGGTTAAAATTACCCTAAGGAGTATAATACTTAAAAAAGTTTTAAGAATTTGAAATTTGTTAATCAGTTGACAGTGTCTTTTGTCAAAAGTTACAATTTTTAGAACCATTAAGACCATGTAAAATCGGTTTTAATGAACAAAAAAAATATTCCTTCCTTCAATCACGAGCTACACTGGAACTCCCCAACTTTGGACTCCCGAACTTTGGATTGTTTTGACATAGAGTCTAGACAAAGTAGAATGAGGGGTCGGCGGAAAGCACGGACAAACGTTGAACTTGAACCAGTAGCGCCTGCATAAATTGTACCGTTTTGTGGCTCTTTTTAAAAAGTTGTTAATAAATTGAATCATGTTAATCAGTTGTTAATTATAAATATAAAAAATTGAAAAAAATATTTTTCAATTATGTTTTAATAAATTGACAAAAAAATTGTCATTGAATATGTAATTTTCATTCATTAAGTGCATCTTCGTTTTAATAAAGCGTACGGCCCTGAATATTTATACTTTCAGTCGTCAAGGTGTCCCCTCCGGACATTGGACACCATTACATAGCAGTCCAAAGTTCCGGAGTTCCAGTGTATAATCATCCACGAACAGAAAATATTCGGTTTTTTGATTTTCGATAAACCGTCAGAAGATATCGTGACCACCTCTTTTTAGGAGGGTTCTCAAAAAACCTGTTGGTACGGGCCTGATTTTAAATATTGTTTAACGAAAATTTTAAAAGTTACTCATTTAATAGTGTACTTTAAGATTTAAAAGTGCTGAAATAAAAAAATTTATTTGTTTTATAAAAAAAAATTAAACAAACATACATTGTCTGGACGTTTTGACCCATGTAACCTTATAGAAAAGGAACATTTTTGGATAGTTTTAAAAAATCAAAAGAGATAAAAGTGGTAAAAAGTTTTTTAAATAATTTCATATTTTTTAACAAAACTCAATTTTTGAAAATACTAAGTATTATTATCTAAAAGTTTAAAAAATTATAAACAAAATACACTTATGAAACTTTTAAATCCATTCATAAGAAAAGAAGTTATTGGCTTTTAAAAATTATGCTGTAAAAAATTAAGCCCCTAATAATATACAACGACGCATTACACCGACTTAAAACCCTACTAGACATTTTTGGTTTTATATATACTATAACATATGGTAAAATCGTGGGATGTCCACGCCGATGCCAATAATTGGCAACCATTATTGGCATATTATTGGCTGCCATTAAAAAACCAATAATAAAAAAAAATTTTATTAAATTCTATTAAATAATAAATTTATTTCTTTAATAATTATTCTATTTATTATTATTATTATTATTATTATTATTATTTATTATTATTAAAAATATTAATTTTTTAATTAATTATTTTATAGAAATGGTTATTATTTTCTATCACATCGAAATGTGAATAACCCTTTCGTTCAGAGTCTAAAAATTATTTACCTCACATCCATCAGTGCAAAAATAGAAGAGGACGGGCAGAATAAAATTCCACAAATATTCGTGAGAATGCTGCCTCCTTATATACTTTTCAAGTTTCATGTTAGTTGCGAGAGAGTTTGAAACAACACCTCCTACGGAGCGTTGAACGAACTACATACTTACTACATGATAATTTCTGCAGCGTCGGTAAGTAATTGTATGTAGTTCGCTCAACGCTCCGTAGGAGGTGTTGTTTTAAACTCTCTCGCAACTAACATGAAACTTGAAAAGTATATAAGGAGGCAGCATTCTCACGCATATTTGTGGAATTTTATTCTGCCCGTCCTCTCCTATTTTTGCACTGATGGATGTGTGGTAAATAATTTTTAGACACTGAACGAAAGGGTTATTCACATTTCGATGTGATAGAAAATAATAACCATTTCTATAAAATAATTAATTATAAAATTAATATTTTTAATAATAATAAAAATAAATAAAATAATTATTAAATAAATAAATAAATTTATTATTTAATAAAATTTAATAAAATTTTTTTTTTATTATTGGTTTTTTAATGGCAGCCAATAATGTGCCAATAATGGTTTGCCAATTATTGGCATCGGCGTGGACATCCCACGATTTTACCATTAGTGGTCCATTATTGGGTGCCAATAATAGGACAATAATGGAATGGTGGCTCCCATTATTGGTCCATTAATGCGCCAATGGTTTTTTTTCCCATTGGGTACCTTTCATATAATTATTGTACGTCTTTGGGGCTGTCCATAAATTATACGTAAGACATTTTTTTTGAAACTTTCACCCCCCCTTCCCCCCTTAATGCCTTACGTAATTCATGGACGGCCCCTTTTCGGACATCATATTGGATCAGCTATTTTGAATCTATTAAAACTGACATCAGATTCGTAATCAGCAACCCCGAAAACCTTCTAGTGACAGGTTTTATGAAGATCTAACAAGTTTTTTTGAAAATACTGTTTCCATCCCCTAAAATTAAAAGGGGTGTTTTCTACCCTTAAAATGCAAAACGGGCACATATAAAAAACTGTGTATCAAATATTTTATTAGTGTGCCAAGTTTCAGAAAAATTAATTTATGAGACAAGGGTGTAGTGTTAATTGTATGCGTCTGATACCGCTGCGTCTCTTTTAACAGCGACAGAGTTATAAATTATAATTAACAAGCTTTTAAAATTTTTTCTCATTGGAAATTGGTTGTTAAAGGTATTTTCATGTAAAAACTATGTAATTTACCTAAGGTAATTTACGCGCCCAACCCTAGTTCGGGGGCAAGCGCAAACAACTGAACCCCACCCGGTAGGTACACTCGGAAGGGAATTATTAGGATCTCTTTTACTATAGAGCGCCGCCTGGTGGGATTTTTTTGTAGTATCACCAGTAGGTCGCTGTAACCTCTCTAACCTCTCAAAAAATCGTCATATGAAAAAATTTTCACTTTATCGACATCTCAAACAATAAAATAAAATATTTTAATTTACAAATCACAAACATATTAAAACGAGTGATTAGTCAAACTGACTGAGCTAAAATTTTTTTATTAAAGTGACCTGATGATGGTGGCGATTCAAACCACCGAAACGTCGCGTCCAGTTCTTATATTTGTTTAAATAAATTAATAATTTTTGGAATTTCAATTGTATTTAATAGGACTACTGTTGGTGCAAACTTTTATTCTGAACCCAAACATTTCAAATTTAGACCCGAATCACTTCACGTGGAATGCCACATAATACTCTTTGACTGAGAGAACTAGCTAATATTTAATAAATATCATTAGGGGTCAACAAATTCAGCTGTTAGTTTAAAGTTTTTATATTCCAATTAAAATGATTTATTTTATCTTGTTTAAATCAAAATGAATATTAATACTTTTTGTTTGGAAAAATTGTGTGTGTGTGTGTGTAACTTTTTGGAATTTTCGTTTAAGATTCTCCGAGCGATCTGAATCGTAATCACGTCCTGTTGGATCTTCACCGACGAATGATAATCGCATAGAAAATTCCTTGTTGCATTCTCTCATGTTAGCCTCAAGAGATACAGAGATCTCATAACACCAGATCAGGGAAGCCTACGGCGGAATGAGTATTCCAGGCAAGTATGATGAACCACCATATGAAAGCATGTAGGTACTACACATATAAACGCACTACGTTCGTATAAAAATTCTATTCGAGCAAACCAAATGTATTCGCATATGGTAGACATATATATCTGTATGAATGCAAGTATATCCCAAGTGCCTTGAGTTTAATGCTTTAATGACATGTATCAAGGATTCATGGGTTGCCCGTAATGCCAACCTTAACATATTATTATCATTAGTCGTGACTCAAGAAACATACAATAATCCTCTCGCCATAACAAAGAACTCTATACGAATTACCACTTAGGTTTAGGCGGTCCATTAAACAATTGACGGAATGAGGACTTGAAAACGAGATCTTATTTTATTTCATATACCTCGCAATTTTATTGGTCCTTGATGACGAGAATTATTGTCTCCAAATGATCTGAGAATTTTTTTAAAATTATAGTACCAAACAGCAAACCTTCTTTTCTTCCTTTAAGCATCCTTAAAATCAAACTTAGAAATTATAAATGTTATTGTCGTACCTGGGTAGGTCCATGCCTAAAAAGTCAAAGTTGTCCCCTACTTCTTCGATTTTGTTAAAACTTCTAAATTTTAAAGTGGGACACATGTCTGTAAAAAGTCTAAAATCGATTTCAAAAAACTTTAAAAAATTTTGGATTTACGAGGTTATTAAATTTTTTTTTGAAATTTTGAAAATGATATATCTTAAAAAAAATTAAATGAAATTTAATGAAATTTTCAGGAAATGCTTATTATTTACTAACAATTTAAAAAAATATTTCTTAAAAATTTTTTTTTTAAACTAACTAACAATGCTTCGATTGATGGAGGGTCCGAAACTTCAGGAGGTATTGAATTTTTTGTCCTTACGCACAAACGTTAAAAGCGCATTTTCAGGCTATACTTTCCATACAAACTAATGTTCAAAATCACCTATAATTCGTAAATTTTAACCGAATTTAAATTTTCTTTTTGGAAAATGACAGGCTATAAATTTGTAAAAATACTGTTCATTTTTTAAATTTTTATTTGCTTAAACAAATTATTATTATTATTGTTAATTACTAACTTTTTACATATAGTACGTAGAGAGGTGGATTTTTTCCTAAACTTTGCAATTTACCGGAACTTACATAAATACCGATGCAGACTTAAAACAATTATTCTTATTTAAGCAAGATTTAAACAAATTATTATTTTTTAATACTAACTATTCACAGAATAGTATACTAGAAAGATGCAGTTTTTTCTAATAATGCAAACTTACCAAACTTTTTTTAATTGTCGATTTACATTAAAAATAAAATTATATTTTAAACAAAAATAAGAATAATAATTTGTTTAAAAATTGTTTAAACAATAATTGTACTCTTAATTTTAATCTGGGTAGGTCCATACCTAAAAAATCAAAGTTGTCCCTTAGTTCTTCGACTTCTATGTAACTTTAAGAAATTGTCACAGAACACATGCGAATAAAAAGTGTGGAAACGATTTTATAATTATTTGTTGATCATGATTATAAAAAAAAATAAAAAACAAATTTTCTACATTGAAAGCTGTTGAAATTTAAATACTTTCGGAGACATTAAAGACAAAAACACTTTATTGAGTTTACAAAATTAGGTGCAATTAACTTTTGGAAAGCAAACTAACACAATTAATATTAAATTTAATTGTTATTAACAATTATTTAAACAATTTTTTAACCAAGTTTGCTTTTTTCAAATCAATTCTTATAAACAATTATTTTAAACAGATGAATTTTATCTGAAGTAAATAATGATAACATTATTTGATTTGTCATATAAATTTAAGAAAATTTATTAATTTTGTGTAAAAAAAATTTTTATAACAATAATTATTTAAAAATAATAATAATTTAAAACAATAACCAAAAAATTTTGGTAAATTTGCATGATTAGTAAAAACTGTACCTTTCTAGTATACTATTCTGTAAATAGTTAGTAATTAAAAATAATAATTTGTTTAAATCTTGCCTAAATAATAATCATTATGTTTTAAATCTGCATCGGTACTTTTGTAAGGTCCGGTAAATTGCAAAATCAGAAAAAAATTCACCTCTCTAGGTACAATATTTAAAAAGTTAGTAATTAACAATAATAATAATTTAATTAAACAAATAAAAATTTTAAAAATGCACAGTATTCTACAAATTTAAAGCCTGTCATTTTCCAAAAAGAAAAATTGAATTTAGTTAAAATTTACGAATTGTAGGTGATTTTGAACATTAGTTTGTATGTAGAGTATAGCCTGAAAATGCGCTTTTAACGGTTGCGCGCAAGGACAAAAAATTCAATATCTCCTAAAGTTTCAGACCGTCCATCAATTTTTTTTTGGAAAATACTTGTAAAATAAGTGGAAATCGAATCATTTTTATTAAAAGCAAAAAAAATGGCACTTTTAAAAAAATGGTTTATTTAATAATCATTTTTTAAATAATTTATTTTAAGAAATATTTTTTTGAAATTGTTAGTGAATAATAAGCATTTTCGGAAAATTCCATTAAATTTTATTCATTTTTCTTTGAAATATATCATTTTCAAAATTTCAAAAAAAAATTTAATAACCTCGTAAATCCAAAATTTTTTAAAATCAATTTTGGGCTTTTTACTGGCATGTATCCAACTTCAAAATTTAGAAGTTTCAATAAAATCGAAGAAGTAGGGGACAACTTTGATTTTTTTAGGCATAAACCTACTCTGTTACTATTTAGTTAGTAACGTAACTAGTTAAGTAGGTACCGTCAACCGGGGCTATTTTGTGCACCAAATACACGGAAAAAAAAAGTACGTGAATTTTTCATTGACTCGGTACTTGACTTTTGGATACGACACAAAATACTAAAAACAGTCTAGTACTTTTGCATGAGAGTTTCAAAAGCAGTCAATGAAAATTTCTAGTACCTTGCTTGAGAATTTCATTGACTTTCAAAAAAACTGTAAAATAAAAAAATAATTTCCACTTGTTCGCACCGTTTTTCTGAAATTCACTCATTCATTCACATATTTGGATAATTAATCACACAAACAAAGAACAATTATTGTATCACTTTTCGACGTTCGTCAACACTTATGAACTAACCTATAACACACACATATATTCGCGTATAACTTAAATATGAACACACACTTAACACTTAAAAGTACGTATCGAATTGTTATATATACCACATGGTGAAATTTTTCACGACTTCTGAGACATGCTATTTCACTGAAAACTGAGACTTACATAACATTCTGTTTTGTGAGAAACACAAAACAAAAAATATTTTTTTGAAAGTCAATTCTTGAAGACAAATATATATTAACACTATTTGTTTTTCATAAAATAATAGTATATTCACATCTGAAATTAACACAAACGGAAACAGACGATCAGCTGGCATTTACCTTGGGTAGAAACGCACAACGCACACTGCGCATGGTCTACAGAATTTTCAAGCGCAGTCAACTAATCTTTCACGTACTTTATAAAACTGAACAAATGACTTTTCGTTAAAATTTAAAAAACACTGTTGCCCATACTAGTACTAAAATAACTCTAGGACTTTTCTATATTTTCTAATAAAAAGTATATGATACAGCCTTGTACTTTGTGTTCTATCCAAAAGTCAAGCACTTTCAAGGAAGGATTCACGTACTTTTTTTCCGTGTAGCTTTTTTTTACTCAAATATTTATTAAAATTCAGAATTAAAAGAATAAAGAAAATCAACTTTTGATATATGTTGTGGACATCCTTCTAAAGGTTTCCTATAAATTTGGCAAAGAAAAAAAATTTTTTGTCTTAGTTGTAGTCATTGAAAGTTGTGCACACAATAATTCCCGGGATGGGGCTATTTTCTGCATCGAACTTTGTCTTTCTATAATGTTGCGTAAACATTTTTTTAATCGTTTCTGCTTCATTAAATCTTTTGTGTATATATTTGAGAGTAAATTAAAAAAAGAATGACCTAGTAAAATTTTTTTTTTGTAGATATTATACAAAAAAATGTAAAATAAAACACTAAGATTTTGCTAAAATCTGGATTTACTAAAAATTAATAATCTTTCTTTAAATTGTATATTACGCAGGTATTAAATAACATTTTTTTCTTTTTTAATATATATATATATTTTATAATAATATATTAATATAATTATAAATTGATCGTTTTAACACTTATAAATAACTTTAAAACATCATTTCAATAGGAGCTTTTTTAATGGTTTTGAATGATATTTTTAAAAAACTTGAAATAAATATTTTTAAGGTTAAATAGATAACAATTTAATATCTAATATGATTTTCAAGTTATTTTAAGAGAAACGAGAAAATAGTTTCAAAACTAATTTGAAAACCTTATAAATATTAATTAAAGTTCATTTTTTAAGGTTACGTTGCGCACCGGTTGAGGTTTTAATCGTTTTAATGATTTTAATTAACGTACTTACAGTCTTTTGACAGAAAAGTAAGATAAAAATGTATAAAAATGGTACACAGAATCTTCTTTACTTACTAAATAAAACATTTATAAAAAATATTTGATTTTTTTAAGTGTACAAAATAGCCCCATGGAATCCTGGTTTTTCAGTTTTTTCCACTTTTCTCTTAAAATAATGAATAAAAAGTTAGCGCATTACATATGTGTCATCACAACACAATTGACAACAAATATCTAACTCAGTTTATGAGATACATTAAAACTCTAGAAGATCTGGTATAATTTTTCCGAACTTTCAAAATTTTTGACACAAATTTTCCGTTTTTAGGAATTTTTTTCTCTTAATTGACAAAGAATTAAATAATAACATTTAGTGCTCTCTATTAAAACTCTCTAGAGTTTTAATGTATCTCATAAACTGAGTTAGATATTTGTTGTCAATTGTGTTGTGATGACACATATGTAATGCGCTAACTTTTTATTCATTATTTTAAGAGAAAAGTGGAAAAAACTGAAAAACCAGGATTCCATGGGGCTATTTTGTGCACTTAAAAAAATCAAATATTTTTTATAAATGTTTTATTTAGTAAGTAAAGAAGATTCAGTTTATCATTTTAATACATTTTTGTCTTACTTTTCTGTAAAAGACTGTAAATACGTTAATTAAAATCATTAAAACGATTAAAACCTCAACCGGTGCGCAACGTAACCTTAAAAAATGAACTTTAATTAATATTTATAAGGTTTTCAAATTAGTTTTAAAACTATTTTCTCGTTTCTCTTAAAATAACTTGAAAATCATATTAGATATTAAATTGTTATCTATTTAACCTTAAAAATATTTATTTCAAGTTTTTTAAAAATATCATTCAAAACCATTAAAAAAGCTCCTATTGAAATGATGTTTTAAAGTTATTTATAAGTGTTAAAACGATCAATTTATAATTATATTAATATATTATTATAAAATATATATATATTAAAAAAGAAAAAAATGTTATTTAATACCTGCGTAATATACAATTTAAAGAAAGATTATTAATTTTTAGTAAATCCAGATTTTAGCAAAATCTTAGTGTTTTATTTTACATTTTTTTGTATAATATCTACAAAAAAAAATTTTACTAGGTCATTCTTTTTTTAATTTACTCTCAAATATATACACAAAAGATTTAATGAAGCAGAAACGATTAAAAAAATGTTTACGCAACATTATAGAAAGACAAAGTTCGATGCAGAAAATAGCCCCATCCCGGGAATTATTGTGTGCACAACTTTCAATGACTACAACTAAGACAAAAAATTTTTTTTCTTTGCCAAATTTATAGGAAACCTTTAGAAGGATGTCCACAACATATATCAAAAGTTGATTTTCTTTATTCTTTTAATTCTGAATTTTAATAAATATTTGAGTAAAAAAAAGCTATTTGGTGCACAAAATAGCCCCGGTTGACGGTACCTACTTAACTAGTTACGTTACTAACTAAATAGTAACAGAGTAGGTTTATGCCTAAAAAAATCAAAGTTGTCCCCTACTTCTTCGATTTTATTAAAACTTGTAAATTTTGAAGTTGGATACATGCCAGTAAAAAGCCCAAAATTGATTTTAAAAAATTTTGGATTTACGAGGTTATTAAATTTTTTTTTGAAATTTTGAAAATGATATATTTCAAAGAAAAATGAATAAAATTTAATGGAATTTTCAGAAAATGCTTATTATTCACTAACAATTTCAAAAAAATATTTCTTAAAATAAATTATTTAAAAAATGATTATTAAATAAACCATTTTTTTAAAAGTGCCATTTTTTTTGCTTTTAATAAAAATGATTCGATTTCCACTTATTTTACAAGTATTTTCCAAAAAAAAATTGATGGACGGTCTGAAACTTTAGGAGATATTGAATTTTTTGTCCTTGCGCGCAACCGTTAAAAGCGCATTTTCAGGCTATACTCTACATACAAACTAATGTTCAAAATCACCTACAATTCGTAAATTTTAACTAAATTCAATTTTTCTTTTTGGAAAATGACAGGCTTTAAATTTGTAGAATACTGTGCATTTTTAAAATTTTTATTTGTTTAATTAAATTATTATTATTGTTAATTACTAACTTTTTAAATATTGTACCTAGAGAGGTGAATTTTTTTCTGATTTTGCAATTTACCGGACCTTACAAAAGTACCGATGCAGATTTAAAACATAATGATTATTATTTAGGCAAGATTTAAACAAATTATTATTTTTAATTACTAACTATTTACAGAATAGTATACTAGAAAGGTACAGTTTTTACTAATCATGCAAATTTACCAAAATTTTTTGGTTATTGTTTTAAATTATTATTATTTTTAAATAATTATTGTTATAAAAATTTTTTTTACACAAAATTAATAAATTTTCTTAAATTTATATGACAAATCAAATAATGTTATCATTATTTACTTCAGATAAAATTCATCTGTTTAAAATAATTGTTTATAAGAATTGATTTGAAAAAAGCAAACTTGGTTAAAAAATTGTTTAAATAATTGTTAATAACAATTAAATTTAATATTAATTGTGTTAGTTTGCTTTCCAAAAGTTAATTGCACCTAATTTTGTAAACTCAATAAAGTGTTTTTGTCTTTAATGTCTCCGAAAGTATTTAAATTTCAACAGCTTTCAATGTAGAACCTCTGATAGCTAAGGTTCCTGCATCGGAACCTGCACAGGAACCTTGTCCCAATTTCCTGCACGGGATCCGGTCGGGATCCTGTACAGGACGCGTACAGGATCCGGTCGGGATCCTACACAGGACCTGCACAGGATCCCGAGAGGATCCTTTAAGGATCCTGTACGGGGATTTTATCCTGGGGAGTACTTTGTGATAGATTAATAATGTTTAACTAAATTTTTTTTGGATTTTTAATTTTTCAAAAAAACGTTTTTTGCCCATAACTTTAAAAAAATGTTAGGACACCTATAAATGTTTTTCCATAATTTTGTAGAGTTTTTTAAACGCATCTTTTGAGCCATGATTGAACATTTTTCGTCCACATTGACCGAAGATAATAAACTTTTAAAAATCAAAAAGTTTGGAAAATAAGACTTTTTTGAAAATTTTGTTGAAAAATGTAGAAGTAATTTTAAAATTATCATTACCAACTTGTAGAGCATTAAAAAACGCTTCGATTGACCTATTTTTGAACCTAATTCAATAATAATTTTCGAAATTATTGGTATTTTAAAAACCAAAAATTGTGGAAAATGACATTTTCTCAACTTTTTTGTTTAAAAATTTTTGTTTAACTATTAAATTATTGTAATTATCTTGTAGGGTATTTAAAAATACATCGATTAACCTAAAATTCAATCACTTTTATCATATTTATAAGAAGTTATTCATATATTTCTATTATTTTTATCTCTATGAGGAAGTAAAGTGTTCATGAAATGAGCACCAAAATTATAAAAAAAAAAAATTTTACAACTTGGCAGCGGTTTATATATATTGTGTTTAAAATAAAGTAGGGAAGAGTGTGACAAAATGGGGTAGGCGGGTCAAATGGTGTACCCCTGTTTTTTTATGATGGGTACTTTTAATTTTTTATCCTCGATATATATCATTCATATTAATAAGAAAATGTTGTACAAGATCTTATACAGGGATTTTTAGTAGGGTATAGATCTATATAGATATTAAAAATCATTGAATTGAGGAAAATTTCTGAAAATAATTAAAATATTCAACTTTGAAATTTTTCTTTGAAACCGCATAACATTTTTGTTGTAAAAGATATTGAGGACAATGTTTTTTAATTGTTAATAAAAAGACATCTTTTTACACTGAGAGAAAAGAGGGAACACTGCAATACATTTGGAGGTTGTTTATGCCAATGCAAGGTTGGTTCAATTGCGTACTCTGAAAGGGGCTTGTAACGCGCCCTCGAGGGCGCGCTGCTGACTCTTTTCTCGCGGTCCCACAAATCAAGTCAACAGCACGCTCACGAAAAAGTCAGCAGTGCGCTCTCAGGGGCGCGTTACACGCCCCTTAGAGAACGCAGTAGAACCAAAATTATATTGCCATACACAACCTCCAAATGTGCCGCAGTGTTCCCTCTTTTCTCTCAGTGTACTAAAAAAAATTTCTGAAAAAAATTCGATGCTTTGTTAATATTAAAAAAAAAAATTTATTTTCGATTTTTGAAAAAACTCCATTTTTATTTTGGTTAATTTTTTGTGGTGGTAGTATATGTATACTTACCTCTAAGTGCTCTGTGAGTTTCAAAATGGGATCTGCATAACTTTCCGAAAAAGAAATAAAAATGTTCAATGCTGTGAGTCAAATCTTTAGTTTTATACATTGCGAATATGGCTCGATTGCAATACGGAGAAAAATGGAAAAATGATTTATGCAGTCAGTGTAGTACTCCTTTATAGAATAATATAAAGTGACAGGTACACACTATAGTATTAGAAGTTTCATAGCTGAGCACTTTGGGACTCAACACAAGTTATCCCATTCATCAGCTTAAACAAGACTGTTTATATAGTCTAAGAGGGAATAAGAGTATAAAAAATTGGAATGAGAAATTACTTTCTCATGTAATTGAAGGGCTACATAAAATAAGGGGACAAACGCTAGGCTTGGAAGGGATAGTACCAGTCGGGTAGCAGTGACAAGCCTTGAGCCGCTCGCTGCTACCTGACTGATATTATCCCTTTCAACCACGCGTTCGTCCTCTTATTTTATGTAGCCCTTCAATTGTTAAAAGATAGCGGCAGTGTACAAACACGAGTCAATAATAGAAGCGAATATTGAACAACTAGTAGTCAGTCCAGTTCTTTAGAAAAATGAACGCCGTGCACATAAAGTACACACTAAAAAAAAGTTTTACTTTCAGCCTCTTTTTGAGGCTGAATTTAAGATGTAAACGGAGTCAGCCCCGTTAAACAAGGACAGACTTATGTGAAATACATGGGCTGAATTTAAGGTGTAAACGGAGTCAGACTTTTTTTTTCCTGTGTACACTCAGAGAAAAAGTTTATTTCACTTAACCAAACGGTTTAATTAACCTATTTTATTTGTCACAATAAAACAATTTTGTTGATTTAAATAAAAATTTGGTTCATTTTAATAAATACGTAAAATTTGTTTGGTTATTGGAAAGAAATTTTTTATTTGAAGTTGTTTGTTTCATTTAACCAAATTTGTGTTTTGAATAGAGAATATTGTTTAGTTAAATACAGTTTGTTCGACACAACACACAAATTTGTTTGATTCAACTAAATAATTTTATTTGAGTCAAACAAAAATATTTGCTTGTATCAAAAAGTACATGTGTGAATTTAAAAATGCCGATCTCACTTGTCTACAGTCCGCGTTCGCGTCAAATTTATTAGTTAAATCGGTAAATCAAAGAAAATAAATTATAAGTGTCGGTTAAATAAATGCATTGTGTTCATTTTAGACTTACTGCATATTTAATTTGTACCATAGAAGTTTTGTGAAGTTTTCAGTTGGTTGTTTCGAATAAACTTTTTTCTGAGTGCATGTATAAAAATCATATAATATGTTTAATGTAATATTTTTAATTTTTTTTATAATTAAGTAATTTTATTATATGAAGAAATATATAATATTTTAGTCAATTGTTATTTATTTTCATCTAATAATGTTTGAGTTTCCTAATTTAATATTTTCTAGTATACATATTATTGGTTAATTTATGATTTATTATATGTATAATTTTAAAATATCAATAATTATATAATAAATTATAAATTAACCAATAATATGTACAAGAAAATATTAAATTAGGAAATTCAAATATTATTAGAGGAAAATAAATAACAAAATTAAGTAAACAAAAATATTTATTTAAATGAACCAAATACGTTAACTAAAACTATTTATTTGAATCAAACAAATCTTTTCTCTTAAAATAAACAAATTTTTTAGTTATATTAAATAAAATTTTTTGGTTAAGTGTTGGCTGACGTTTGCGTTCCATCATTTTGAATTTTTTATAACTTACATTACTTACTTCATTTTCGGATTCGTTATCAACGAACCCGAAAACTATGAATAGCGTTACACTTGTGTTTTTGTAACCGGACAGTTTTGCCTGGGGGTGAATGTCCTATATAAAAATGTCCTATGTCTTATAGTCCTATTCAGGCTGTATTTTAAGTGCAAGGTTATCAAAATGCAATAAAAAATTTCTCTGGAGAAACAGTTTTGACCGCTTTTTGTCATTTTCGCCCACTATGTGGTCAGCATTAGTTTTTCGCGCCTGAATGTATCTAGTAATAAAAATTATAGAATGTATTATGAATAAGTAGCACATTTCATAGAGATTTCAGGGAGTAATTCTGGGAGTTTTTATATATATTTTTGTAGAAAATCATTTAAGAATACCACACGGAGAAAAAATTAGCTATTTCAGCTGTCCCGAAAATAATATGATTTAAACGTGAAGGGGAGGAAAAAATCTATTTTAGGAAAAAATTTAAATTATATCCTTTTTGGTAATACTTTTAGACACAATATTTATTTCATTACTTAATCAAAAAATAAAATAGCTTGCAATTGCGAGATTCGAATTTTTTTCATTATTATACATATATTATGCATTATAAAATTTTTCAAATATTAAGACACTTTTTACTGATACAGAACTGTATTTTTCATTTATATTAATAGGTTCTTGCTCTAAAAATTACTATTTCTATTGAATATACTTTTAAAAAATAGTTTCTAAATTTAAAAAAATAATCTTTGTAATTAGTAATTATTATTTAAGAAAATAAACACGTATGGTGATATAAAAACTCATTTTTGTCAAATAAGTTAAAACATCGCTAAAGAAGTTAAAAGAAATTATCTACATTTCGGGCAGACACTTCGTGACTTTTCCACTAAACTGTCTGTTTGATATTCTTAAGTGATTTTCTACAAAAATATACAAAAACTCTCAGAATTACTCCCGGAAAAAATTCTCGGGAGACTCTGGGACTTTTTACAAGTGAGTATCTTTTTAAAGCGAAAACAATTTTTATCGTATTTCGATTATTCTTAAATTCTTATCGTTTATTACAAATATGGAAATGCAATAAAGTAATTATTGTAATTGAAAGATTCTCAGTGAAAAAATCTTATAAAATCTTCTTTGGGTTGCGATTTGTATGTTTTCAAATAATACGTTTTTTAATTTTCTGACATTTCTTTATTAAAAAATCATAATTCAAAGACCTGTTAATAACTTATGTATATGTTTTATATTATACAGGTTAATCTTCTTCATGTAATTACTCATTAAAGAAAGAGAATTTTTTGTTGTTAATATAATAATACTAGAAGCTTTACCGGTCATGAAGTTGCACAAAGTCATTAATTGTTAGGTTTTATTGTTAAGTTGAGAGACGAGAAAGGAAATCGTTAAAAGCCACTAATGATGTAAAAAGTCATGAATGCAAGAAAGGATATCAAGGAGGTATAATTTATACGATAAAGAGGATTGACGACTTTAAAAAACGAAATTAACAATGGAACCCTTTTAAATTTTTGTTTCTTTTTTCACATTGATTGATTTTATCATTAAAATTAACATTTGATACATTTAAAATTTTTTCTTTACTATATTACTGCATTTTTTCAGAAATCTACTAACATAAGATAGAACGATGGTAAATTGTATATTGAGAAATACCTTTAATTTCAAGTTTGAAATGATTGAAACAGGAATTTATTTTACTTACACAAAATTAATAAATTCCACATCACACGCGGTTGGGTTTGTGACTGTGTGGGTTTAAATTCATTTTATTTTTAATAACTAAACAAATCGCGAGCGCTAACCGACAGAATAAAATTACAGAAACTTTGCGCTTTAAGTTAGGAAAATAAAGAGACTCTAATACTTTGCCAAATGAACGGGGGTGATGTCGGGTGAATCCTCAAATAAGCGATTAATAAATTAAATTCGATTTATTGGAGTCTATTTTCACCATTTGTTCTCGACATGTTCCTTATTCTTTTCATTATTAATTTTAATTTCTTAGTTCAAAGAATTGCACACACTATGTGGCAACAACACATTCAATACACACAATATATACTCTATTTTCTCATGGACGACCCAAAAATGACGCCTTGTCGACATCGCACGAGTCTTATAAAAAATGTTGAATGATATGCATGCTCCTAAAGGACTACATCCCAGGGATAACCCAAAAGTCATAAAATAATTATTTACCGGAATTTTATAGAGTCACAAAATACCTCCTGTTACACTCTTCCCTTTCAGATGTGACGATATAATGAAATTCCATTAAACTGAAACAATTTCTACCTGAAGCAATTCAAATCATGTATTAGTTTAAAAAATATTAAACAAAAGAAATCATGACAATAATAATAATGTTATGCAGATTCCTCATATTAAACGCTCAATGTAATATTGTAAAATTTCAGTTTTTATTGTCGACCAATTAAAAAATTGAAAAAGTGAACAAAATAACTTCTATGTAATGAACATTATCTTTAATAAACTATTCGTCTTCGTCGACTACGTAATATCAAACCAAAAAATAATATGCTTTAGTTTTCCGATGAACTGTTGCCTATGTTTAAGTTCTTTTTGTATTTTGTTGGCACGATCACTGTGATTTCTTCCACATCGCGTAGCTCTGGACGTTCCTCTATGACCTCATCTAAAAAACTTGGTTGTCTGTGGAGTAAACAATGCACGCGGACGACTCTCTGGCGTTCCTCTTCGGAAAGCTCCAATGGTGACTTTATTTGAGTTCTCTGAAAATCGACAACTGATTTTAAAGCGTTTCCTTTGATCAAAAAGTAACAATGCAGTCAGGACACTCTGGACAGTACAAAAATTCATCTCTTCCACAACTAGAGCAGCGTCCCAAAATTCGCTCAAGTTCGACTCCGTGAGGAAATATGCAATTCACCGTGACATATCCTTCCGCTTTGCAAAAGGTGTAAAAGCCTGGGTAGATATGGTAATGAACATTCACTGAACAAATATTCCCGTGCTTTGCAGTTGGTGCATCTAGGTGAAATCTGCTTGGCGACTTAAATAACATGGGTTTGGGTTGAATGATCTACCACCTTGGACTCCTTCTCCAAACGCAACTTCGCTCTCATAGTGGTTGTTGAACGTCTTTTGGGTTCAACAATTCTCCCACTCTAAATCCATGTAGTGCCTCACGAAAGCTGGGTAGTCTTGAGAAGTAGTGTATTAGAAATTGTCGACACCACTGATTTTCTATCGGCAAAATCATCAAAGAACTCTTCAACTGCTTGCTCGAGTGTTCGAGGAGGTAAAGCAAAAGTCTCCCTAGAGTCTCCTCAAAAGCCGCATCCTTAAGTTTCTTACGTTGAAGAGCAAACTTCAACTCGCGACTTTAAATCATCATCTTCTGGAGCTGCAAATTTTCCAGTTGGTCGACTAAAAGATCGAATTTTATGACAGTTGATATCGCTTCCGAGATGTTTGGAGATAGATCCTGCAAACCATTACAATTTTCGAAGACTTCTTCTAGGTACTTTCAAATCAGTAACGCTATATTTTTATATATATTTACCAAATTTATCTACTACTTTGACTGTTGACGAACCAAGAACTTTGCCAACAAAAGCAGAACCCAAATATTTATAAGAAAGCTTTGCTGAGCAATTTTGAGACTTATTACTTAACTTTTTATTTAGTAAGTCGTTTATTATTATATTTTTTAAGTTGACTTTATACTTTATGTCTAAGCTCATCAATTAAACTCATACGCCCCGCGCCCCAAAGAAAACTGAGTCATCAACAGATTCGTCCCAGTCCTTGTCAGTCTCAAGTTTCTTACAATAGCTTCCCTCCCAGGGTTCAAGAAAAAAGGAGAGACCCTAGTTCCTGTATGTGGTACCGTATTGTATGCTAATTGTAACTTTGATAAATTCTCATCCCACTTTTTGTGGTCGTGCATTAGAAATTCAGCGATCATGGGTTAAATGGTTCGATTAAACCCATCGATCGGATACACAACGGCCTTGGGTGTACCCCAACGATCAAAAACCGAATCAAGAACTTTAACAACCGTCTTCCCATTTCTTGTACATACAGGAAATAATTCGAGATATTTGGTATACTAATCTAGGACGACTTTCTTTCTGAGTGCCGTTAAAATGTCTAAGTTAAGTTCTATCTTTCGGAACCAGAAAATCGATAATCGTTTGGATCTTTTCCGGGTTTGGTCTCATACCAAATTCGTCGAAAATATAACCAAGAAATCTAACATCTTTACACGCAAAGCAACTTTTTTCCCGATTTATGAGCAATTTATCTTCCCGAAAAACTTCGAAAACAAACGACGAAATTTGTAGATGTTCATCGAAATCTTCACGCACTGACGACAATACAATCGTCCAAATAAGTGAAAATCTGATCGCACCACTTTTTTGGTAAACCTTTATCCGAAATTAAAACCTCTAAACATTGTTTTAAAAAGTCCATTAACCTCTGGTTGATGGAGCTCCTGTCGGACGGCATCCGCAACCATTTTGTAAGGAATAAGCCAATTCTCTCGACGCTTTCTCCGCTGATCGTCTTTGTCCGCTGGTAAAAATTACTGGTTGTCATTGTAGTTCATAGCAGAATCGTCTAAAATTAAAAAATCAAATTTTATTTCAAAATGGACAACTTAATACAGGACCTAAACCTCTGATTTACTACTAATGTTAAAAATTACATTTCTTGTATATATCATTTATTTCCCGAGTCGAACTTTTAGACCTGCTTACCTCCTGGTAAGTATAATTTAACCCTAACCTGCACCTAACAAACCCTTGGTGTTTTTTTCCTCCTGCGTAAGTTCTATTTAACTCTGACAACTCCTTTTTAAGTCCTAATTGAACCTTAAACCCTGTATTGCTTCTACCACATTCTTTCGCAATAGGAAATGTTACGCGCGGTACAAGATATTCAACTTATTATTGTTTTGCAAATTACAAAATTTTTTATTTTGAAAATTTCACGACAGAATTCAATTATTTTTTAAAATTTTAATAAATCCTTCGAAAAAATTTAATTATTTTTATAAATAGTAAAATTCTTCCGAAGAATTCAATTAATTTTATAAATAGTAAAATTCTTTGCAGGAATTCAATTATTTTCAAAACAATTTTAATTGAATTCCTTAGATGAATTCAAATATTTAAAAATATTTTCATAAATTGCAATTATTTTCTTAAACTTTAATAAATTCTTCGAAATAATTCAACTATTTTTATAAATACTAAAACTCTTTGCAAGAATTAAATAATTATTAACCCAATTAAAATAAAATTAAACGAAAGAATTTAATTATTTTCAAAAATTCCCATAAAATTTAGTTTCAACAAGAATTTAAAATTTTTGAAAAACAATTTAATTATTCTCAAAATATTTTTAAAAAAAATCTATATAAGAATTAAATTACTAGCTCAATACAATTTTTGAATATATTCGTCAAAAGAATTGAAATAATTCTATTATTTTCGAAAAGTAATTAAAATTCTTATGATGAATTCAATTATTTTGAATATACTTAATTTTAATAAAATTCTTTGAAGAAATTCAATTATTTTCGAAACAACTTTAACTGAATTTTTCGAAAAAATTTCATGATTTTTAAATATTTCTATAAAATTCTTCATAAACAATTTAATTATTTCTTAAAATTTTAATAAATTCTTCGCAAGAAATCACTTATTTTGAATACAATGTTAATAAAATTCTTCTTCATAAAATTCAATTGCTTTCGAAATTTTCAATTAAAATTATTAAAAAAAAACTCCATTAGTTCAAAAAAAAAATTCAAAGAAATTTTTCAAAAAAATTTAATTAGGATTTTTAAAAATATTAATAAAATTCTTTGCGAGAATTTAGTTATTTTTCTAAATAAAGAAATTCTTTGAAGGAATATTCTATTATTATCAAATTTTTTGATAAAATTCTTTGCAACAATTCGAAGATTTTCAATACATTAATTTTAAAATTGAAAATATTTAAAAAGAAAAATTAAAAAAAGATTAAGAAACCAAAATGTAAACAACAATTAACTTCAAACTGTGAATAGGTTACCGAAATATGTACTTTTTTATTATTAATTTATAAATATTATTTTTAACTGAAATGTTTTCACTTTTTTTTAAATAATAAAAATATTAATTTATGAATGTTTAAAGGTTATTATTATTAAACAATTTATTTACTTGCTGTAGTGTATTAGTGTCAATTAATGCTTTATTGAATAACTCAACAAGTCACTGAAAATAGAGCGTCTGTGTTCAGTTAGGTTCCGTAGCATAGTGGTTAGGGCGTTAGTTTCGTAGTCCGTAGTTCGTAGGTCGTAGGTTCAAGTCTCGCGTGCGTTAGATTTTATTTATTTCGTAGGTTTGCGTTTATTCCGATTTTTCTGTATTGTATAGGTATAAGTATTATTATATACACCGTTAAATAATTTAATTAACAAATATTAAATTAAATTTTTTTTTTATATATAAATGGATATGTATTAATCCCCACATATATACTAACATTATTTATGAATTCGCTATTGGTCACAATTAAATTAAAAAAAAAGTAAAAATCATTAAATAATAATGCCATTTATTAATAATTAAAGTTGTTATAAAAATTAGTTAAAAATGATCTCAAATATGCTATGAGCAGTTTTTCCAGGGTTTTTGGAGAGGAAAGAATTCTGTAAGTAAGGGTCAAGCAGTATTTAATAAGGTTCTAGGAACACCTGCTTTCCCCCTTTTACCATCTAAATTTGTCGCTAACCAGGGGTTTGCAGGAGGTAATCAGAGTTAACTTGCAATGCAAATAAACTCTGCTTTCATCCTATTACATCCTTACAAACCCTCAGTTTTAAGGAGGTAAGCAGGTCTAAAAGTTTGACTCGGGTTAAAACAAAATTGTGTTTTTTAAGATTTTGAGATTCAAAAGCTTGCCATTTTCTTAATTTGTGATGTTTTTGAGTATTTCGAGGTTTAGGTCCTGTATTAAGTCATCTATTTTGAAATAATGTTTGATATTTTTATTTTAGATGATTCTGCTATGAGTTACAGTGACAACCGTAATTGAAAGTAATTTTTTCCAGTAGACAAAGCGCCCTCGGTAGAAGGAAGGTATATATATATTTTTTCCAATCTGAAACTAGTGCAGTCATCTGAAATTGACAGTAGAACTGTTGAGTGAGTATTAAAAATAATAAACATTAAAGTCTAAAATTTTTTGCATAATTTGACAACACCGGCACACAAAAAAAATTGATTGGATTGCCAGGACTGCTATGTATTTACACTACAGTAAATATGCATATATTTATGTAGTTTCGTAAAGCGATTCTAAAAAGACTATAGAGTGGATTGAGAAGAAAAGGAATGAAGCATTTATAAAGAAAAAGAAGGAATACTATGTGTGAGCAAGAGGATATGGAAAGACAAAGATGTGTTTAGTTTAGAACCACAAGGGCTTTCGAAGAGATTAAAATCGTCGAACCACTTCTCTCTTTCTTCGAGATTTCTATCCTATCGTCCCTCCTAAAAAATTATGCAGTTTAAAAACAGAAAACTTTCATCCAGAAGCTATTCCAAAATATTTGTTAGGATCAGGTTTTAATTAAAGAGTGATAAGCAAACGATTTGTACAAGTCATAAATTAATTATTTTAAGTTTATAGTAGTCAGACACCTAAAGCAATCTTTTTAATTAACACTGCTTAAAAAGTGCAATTCAAATTTTTTTCAAATTCTTTTAGGTGATATTGTTCCTTACGATCACATAAAACTAATAAACCATTCATGTTTATGAAAAAAAATGTTATTCGATAAAAAAATTAGTAAATAAATAAGTAAGAAGACGACAGTAGTCGGCCACCTTCAAAAACCGTAAACAAATTTTTATCAATTACAAAAACTAAGGTTTGTTTATGATGATCTCAGAAATGATTAGCAACAAACAAATTGCTTTTGTCTCATGCGGTTTTATAGCTATTCAAAATTTAAAAGTGTCCGACTACTCTTTGGTTTACCCTTTTATTCAAATTTTATTTCTGATTTAAAGTAAAAAGGAGTTTTACATTTCTTCATATTGATTATAATTTGAATTAATTGTCATATTTGATTTTACATGCAACATTCATCCTTCGATGAGATAAGTTTTCAAATTCAGCTTCTTACAATTTTCAATGTTGATCTCCATTATTTACTATATCTAACAGAGATTAAAAAATGAGGCTCTTTTCTTTCGTGTTGTTTTTTTCTAAGAGGATAAATTGATCTTGATGCTGCTGCATCCTAAACGATACAGTAGCATCTCCGAATAAAGTGGAGTAGCAACGACCGACTAACAACAGAAGCCAATGACTACTGAAATAAAATATCATTCTTAACTTCTTCGGTACTTTTCGCGAGGCACATGATTATTCAATGTCAGTCACATGATTAACTGCGCGCTGCATTACTCCAATAGTAGTCAGGATAATCATCTCAATAACCGAAATTTTCATTAATTTCAATTTGTATTTGATAGGGCAATTCCGGAAGAGTTGGAATATTTTTTTTAAACCACTGCCAATTTCTAGAACATTGATAAAAACGGATGTATGTATGGAAATTTGAACTCATAAAATATCGCGTCTAAAGTGTATGACCTTTCATTTAGGTATTTCTAGAAATTTTAATTTTTCGAAATTCAAAATGGCGGCTCAAAAATGGCCGACAAAATATCTAAAATTTTGAATAGTCAGAAAAATAAATTCTAGACTTATTTTCTCATCACAAATGACTAAAATTAGTATACAAATAACATCTATGATAAAATTTTATCACTATGACTAATTTACCAATATTTTAAACAATTTTTATAAACAAATTGTTTTTTTAATGTCACAAGTATTGAAAAAAATTTGTTTGTTTACATACGGCTCCTATTTTGATAGTTGCAATGAATTTTGGGGATAAAAATTGTTTAGCATTATTATTATTTAACAATTTTATAAACAAATTAAGAATTGACAATAATTGAAGCTGAAAAATAGTGTCTTCTTCCACCGACTTTTTTACTGTTCTCTTATAATGGATCTTTGAGGTGAAAATTATTGACCACAATTATTTAACAACTCTACACCGAAAAAAATGCCTAGGACTCGTATACCAGGAATTGACTAGGTTTCCTAGTTACGAGAGGAGCCAACTATAGAATCCTGGTCAAAGTAATAAGATTCAAGCATAGTTAAAGTAACCAGGAAAATTAGTCGATGTAATCAGGAAAAAATAGTCAAATTGACTAGGAGAATAATATTAGATTTACACTGTGTATCATAATTATTTGAAATTGCTAATCAAATTCTTATTATCAAATAAAAGAGAAAAACTAATTAAAAGAAAAAAAATTAATTATTGTTTTTGAACATATTTATATTTGACTTTGTATTTATATTCCTTGAAATTAATTTAAACTTATGAAATAAATATTTGACGCAGGGGGACGCGAACACCTGAACCTAACGAATACGCACTTCGAAACCCGGAACGATAACCACTACACTAAACACGACTTGGTATTTTAATTTTTTAATAGACACTAGATTTTCGAGTCCAAATACAATACTTAATCAGATGATGTTTTATACATTTCGAGTACACAATTTTATACACTTGTCAAAAACTATTTATTTTTAATTATTTATGACATTCAAATGAAAATAAATTTAAATACACAAATTATTGCAAAGGTAAATTTTCAAACACACTGCGCGATTAAAATAGTAAAAATGTTGTCACCACGTGCGTAAAAATTTCGACGATTGTGACGTATAATTTTAAACTATTTTAATTTAGTATAAAAGTTCTGCTTACGTCAGGCAAAATCTGACGCTTTCAACAAAAATAATAATATGAAATTTAAGTTAATAAATTTCGCCGTCAGGCGCCAATTAATTTTGAAGCTCAATTAATAAACTACTCGACTCTTTAACAACAACCCGACAAACAACAACACCTCTGAGACGCTCTCAATCGTCAGAGGAAATTCTGTCTGAACAAGTTGGCAAGCAGAAATGCCAACGACGAGACACGACTGGCACAGCACTGGCACGATACTGACTCACCCAGCGATGTTTCTCAATCTCTCTTTCACTGGCTTCTTAGCGGCTGTTTTCCTCAGGGATAACTAGGGAATAATCCAAAGAAAACAACTTCACTTCTCTTCACACTCTTTATTAATCCTTTTCTCGACACGACACACAAATTTCTCAACAAACTCAAAATTTCACGAAAACTGTCACACTTTCTCGACAAGTCTCTTAACACATCTACACGTCTCGTATGTCAACTATCTACACACATCGTAGATCAACTCTCCTACAAATCTCGTAGGTCACTCGAAAACAATATGTCGGCGAAAAACTACAGACACCTGTTTTTGGCTTTTCCCACACGTGCTCGGTTTCTTCAACTCTTCTTCTCTCTTGTTCCAACTGGCTCTTCTCTCTCGGTCTCTCTCTAACAATAATCGGCTCTGCCCTCTACCACTTTCTCTCCTACTAACTAGCCGCGCGACACACATTCACCACTGATAGTGGGTCACACGGCAGTTCCGACTTTCTAAATTACCATACCAATTAACGATCACGGTTCAGGGATAATTCCGACAGATGACATGACGATTCAGAATTTAGACAAAATACAGAACGACAATTCACATCGTCACACGATTTATATTGAAACCTAACCAAAAAAGTCTGAAAGAATTGACTAATATAATTAAATAGTTTACTTTCTAAAACGTGGACTATCTATATTTCCAGAGGTTCCGAGAAACCAGCAATTTTAATGTATGTAAGAACTCCATTTTATGTACAAAAAATAGACGCGAGTAATGATAAAAAATCGTTTTACGAAATCACGATAAATGACGCGAAAGATATAGAGGTAAACACTGTCAGAACAGAAGGAGACACGTGCGCATTATGGAAATAGGCAAAATTACTAAAATCCTAGTCAATTTGACTAGGATTTGCAGGGTTGTTTTTGCCAGGCTTGAATTTGTTGAATCAACGTAGCGATCCTAACCATAATGATTAGGAATCCTTATTACTTTTACTATAGATTAAGATTAACTATAGAGTCATTATAGTTAATAATACCATCGAGATTTTTTTCGGTGTATAAACAATTGTTATAAACAAATTTCAAATTAACAACAAGTAAACATGTTAAAATTTCGTCTTCTCCTTTACCACTTTTTTCTGTAGGATTAATGAATCTTAAAACTTTAATTTACCTACTAATATTTTTCAATAAAGTTATAAACAAATTATTTATTTACATTAACTGAAGGTAAAGTGGTGGTATTGGCTTTACTCTCACATAGAAATGACATAGAAAAAAGTATATGAAAAGAAAATAGCCCAGACAGCACGTAAGCTTGCAGCAAGCTTGCCGCTAACTTGATGTAATCTTATATGGAAATTGTTTATTATATAAAATTAATTATTAATTATTAGCAACAAATTTATATTTAATATTTTTAATTTGTATTAAACATTAAAAAATTATAACAACGTTATATTAATAATGTTATTAATTTCCCCAAAGAATTGGAGTTGGGAATTATTATACATGATCAGTGGATAATAATTAAAAATTGTCAACGTCGTAGCAGACGTTAACTATACACATTATCATTTAAGATAATATGGTAAAAAGCCTGTTCAGCGGACCGATACTTATACTCTGCGTAAGACAAGTCGTACGCGAGAGAGGTATTTCTCGCCATCTACCAGGGAGTTAGAGAATTATAAGAGAAACTTCTATTAGTTTTCTAATTCCTTGCTAGATGGCGAGAAATACCTCTCTCGCGCACGACTTGTCTCGCGCAGAGTATAAGTATCGGTCCGCTGAACAGGCTTTACCATATTATCTTAAATGATAATGTGTATATATACACATCCACTGATCATGGATAATAGTTCCCAACTCCAATTCTTTGGGGAAATTAATAACATTATTATCATAACGTTGTTACAATTTTTTAATGTTTAATAAAAATTAAAAATATTAAATATAAATTGTTGCTAATAATTAATAATTAATTTTATATAATAAACAATTTCCATATAAGATTACATCAAGTTTGCGGCAACCTTTAGTGGAATATTGCTGCAAGCTTGCATTGCAATATTGCAGCAAACTTGCACATGAAGCTTGCTATAAGTGGGACATTTTAAGCTTGTGGCAAGCTTGCCGCAAACTTGCACGTCAATATTGGCAATCTTGCACAGTGCTGCCAACTTAGTATATTTTATACTAGATTTAGTATAATTCACATGACGTTTAGTATCTAAAATTTTGATCTAGTATCTAGTATAATCTTTAGTATATTTGAGAAAGTTCTGAATTTTATCATCAACACATGTTTTCTGTAAAAATGTACAGATTTTTTTATTTTTAAATTTTCATAATTCCCGGTTCTTTAGTCACCTTAATGTGTTAAACAAAATTGTTAAATTTATTTTAAATATTTAATGAACGTAAAATATTGTTTTAAAGTGCTATATTTTATTTAAAATTTAAGTAAACTCTTTTAAAGTAAAAAATACTATTTCGCAATATATATTTTCAAATTTCGCGGTGTTAGTATAATTTTAGTATAATCCGCATCACTGTCTAGTACATTCCAGTAAGGTCGAGTTGGCAGCACTGATCTTGCACGGCAAGCTTGCCTCAAGCTTGCTGCAAGCTTACGTGCTGTCTGGGAGTATATTGTGCATCTAGGGAGGAAAAAAGAAGATTTCCACCCGTGGTGCACATACTATTTTTTCTAACACACGTAAACGGAAAGTACAATTACTTCATATACAAAATTTTAACGACAGTAGTGTTTTCAACCGAAAGTTTATTATAATAATAGTATAATTTTTTAAAATGATTAATTATTAAAAATTAACAATTTTAACAATAACAATAAACAACAATTTAACAATTTAAACAAATTGAAAAACAAACAGAAACAACAATTTAATAATTTTAAGAATTTAACAATTTAACAATTTTCAATAAAACATATATTTAGTCGTAAATAAAGATATATTTTATCTTTACATTGTTATTAAAATATATTACATGTGATTTTGGACGACAGGGAGGTAAAGTACTTTTCTCTCCCCGCTATGACGTCACGGGGAGGTAAAGTATACTTTTCTCTTCCCTTTATGACGTCAGAGTTAGGTAAAGTATCATTCCCTCCCTCTCGTCGGAAAAGACATACTTTCCACCCTCTACACAGGTAAGAAATGATGTACTTTCCGTGCGTGTGTTATAGAAAAAACTATTTTTTTATATTCAATTGTTGTTAAAATGTGATTTGTTTACAGCAATTGTTTATAACTTTATTGAAAAATATTAGTAGGTATATTAAAGTTTCAAGATTCATTAATCCTATTGAAAAAAATAGTAAAGGAAAAAACGAAATTTTTTCATGTTTACTTGTTGTTAATTAGAAATTTGTTTATAACAATTGTTTATAAAGTTGCTAAATAATTGTGGTTAATAATTTTTACCTCCAAGATTCATTAAGAGAACAGTAAAAAAGTCGGTGATAGTAGATACTATTTTTCAGCTTCAATTATTGTCAGTTCTTCATTTGATTATAAAATTGTTAAGTAATGATGTTAAACTATTTTTTATCCCACATGCACAAAAATGGCGCTTTTAGATAGCTGACGACAGGGAGTAAAGTCACTCATTTGTTCGACCATATTAAAATGGCGTCCATTTTCTCCAAAGAGGCAAACATAACAGCTGATCCCATGCGTTATTTTTGCCCTTGGGAGAAAACGGCCGCCACTTTCATATAAGTCGAACAAGTGAATGACTTTTACTCCCTGTCGTCTGCTATCTGAAATCGCCACTTTTGTGCATTAGGAATAAAAAATATCGTAAGTGACACGGGAATAAAGGCAGCCAATTTGTTTACGATGATTTTTGTGACACGAGTGGAGGTCGAGGGCGCCCTCGACATCCACTCGTGTCACAAAAATCACCGTAAACAAATGGCTGCCTTTATACCCTTGTTGCTTAATATACTATTTATCCTCAAAATTCATTGCAACTATCAAAATAAGAGCCGTATGTAACAAACAAATTTTTTTCAATATTTGTGACTTTAAAAAAAACAATTTGTTTATAAAATTTGTTTAAAATATTGTTAAATTAGTCATAGTAATAAAATTTTATCATAGATGTTATTTGTATACTAATTTTAGTCATTTGTGATAAGAAAATGCGTCTAGAATTTATTTTTCTGACTATTCAAATTTTTAGATATTTTGTCGGCCATTTTTGAGTCGCCATTTTGAATTTCGAAAAAATTAAAATTTTCAGCAATGCCTAAATGAAAGGTCTTACATTTCGGACGCGATATTTTGTCAGTCCAAATTTTTCCTGAAGCGATTTCAAATTAAAAATGTAGTTTTAATGAAACAAAAACCAAAAAATTTGATGTTTTTTTTGTTTAAACCATCATAACTTTTAATCTTTAAGTCAAACGTTAAATTTTCTTGCAAATTCTGAGAGAGGACGAAAAAATACATAAGTTAAACATATTTTTTCTCGTTCTTTATAAAAAAAACAGATATACTTATATTTTACTTCCTCATAGAGGAAGTATTGCAATACCAAAATTTTTCGAGTTCGATTTTTTTACATATCTTTATGTTATTTAACCTCAGGAGTTCAAAAATGACATTTTTAAAAAATGTCATTCCGTATGTGTGTGTGTGTAAACATCACATTTTCATAAATATCTCGAAATCATGAAGAGCTTTTGGGCTGAATTTTTTTTAAAATTGTAGATCTCACCTGCGGACATAAAGCGAGAGTACTTTCTGATATATTAATAAAGTTTAACTAAATTTTTTTTATTTTTAATTTTGCAAAAAAACGTTTTTTGCCCATAACTTTAAAAAAATGTTAGGATACCTATAAATGTTTTTTCATAATTTTGTAGTTTTTTTTAGATGCATCTTTTGAGCCCTAATTGAACATTTTTCGTGCATATCAACCGGAGTTATTAAATTTTTAAAAATCAAAAATTTTGAAAAATAAGACTTTTTTGAAAATTTTGTTGAAAAACGTAGAAGTAACTTTAAAATTATCGTTACCAACTTGTAGAGCATTAAAAAACGCTTCGATTGACCTTTTTTTGAACCTAATTCGATAATAAATTTCGAAATTATTGGTATTTTTAAAACCAAAAATTGTGAAAAATGACATTTTCTCATCTTTAAAACTTATTAATGAAAAGAAAAGTAAAAATAATAATAATTTAATTTTTTAGTAATTCAAACAAAAAAGGGTCTCTTTCAGGAGAATCACCCATATATATGTGACCTGGTCTATGAAAAGGGACCTTACATGTCAAAAAATCATTTTTCACTTTTTTTGTTGATTCGGATAGAGTTTAAAACGCTCTTCAAGATGAAAACTGATGTTTTTTATCATACAAATTAAAATAACGAAGACGATAATTTGTTATTATTTACACGGAAAAAAATTTTTACTGTTGGATACAGCTAATTTTGAAAATAAATAATATAAAGAATCTATGCAACTAATTCAGTGAATGATTTCCAATGCAGTAGTCAAACTGTTTCTCTGATATAGAGAAAATGAATTTTACTGGTCAGCCATATTGGAAATATTTGACAGTTTGCCATTCTCATAGAAATTTCTCTAAAATCACAAATGTCAAATTCACATTTCTTATCTCTAAATACGTATTAATTTACTAATTTTATATTTTATTAGTTATAACATAAAAAATATAATTAATAGAATTTGAATATACGCTTTGAACATTAATTTAAAAATGTTTTCATTTAAGTGTTATTTTGAGGTTGCGTTGTTTTCAAAAGGTAACGCAAGGAATATCATTTTCGCTAGATCAGCGAAAATGGATTATCGATGGAGCCAAATCAGTGAAACTTATAGCTATTATAGTGAATGTTATCTCTACTTTAGTAGAACCTTTTTTAGCGTGTAGAAAAGTTGACAGTTTCCTTGACAGCTGTCAACTGTAAACTTGTCCATCTGACAGCATATTCGTAATCAGCGACCTCGAAAACCTTATTACTGTCTTTTTTATTAAAAATGATTAAACCCCAGTTTGTGAAATACTTTTACAAAATTTAATATATATACACGGAGAGAAATGTGTTACGAATAACGCTAGAGACATTTTGATTCGCTTTTCGCATAGACGTCTGTACCTAATTTTGCAAAGGCCGGTGCTAACTTTGCACAGCTTTTTTCCACTTGTGCCACAGTTGCTCAAATCCATGAAAAATCAGCATGGATTTCTTGCAACTTTCGCATGGTGGTGTGTATGCGCTTTTAGTACGGCCTGTTCATGCGCTAAGAGCAACAGATTTCTCTCCGCCCACATAGCACAATATCTTGCTGTAAGTTTGTGGTGTGGATTACACGTATAGTTTGTAAGGATAGGGTTGTATACTTGTGGTAAACTTTAAATTTCCGCCATTACGGTAAGCTTACAAGTAAAGGTTATTGTAAGCTTACATGTAAAGGTTACTGTAAGCTTACAAGTAAAAGTTATTGTAAGCTTACAAGCAAAGTTTACTGTAAGCTTACAAGTAAAGGTTATTGTAAGCTTTCAAGTAAAGGTTACTGTAAGCTTACAAGAAAAGATTGTTGTAAGCTTACAAGTAAAGGTTATTGTAAGCTTAAATGGTAAGGTTGTGGTAAGGTTACTATAAAGTTGTAAGGTTGAGGTAAGGTTGTGGTAAGTTTACTAAATAAGGTAAATCTTTACAAAATAATTTATAATATAATTAAAAACTAAATAAAAAATTTTTTAAAAAAATTTTTGGTCTTGCTTCATTTTGGAAATCTAACAAAGCCGTTGAAAATCTTGAAAACAAATTTGGGAGGACTGGGATTCGAACCCGGGATCGACGCACATAAACCTAACATCCTAACTAACTGAGCTAAGTAGGGAACTGACAAAGAAAAAATACATTTTGCTTTTAAAGAGTTAGTCATCTTCTTGGTTCACCTTAAAAGCAATATTGATTTTTTCTTTGTCAGTTCCCCACATAGCTCAGTTAGTTAGGATGTTAGGTTTATGAGCGTCGATCCCGGGTTCGAATCCCAGTCCTCCCAAATTTGTTTTCAAGATTTTCAACGGCTTGTTAGATTTCCAAAATGGAGCAAGACCAAAAATTAAAAAAAAAATTTTTTATTTAGTTTTTAATTATATTATAAATTATTTTGTGAAGATTTACCTTATTTAGTAAACTTACCACAACCTTACCTCAACCTTACAACTTTATAGTAACCTTACCTTAAAAATTAAAAAAAAAATTTTTTATTTAGTTTTTAATTATATTATAAATTATTTTGTAAAGATTTACCTTATTTAGTAAACTTACCACAACCTTACCTTACTTGTAATTTAAGCTTACAATAACCTTTACTTGTAAGCTTACAACAACCTTTACTTGTAAGCTTACAACAACCTTTACTTGTAAGCTTACAACAATCTTTACTTGTAAGCTTACAATAACCTTTTCTTGTAAGCTTACAGTAACCTTTTCTTGTAAGCTTACAAAAACTTTTACTTGTAAGCTCACAGTAACCTTTACATGTAAGCTTACAATAACCTTTACTTGTAAGCTTACCGTAATGGCGGAAATTTAAAGTTTAACTTAAGTTTACCACAAGTATACAACCCTATCCTTACAAACTATACGTGTAATCGACACCACAAACTTACAGTAAGATATTGCGCTATGTGGGCGTATATATATATATATATATGGGCAATTCTACGTGAGATTTCAGTCGACCTCTTAAAATCGGCCAAAAATATTTTTTTTCTATTCTGTATTGAAAAAAACAGATACGTATTTTTTTATTATTTTTTTGGAGGCCAAATTTTTGAGTTATCAATTTTCAAAATTTTCGCTTTTTAAATGTAGCTATATTTTTAATGTCAGATAACTCAAAAAATATTGCTTCTTTTCATTTTTTGACAAGAAAAAAAAAGTTTTGTTTTTCTCTCTACTTTTGAATAATCATTACAAAAATTTTTTTTTTCATTTTTTATTAAAAAAATAAAAAAAATTTATAAACAAATTAATTTTTTTTAACTTTGGGTATGATAAATTTTTAATTTTCTTTTTCTAAAACATAACTGGAAATGAGAAGAAGGTTTTGCAAAAAGTTTCAGAGTGGGCCTGACAAGTTTGATGGGTCCAAAAAATAATTAAGCTGTCCGTGCAGGTCGCACGCACGCGGCACAATGGGATTTTTTTACAATTTATTATTAAAAATTGTCTAGAGCCTACAAATTTTATCGGATTTTTATTATTATTGAATTTTAAGGCTCTAAACAATTTTTAATAATAAATTATAAAAAAATCCCATTTTGCCACGTGCGTGCGACCTGCACGGAGAGCTTAATTACTTTTTTTGGACCCATCAAACTTGTCAGGCCCACTCTGAAACTTTTTGCAAAACCTTCTTATCATTTCCAGGTATGTTTTAAAAAAAGAAAATAAAAAATTTATCATACCCAAAGTTAAAAAAAATAAATTTGTTTATAAAATTTTTTTATTTTTTTAATAAAAAATGAAAAAAAAATTTTTTTGTTATGATTATTCAAAAGTAGAGAGAAAAACAAAACTTTTTTTCTCTTGTCAAAAAATGAAAAGAAGCAATATTTTTTGAGTTATCTGACATTAAAAATATACCTACATTTAAAAAGCGAAAATTTTGAAAATTCATAACTCAAAAATTTGGCCTCCAAAAAAATAATAAAAAAATACGTATCTGTTTTTTTTCAATACAGAATAGAAAAAAAATATTTTTGGCCGATTTTAAGAGGCCGACTGAAATCTCATGTGGAATTGCCCATATATATATATATTCTCTCTCCGTGCAGTAAGCAGAAATTAATATTAATTCTTAATTCTTAAAACTAAAAATAATTCAAGTTTTAAAAGTAAAATTGCCTTGAATTGGAATTTCAAATATATTATTTGAATTTAATTATTAAAAAATATTTCTTTAAGATTAATCGACTGGTTATTATTATAGGTAGTAGTGTGTCGTAAGTTGTCTTTAAGTTAAGAGCGCGTTAGCTAAATGGACAGGGCATAGGGGCATCCTGGCATTTCAAATTTGTGATTTACACGTCGTAAAGTCTGCGGGCAAACGCTTAACTCGTATTTATTTTTCGCCTCACCAATTGCAAGCATATACATACACATTTGAGAATAATGCATCATAAAAGTCATGACGTCATTTCTTTTACGTTCTAAAATGGTTTATACGATCCTGGATTACTGTCGAAGGCATCAGAGATAAATATTAGAAGGATTTTATTGAAATTTTCGAAGTTCATACTATTAAAGAAAAATATCTACATGACACATTATTTTCACAGAAAATAGTAACCCAGGGGGAAATTTCCCACTGGCATGGTACCGCGCCAGTACAAACGTCGGTAAGACTGTACTGGCATGGATCCGCCTGACGACCAGATCGGTGCAAATAATGTACTGGAACCTGACAATGTGTTGTAGTGGCTACACGTCTGGCTCGGTACAGATTTAATACCGCTAAACATCCGGCGTTGTACCGGCATTCGTCCGCCAAACATCCGGCGTTGTACCAGCATTCGTCGGTCTGGCAACCAGGACGGGCCAAATTTTGTTCCGAAAGATAACTTTCGACTGGCGTTCTACTGGCATTCGTCCGCCTAGCAAGCGACGCGGGCCAAATTATATTCTCTATTGAAAAATAAAATAAAAAAAATATTTAATTAACTATGCATGGTGCATGTTAATTAATATTTGTTTACAGATCATTTGAAACATTTTTTACACATTTAACATTTTTTTTACACATTAAAATTCTAAACGCTCGCAGGGGGATACGAAACCCAAGCCTATCCTAATCTACGCACCGAAGTCTAATACGCTAACCACTACGCTATTCGCTCGCTTGCGGATGAGAGCAAAACAAAACCCATATACAGTACCGCTAGGGAGCAAACAATTTTAGCAACTTATATACAACAATAAATAATAATTTAAAAACAAATTGAATATTTTAGCATTTTATGAATATTATGTAAATAAATCTAGTGTTTTATATTTATAAATAATTAGCTGTATACTTTATTTAAATTCAAAATTTTTAGTAAAAATCCTTAATGAGTAACGAAATTTGGACTTGAGTCAAACTTAAATCAGTAACTATTAAGGAAAAATTAATATAATTTACCAGATATTTTTTGATCAAATTTATTTATTTATTTATGTAAAGCTAACTTCACTATGAAAAAATTGATACAGGACTGTACATATAATTGTAATGTAATAAACCTGAAATTTTATATTAAAAAAACAATTTAATACTATTCTTTTTAAGTTTTCATTGATTGAACATAATTTTTTTTTTAATTCAGTTAAATTTAATTAATTTATAATAATTATTATAGAAACTTGAATATAACAAAAAAAATTAAATATTTAATTTATTAATTCTTATTAATTAATAAATAAATAATAAATATTATTAAAAAATATAATTATAACCTATTTTTCAAATTCATTCATTTTTACAATTAAATTTTATATTCTTGCATTATTAATTCCTTCTTTAGTATTTAAACTTCAAAAAATTCTCCTATACAAAAATTTTTACAACGTAAAGGATTTAAAATTTTTATTACTTTAATTATTATCTTATCCATTTTATTTAATCAATTTTTATTGGAAACAATAAAAATATAGCTAAATTTCCAGTTTGTAAAAAATCTATTTTAGACGATTCTAAATAATGTGTTGATTAAAAAAATAATTATCCTATGAAAGCATTAAATTGTTTTGAAAGAATAGATAACAATTACCATATTCTTAGCTTATTATTATCAATTAAAATCTTATTAATAATAATATAAATTATTTAGTTCTCAGTCAGTAGAATGCCTGTACCGCTCGGGTCGTTAGACGGACGAATGCCAGTACAACGCCGGTTGTTAGTTGGTATAAATTTTGATCCGGCGGCCGGATCAAATCCTGTACCGCTCGGGTCGTTAAACGGACGAACGCCAGTACAACGCCGGTTGTTAGTTGGTATAAATTTTGATCCGGCGTCGGATCAAATCTTGTACCGCGCCTGTAGTGCCGACAGTAGAAAGAGTGTATCGAAAGTCGCATCCGCCTTTGTACCGCGCCAGCAGAAATTCGCATCCGAATCGGTACAAACTGCCTGTACTGATATTGACTCTCCAATTCAACCGGCGCGGACGCTAGACGGTTGGACGATCCGGCATTCGCCCGACTTTTCCCCCTGGGAAGGTGTTAATATAATACCAGACTGGATTAAAACAATCTGCAACAGTTTAATCCCTCTAGGATTAAATTAACACCAGAATGGATTAAAATAATTCACTTTGGTGTTATTTTTTACTACGAATGAAATTTCACTACAGATCATAACCAAGTCAATGATTTGTCAAAATTCAACGAATTTATCTTTACCAGGGACTTTTTTAGTTTCTTACTTGCGTACTTACTCATTTACTCAGATCATTATCTATTGTTCCTGATAAAGCTCAATTCGGACAATTTTGACAAATCTTTAACTTGGTTTTCATTTTAAGTAAAATTTCATTCATAATCAAAATAACACCAAAATGGATTATTTACATCTTTTTTGTGTTAATTTAATCTGCAACGCTTTTTAATACCTTACAATTTACTGTGTTAATTATTCTCCGACTTACACGTATGTATACTGGAGTGACCAGTTTTCAAAATAATAATTTATCAATACTGATATTTCTAAGAAAGCATTTTTTCTAATCAATTGAAATCTTCAGAGTTCTTTGACAAGCCTTTAAAATTGAGACCATAATTGAAACGTTGGCAATATCTTTGCCGATATATTCGTGATCCGGTTTCAAGATCGCGATTGGGCCCTGGGCTTGTCTTCTGTCAAGATCATCGAAAAGGGAATTCGATCAATACGACCGGTTTAATTGCATTTTTCAATGGGAAAGAAGTTGCAAATTTCAATCTATAAGTGTTAACAAAAATAAGAAGGTAATTTAGACAAAATAGGTGTATAGCATCACTAATTAGGAACTAATTAATATTAAGCATTTTATTTTTGATAAATTATTTTAATACACAGAATTTTTACCTTTTTATTTTAATTTTATAAACAATTTTTTAAATCTATTTTTAAATATATTTACATACATGAAAATAATTTAAATGTCGCAAAAAATTATTTTTTCAGCATAAATCATGCAAATTTAACTTTTTATAAAATCAGTTGTAGTTGCTTTACCTTTATTAAAAATAATTATTATTAATATCCAAGAAAATTACATTTTTGTAAAAAAAATCCCAAAAATTTTGCAAAATATAAAATTAGTGATAATATTATTTATATATTTTTATGAATATAAGGGGCAGCGATATGAAATATTCATTTTGAAGACGAGAAGCAGTCATGGAAGTGCGTTTTAGGACAAGCAATGAAATGGGTACGTAAAAAAAGTGGAAGTTAAAATGAGAGGAGTAGAGTCAGTTGAGCGAAAAGACGAAGAAGAAATGTTGCGCAGACTACTCGAACCCATGTACCAGAGATTTATTGGCAGTCAGATTTGCATTTTAAATATGCGACGCCTCGCGCCAGAGTGGGTGGAGGATGTGGCTGCCTGAAAAGAATATTCCGCACCACCTTGGGAGTAGCCATTATCCCCTTCACGATATTTCCTATCTCTCTCCCTTTCTCCTCTTTTACTTATTTTTGACCCCTTTGGGTGCCCTTTGCATGCAAAAAAGAACACAAAGAAAATAAACTGTCCAGAGACCCCGAGTATAATAATAATTAACGTGCATTATGCGACTGGCGCGATAATCACCGGGACCGCTTGGACCGTTCGCCTTTTTGTCATTCGCGGCTGTTTCGTGGTTGCTGTATGTCCTAGTCACAAAGACCTCTTAGTGCCTTATTTGCATTCGGCTCTTGCACCCGAAATGATTTCATTGCTGATAAACCTCAGCGTATAAGTTTATGATTTTTATATTTAGTCCTTTGAATGTGTAACATATTTTTCTGTATCTTTCTTTCTCTCCCTTTAAAATTCGAACAGAGGACTTGAACTGACTCTGACCTTGACCCGGAGGTCTTTAAAACCCTCGTAGAACGTGGAAGCATCATTGCGAAAGGTTAAAAAAAGGTACTGAGAGGTGCTGAGAGGCAAAGAGCTAACGATTCAGTTCGCTATTGTACACGGAGAGACCCACATTTGTAAAAATTACTAAAAATGGTTGCAATGACCGGAAATAAGGGGACTTTTAGCATAATGTACTACAGAATTAGATAAATTTACAAAAGAAATAGATAAATTTGCTACATTGAAATAACAAGTTTTAATATTTTGTGTAAGAGTTGTAAATGTAGCGAAAATTGATTATAGTTTTCTCAAATTTAATTAGACAAAATCTGACAAATGAAAACATTTTTCACTAAAACCTACTATCCACTGTAGTAATTTTTGGAGAGCAAGTGTGGCTAGCGAGTGCAGTCATATGGTGCCTGCATTTCTATTGGTTGCTAACTTCGTCAATCTCCGTAAATGAGTCGATGCCATCCGATCATTGACAGTGACTATGTTTCGCGTATGTAAAATAAATTTGGATATTATCCACAAAAATTAAATATAAAGTGAAACGTAGGTCGTTCGTTATCTCAGAAATTGACCATTACAAATTAATAAATTTTGCATTTATTCCTGTCCCAAGAACTATGTCTTATAATAAGTTGTTAAAAGTATACTGCTTTCTCGTAAGTGCTGTAAATTTTCATCATTCAATATATAAGGAAACAAAGATGTATGCCCTGGTAAAAATTTCGGACTAATTTCGAATTAAATACGGACAGATTAGTACGTATTAGTCCGAAAATTGTACGAAAAAGGTCCGAAAATGATCCGCGCTAGTCTCATATCAATCCAAACGAAAACTTGAATTCAAAAACACTCCGGTGTAATCCTGAATATCTACGAATTCAGTCCGCAACAATCCAAATTTATGACCGGTGAAGAATTCTTCTAAAATAAGTACGAAATTATCCGATATCAATATGTAAAGAATACAGAATCAGTCCGCAACAATTCGAGTTTAATCTAGTTTAAAAAAACTTAATCCGCAAAATGTCCAAAGCAATCCGAACTCTGTAAGCTAGAAATCCGGTATTAGTCCGCAACAATTTGAAATTAAATGTGGCAAAATCCTATTCCGAAAGAAGTGCGAAACAATCCGAAATCTCTATGCTAAGAATCCGAAAATTGTCTGCAACAATCCGGATTTAATCCAACTAAAAGGTATAATCCGAAACAAATACGAAATAATCCGAAATATGTACACAAAGAATCCGACATTAGTCCGCTTCAATTCGGAATTAGTGTGGTAAAATCATATTCCGAAACAAATACGAAACAATCCGAAATATGTATGCTAAGAATCTGGTAATAGACGGCAACCTGAATCATATTATATCCCTGGTAAAAATTTCGGACTGATCCGGATTAAATGCTGGTATATTAGTGTGGATTAGTCCGATAATTGTACGAAAATGATCCGCGTTAATCTAACATCAATCTGAGTGAAATTGTGAATCCTAAATCAGTCTGGAATAATCTTAAATGTCTGAATTAAGTCCGTAATTATTACGCAACAATCCGAAATTATGTCCGTCAAAAAACTCATCTAAAATAAATGCGGAATAATCCGAAATCAATATGTAAATAATACGAAATCAGTCCGCAATAATCCGAATTTAATCCAGTTAAAATATTTAATCCGAAACAAGTATGGAACAATCCAAAATCTGTATGCAAAGAATCCGGTAATAGTCAGCGTCAATCCGAATAATACCCGATCAAAACACCCCTGTCCGAAAATAAGTCTTATTATTATAAGAATTTGTAAATATATGAGCGGATGGGAAGAAGAACTCGCCGAGCGCGTGGTTGTAAGGGATAATATCAGTCAGGTAGCAGTGAGCGCCTCTGGGCCATACACTGCTACCTGACTGGAACTATCCCTTTCGGTCGAGCGCTCGGCGAATTCTTCTTCCCAGCCGCTCATATACAATCCATAGACAGTTCAATACAATCCATATTCAATCCAATTCAAAGACTTAATCCGGAATGATTTTAGAACAAAAACCTGTTCATAAGCAGACTGTTCGGATTAGCTGCGGATTCACTGGTTAAGCCAATCGGATTACTTCTGCATTTACTAGTTGTATGTGATCTGACTAACTGCAGACTAAACCGGACTAATTACGGATTCAATAGTGATAAAAACGGTATTGATTTTAAACTTAATTCAGGGTGAAAAACTTCACAATAAATCGTACTGTTGCAGACAAATTCCGGATTAGTTCGAAATCGGTCCCACTTTTTATTCAGGATATTTACTTATGGTAAATAAAATATTTAATTTTGCAGTCAATTTGTTTTTACAAATTTACTAGTATTATTAATTATCTTGTTTCAATATCAAAATTAACACTGATTATGTGTTAGTTTCTTGTCATTTCTTTTCGTGGCACTTGATAAATTCTATTATGAATTTAAACTCCCATGCGAGCGTGGTATAGTGGTTAGTGTATTCGATTTCGGTGCGTTATAATGTTAGATAGGTGTAGGTTCGAATCCCCAAGCGTTAGAAATTTTAAGTTAATGTAAATCAAATTGCGATAGGTAAATCGAAAGATATGTTGAATGTACCATAAAGTAATAATAATTAATATGTAAAACTTGTATAATTATTTTTTTATTAACATTCACTAAATTGTCCGGACTAATTTTTGATTGCTTCGGACTAATTCCGGATTCACTAGTTAAAATTAACTGATATTAATTTCGGACTTCATCGGACCAACTCCGGATTCACTAGTTGTTCACAAACCGTACAGAGTTCGGATTTTTCCAGATTAATTTCGGGTGACAAACACCTGACCATAAACTGCATTGTTTCGGACAAATTTCGGATTAGTCCGAAATCTGTCCGGTTTTTTAACCAGGGTGCTTTCAGTGAAATTCGTTGTCGTGCGTGCAGTTGTGTATTAGTGTATTAATTAACCGCGTCTATACATATAAGTGAAATAAACACCGAAAAAAATCTCGATAGTATTATTAACTATGACCCTATAGTTAATCTTAATCTAGTAAAAGTAATAAAGATTCCTAATCATTATGGTTAGGATCGCTAGGTTGATTCCACAAATTCAAGCCTGGCAAAAACAACCCTGCAAATCCTAGTCAAATTGACTAGGATTTTAGTAATTTTGCCTATTTCCATAATGCGCACGCGTCTGCTTCTGTTCTGACAGTGTTTACCTCTATATCTTTCGCGTCATTTATCGTGATTTCGTAAAACGATTTTTTATCATTACTCGCGTCTATTTTTTGTACATAAAATGGAGTTCTTACATACATCAAAATTGCTGGTTTCTCGGAACCTCTGGAAATATAGATAGTCTACGTTTTAGAAAGTAAACTATTTAATTATATTAATCAATTCTTTCAGACTTTTTTGGTTAGGTTTCAATATAAATCGTCGAAATTTTTACGCACAAACACATGTTTTTACATGTCTTGGTTATTAAACAAGTATTTTTATTTTTAAAATGTAAAAAAAGGTAGAATAAATAAATTACATTAAATTATTGTTATTACAATTATATACTTATCGCAGTTTTGAAAATTAAGTCTTCCTCATCATTATAATTTGCCATTCTCCGCGAACGTGCTGGACCCCATACTGCCGTCCTTTTTAAAAAAGACACTATCTACATTTTAGCTCAATCGGAGATATTGAAGGAAACGCGTTTGCATCTGGATCTCTTAATAAAATTAAAAATTTTGTAAACAAACTTATGTTCTTGACTAATTCGGACACGCTCTTTACATTGGTGCAAAAAAAAATTATTAATTTCAATTATTTATTAATAAAACTGTAGATAGTGCACATTTTTTATCCAAAAGTTATGGAGAATACATGAAAAGTGCACTATGTGGTAGATAGTACGTTTAAAATTGCTTTGTCGGTCCACTTTCCTGTTTAAAGCGTCACCATCTACATTCTTTTCTAACTCAATCCTTTATTTCTGTTATATTTTTATTATTATTTTATATTTTATTTTATTTATAATTATATTATATTTTTTAATTTTGAAAATACCGAACGAAAAATGACGAACAATAGAGGGGCTGATAGTAAAAATGGTTTATAATAATAATAATGGAAGCAAAAGTAGAATAAGTGACTTGAGAGCAAAAACGGGTGAAAATGATTATGTAATTTCTTGATAAATTAATTATATTAATGCTTAAAAAATATTGTCAATAATAAAAAAACTTATTTTATTTGAATTAATATTTTGTAATTATTATAATTAATTTATCAAGAAATTACACAATCATTTTAATCTGTTTTCGCTTCTAAGTCACTTATTCTACTTTTGCTCTCGTTATTATTTCAAACCATTTTTACTATCAGCCCCTCAATACATAAATTTTATTTACCATTATAAGTTATAACTTTATTTTATTTGATTATTATGTTCTGCATGAAATTTTTATTAAATTAAATGTTAACTTTACAAAAAGAATAATTAAAATTGCTTTTAATTTGCATTAAATATATGTGTTAATACAAAATAAAAGCTTTATTTGCAAATTCGAGAAAAATATGTACAAAAAACGTCACTATGTACATAGTTCTCTACTTTTGTGACTTTTGAGACCAGTTTACTGACTAACCTATGTACATAGTGCTCGTGAATCAGGATTTCAGGGGTCAAGTGGGTTGAAAATCCTGAAAATTTTGTAGATAGGTCGTCTCCTTCTGCAGATAGTGACACTTTAAAAAATATTTCTCAAAAATCTCTGTAGATAGTTCAATTGACCGCTAATTATCTTCTAATCTAATTAAAATTTTCAATTACGAATACGACTATTAGATTCGTCTTTTCATTACGAATCCAACGGTATAAAAAACTCATTTTTCATAAAATATGTAGATAGTGCCTTTTTTAAACTGGACGGCAGCATAGACATTAACTAAAGAATCAGGGGATGAATAATTCCTAGAATGTCATGTGGCCTGCGCTTCGGGTGATCCGCTATGATGCACTTGCATGTGCATGTACCAAGTACACGCACATGCAAGCCCATACATTTGTAGATTACATTGATTTTCTTTACGATATGTACGTTTCATTCATACAAATACAGTTAAGGACGGCGCAGCAACCTTACAATTACTACAACCATTCAAAAAAAACGAAAAGAACGCACAATATGGATCGATCTTTTTTCTAAAAAAAAAGAAAAAGGAAAGAAAAAAAAAGCATAAGCACTATATAGACAAAAAAAACATTTAATTTACTTTACTTTTTGGATCATTGAGGAACAATTTAATTTTCACTCAACCACCAATATTTTTTAGCTAATATAGTTTTGCGATTGACTCTTCTATCTCGTTCGGGAAGTGCTGTTGAATACCGCATTTCTATTGTTGGGTCATTTTGTAATTTACACTCATTAATTAATATCCTTCTGTCCTTAGCATGTCTCAAAACGTGATACATGATTAGGACACCGCCCTCGCCCATGACGAAGCCACCCCTGTCCAAGGCTATAAATGTTTCTGGCGCTAAATTTCCTGTTTCTATTAATTTGTTAAGAATATTTTGCTTTGTTCTAAAGGGTTGTGCAATAAGAGGATTGATGTTGTTCCTCGTTGCCCTCGCGATATGATTTCGCATGAGGCCAACGAGGAACACATCGATCCTTGGTATATTGGCCTTTTTATACAATTTTGTGTTTGATATATGTTTTTCAAAATTTGTTTCTGCGTCTCGAAACAGCCTTAGACAGGTCCTAAGGCAATTCCTTTCGAATACTCTCAGCTTCTCCATGGTCGGGGGCGATATCTCGAACCATATTTGATAACCATAAGCCAAAATTGGCCTTATCATCAACAGGTAACATAGTATTTTAACTTTTCCATTTAATTTCGAGGACAGAAAGACATTTTTATTTTTAAAAAATGCCCCTCTGGCCTTTTCTATTGCTTTTTCCACGTGTGAGTCAAATTTCAACCTATCGTCAATGTGAACTCCCAAGTATTTAACGATTCTAGTATGTTTTATTTGTTCGATTTTATTTGGTTCTGTTATTATATTAAGGCGTACTTGCGTTTGCGAAGGCAAAAAATGGGCCCCACTTAAATGTTTTTTTTTTTCACAGTCATTTTATTTAAAATATTAAAAACGATTTTTGCACCTTAAAGTACATTATAAAAACTAAAAAAAAAAAATTGTTTCGTTTTTTAACCGTTATTTACGATTCGTAGAGTGCCTTAAAAATTGTCGATCTCAAATTTGTAAGGGTTTGCGGTGCCCCGCATAGAGCCACTCCTGGCTGTCTAAAATAAAAAAAACAAAATTTTTTCTTTGTTAAACATTAAAACCTAGTGGACGTATATGAAGAAATTAAAAAAAAGTAAAAAAAAACGAAAATGCGGTACTTTTAAAGTCAATTTTAAAGAAATGATGATTTTGATCTTTTGAATTTTTGACTTTAAAAGTACCGCATTTTCGTTTTTTTTACTTTTTTTTCATTTCATCATATACGTCTACTACACGGAGAGAAATCTGTTGCTCCTAGCGCATGAGCAGGCCGTACTAAAAGCGCATACACACCACCATGCGTAAGTTGCAAGAAATCCATGCTGATTTTTCATGGATTTGAGCAACTGTGGCACAAGTGGAAAAAAGCTGTGCAAAGTTAGCACCGGCCTTTGCAAAATTAGGTACAGACGTCTATGCGAAAAGCGAACCAAAATGTCTCTAGCGTTATTCGTAACACATTTCTCTTTGTGTAGGTATTAATGTATACTAAAGAACAAATTTTGTTTTTTTGATTTCAGACAGCCAGGAGAGGCTCTATGCGTGGCACCGCAAACTCTTACAAATTTGAGATCGCAATGTTTGGGGCCCTCTACAAATCGTAAATAACGGTTAAAAATAAAAAAAAACTTTTCTTTTTTTAGTTTTTATAATGTACTTTAAGGTGCAAAAATCGTTTTTAATATTTTATATAAAATGACTGTGAAAAAAAACATTAAAGTGGGGCCTATTTGTTGCCTTCGCAAACGCAAGTACGCCTTAAATTCCCTCCAACCCTTACTATTTTTTTGGTCATTTCGTGTATTGTGGGTCTGAAGAGAACTGTTTCACACTTTTCCAAATTGCAATTTAATTTCCAAGTTTTGAAAAAATCGGTTTTCTGCAAAACCGATGGCCCTCAGCAGGGGGGTGCTATTTATTTGATACATTTTTAACACTTCACTCATAAAGATATTAAATAACAATGGTGAATTAACGGCCCCCTGCTGAAGGCCGTCGTTCAAATTATAATATTTACTAAATGTTTTTTCGTTTAACGAAACATACATTTTTTTATTATGTATCATTTTCCATATTATTATTAGTAAACATTCTGGTACCCCCCTTTTAATACGCTTTACCACTGTGCTAAGGGACCTACTTGAAAAATATTGCTTTATTATAGGTGACTTGCTGACTTGCTTTTGATGATTCAATAAAACATTGTTGACACTAATACACCATAACAAAAACCGTGTTTTTCATTGTTTAAAATCATTATAATCATTAATTTTTGTTGTAAAAAAATATTTTTTGTTTGGACTTAGAAATTTTTGCAAGTCAATGATGTGGGCGATCCATGCGGGCCCCTCGCGTGGGCCCTCAAAGATTTGCCCTCATGTGAGTCTTATATTTTTTAAAAAGTAACATCAAATATTTGTTAAAAACGTGTTTTTCATTGTTTAAAATCATTATAAACATTAATTTTTTGTTGTAAAAAATATTTTTTGTTTGGACTTAGAAATTTTTGCTGGTAAATGATGTGGGCGATCCATGCGGGCCCCTCGCGTGGGCCCTTAAGGATTTGCCCTCATGTGAGTCTTATATTTTTTAAAAAGTAACATCAAATATTTGTTAAAAACGTGTTTTTCATTGTTTAAAATCATTATAAACATTAATTTTTTGTTGTAAAAAATATTTTTTGTTTGGACTTAGAAATTTTTGCTGGTAAATGATGTGGGCGATCCATGAGGGCCCCTCGCGTGGGCCCTAAAGGATTTGCCCACATGGATCAGCCCTCGTCGGCCCCTGCCGGGAGCCCTCACGTTGTGTGGGCTTAATGGGGGTTTTTCCACACGGGTATTTATAGAATTAATAAATATTTTAATTTTTCCCAAAAAATTGAAATTTTGTATTTTTTGAAATTTTATCTTAACACTTTAAAATAATTATTCTAAAATAAAAAATTAAACAATTGGTATATATTACATTGAGGAAGCTTAATGATCATGAAATGAACAACTTGTTTATATTTATTATAAATGATTGTAAATATTTAATAATTAATTTTATTAATTAATATTATTAATTTATTGGGGCGGTATCAATTGCCCAAAATTCAACTGTATACAGGAAAACTGCACACAGGAAAACTGTATACAAGCAAATTTAAAAAATAAAATCATTAAATTAAATTTAAAAACTGTACAAATTTAAAGAGCATACCGGTAAACTGACCACAGGAAAACTGCATACTAATAAAAATTGCAAATTTTAATAAAAAAATGAAATTAATTTAAACTGTATACAGTTAAACTGACCTCAGGAAAACTGCACAAAAGCTTATTTTCTATTAAATTTATTAAAAATAAGCTTTTGTGCAGTTTTCCTGAGATCAGTTTAATTGTATACAGTTTAAATTAATTTCATTTTTTTATTAAAATTTGCAATTTTAAATAGTATGCAGTTTTCCTGTGGTCAGTTTACCGGTATGCACTTTAAATTTGTACAGTTTTTAAATTTAATATAATGATTTTATTTTTTTAATTTGCTTGTATACAGTTTTCCCGTGTGCACTTGAACGTGTGCAGTTTTCCTGTATACAGTTGAATTTTAAGCAATTGATACCGCCCTATTAAAATGAAAAGTTTTAAAATATTGGAAAGAATAAGAACAAATTTATCTCTAGCAAATAATCAGTCGAGCTGTCTAGTTATTAGACATTATTGCAGTGTCATCGACACGACAAACTTAGAACTATAATTTCTAGGAGTACTTTAAAGTAACATTAAAAAAACTAGACAGAAGTTATGTCTAGCCAATATCAAATTCAACTTGAATCTTTGACGAAGAGCGTTGGTCAGTAACTTTACAGTTATTTACCAGTCCGCCAAGAATCAGCGTCCGTGACAAAAACTGTCCAGTAACTTGAACAATCGAGTGGCTTCATGACAAATTTCTACTACACTGAAAAACTGTTGGTAGAGCTGTTCGCCCAATGCGGTGAACTGCTGCGTTAAAAAGAAACGCACAGCTCACTTTATTTTTGGGCGAGTTACTCTCCTTTTTGATAGAGCTGCTGACTTTTTTGTCAAGCAGCCGCTCGCTAACGCCATTGGTAGTCAAGTTTAGGAGAGCAACTCGCCTAATTTTGATAGAGCTGTGAGTTTAAAGTTAAGTAGCGCTGCACAACAGTCAATAGCGTAACTGCTCTACCAACAGTTTTTCAGTGTAGGGCTAAACCCTGGTAGCCTTAGTAACTGTATACAAAATGTGATCTGTAAATGAAAATGAATCGTCACGAAACGATTTTGATCGTCACGAAATTATTACTTCAACGTCACGTACTGTAGACGCTCTTGGAAAACACTACCAGCAATAAGGTAATTTTGTTCTATGGGAGCCGAAGATGTAGAAAATATTATGATTTTACAATTATTTAAGTTTAAAAACAGTTTGTCTTTGTTAGACCAAGACTGTAGGTGATATAGATTATATTGTAGCTGTGTATAATCACTTCCATTAGATATTTTTATATCATTTAAAAATAATATAAATAATAGGGGTCTAACGCTTGATTCCTGTGGGTCTCCACACAGAAAAAATTTGAGGACTACAGAAGCACTCAGCGCGACTTAGAGCTTATCCATCTATTCATGGACAAGCGATATCCCAAATGGGGAGCTCTGGTGTCCCCGAAAGTATAGCAGACGCACCTCATTGGACACCAGAGCTCCCAAGTTAGGACTTCAGTTAAACAAAGACAGCAGTACAAAATCTGTACAAGATTTTGCGCTTCTAGAGTTCCTAAATTTTTTCCGTGCAGAAGTTTGAAAAAAACATCAGAATATTCATGTTCCAATTCTTACTGTTAACATTCTATTTTTAAGATGGCTTGTAGTCCATTGCTTGTGGACTAACTCAAAGCTTTCCAGTAGAATTCCATTTTTCTTATGGAACCGCATCCGTGCTGCTCATCGATAATCAATAATTCTACTGGTCTATAAAGTTCATCATGACTAAACTCTCAAAAATGTTTGCAATTTTGCTTCATAAAAGGTTATTGGACGGTAATTAGTTACATCTTTTTTATTTTCGTCTTTGTGTATCAGAACAATAATTATACCACGTTTCCATAAATTTGGAAAGATGCCGCAGGAAAGGGACTAATTAAATAAAATGTAAAGTGGTTCGATAAAAAATACAGCACGACATCAAAAGAGACGGTGGGATCTCATCTGGTTCTACCCCTTTTTTTGATATCTAATGTTTTTAGATTTGATAAAATTATGTTTCTTGAGATGTGACAGATTCTTATAAATTTCTCTGCATCTGTTTCACCTATTGTAGATAAAACAGATGTGACTGTTTGAATTAGTAAAAATTTTACTGGCTTTCAGTAACATACGACTAAATTTCAGTGAAAATTTTAGTTTTTTTCAACTATTTTACCAGCGGAATTTAACTGATTTAAATATATAACACGAAAAATCTACTGTTTCTACAAGAATCTAATTTATTTCCATTGCATTCTAACAATTTTTTAACCAAAGCGAGTAAATATATCATCTACAAAAGTCGAAGACGACTTTTATTGTATGAAAAGGGGACGTGAGTTTGTACTTTTTTGTTTGGTTGTAATAAGCAGTCATGGAAGACCCTTTATTGTAAGCTCGGACGTACTACGACGTAGTAAGGCTTGCAGAACCAGTGAGGGAAGTTGAAGAGCAGAAAACAGGAAGAAAAGAAAGAAACAAGTTGGAAGATACGTCAGAAGAATATTAATGCATTTTGAGACTTGTTCGCACTTTTCTGAGGCTGTTTATTCTCTTACAATTCTTTCTTTATTTTGTTAGTTCTTGCGTCCTTAAGATTCTGAGTATAAGCCTTTTCTTTTCCTCTTATTCATTCTTATCCCTTCCCAAGCGTATTTATCTCTTTGTTTCACTTTAATACACGTGCTTTTAAACCTCTTGACACACTTGTATCAATAAAAAGAAAGGGAAACAGATATCTTCATTTGGCTTTTGGAATGACATACAACTTCTCAGAATTGAAGTTGCATTTCTGTCATTATAACTGAAAACAATTAATGGCGTTTGATATCAATATACTTTCTGAGAGGAATTCGATTCACAGCTTGACTAAATTCAACTTATCGATATCCAGAAGGGAAAGTTGTGAATTTAAAAAAATAAGTTCAAATATAATAGGAGAACTATCAACATTATTGCAACTACTTTTAATAATATACACATTTTTGTAGCAATAATACTAATTTTTAAATTCAGGTTGTATATAAAATTCAAAGGTCCGGGAAGTCAGGGAAAATAAAATTGGTTTTTGAAAATTTGTTTGGTGCAGGGGTTACTTGGCGCATTTGAGTTTATTCGAAAAATTTGATTTAATTTTTCTCTCCACTCAAATTAAAGTATACTTGATGGACTGTAAGTGTGAACAAAGTTTCAATTTTATTTATTAATTATAGTGGAGTATAGATTAAAATAATTGATTTTGGTACTCCAAAGCAAATTTTTAACCTCTTCATTTTTTTGTTATACATATCTTTTTAGAAAATGATTTTAAAAAAAGTTCAAATAATAAGTTTTGAGTTTTAAATATTTTTTATGATATATTATATTTTATTATATTATTTATGAACATATTCTTTAAAATAAAATTGCCAAAAACCTAATTTGAAAAAAATTTGTAGTTCGGTTTACAACAATAAAAGAAAAATCAAAAATCTGAACCACTTTTAGAAAAATGCGATTATCTCCTAAAATAAAATCGACAAAGTCAAATATTTATGAATTCCTTCTGAATAAAGCAGAAAAATTTCTGTTCGTACGTTAGCAGAGGGAAAATATGTCCTTATGATTAAAGCCTACAAAAAATTTTGATGAATCGAAATGTGCCCCTTTTTCAATCAAAGGAAACATTATTGATTGCGGGAAATATAAAAATAGGAGCAACTGAGATTTCAATTCTTAGAAACGGCAGTGATGCGAATGAAGGGGGGAAATGTCTGATCGAATGCAGGTATAGATTCTTTTTTTCGTCGCATGGTCCATATACCTGCCCTCGATCATTCTTAAAAACTCTCATATTGAGGTCTTAGACTTGGCCTAGCAACTAGACGTAGACAAGAATTCTTTGTAGTAGTCTCAGGTCCAGGAAACTTGGATGCTGGTTGTACGATACAATGTAGATTTCCCCTTAAGAATCTAGTTGGCTCTCTTGCTGCGTCACGATTGAAAAGAGCGTTGACCTCTTCCTCTTTTGCAGGAGAGGAGGTCCATAATGACGGATAAGAAGCGCTGCAGTCGCTTGACGAAAAACTTGTTTTTAAAGGCAGATGAACCCGCGATAGACAACAACACTCTTCAGTATTTATATCCGAATTATATTACCATTTACTTCAAAAAAAGTTTTCTCTTACTTTAAAAAGTATACTTTGCTTTTAAAATTGCCATTACCTAAATGTTCTTTTTGATTTAGAATTTAATACAATTTAAACTTGCTACAATATTACAGTGTCAAACTTATTCAAGATTATACTTTTGAAAAAACTGAACACGATGCAAAGTTGAGTTGAAATTCTAACCTTGTAGCAAGTTTACATTGCAACCTTGCTACAAGAAGAAATTTTATTATTATCAGCAAAATTGCCGTGTAAGTTTACACACCTTACATGACGCATACTGCAAGTTTTTTGTCTGATTGGGATAAATTCAGTGTTGTCAAGTTAGTGGTTTTTCCACTAAATTTAGTAAGATTTTGCCCTTCAGTGGCAATTTTAGTGGAAGGAATATTTTAGTAGAAAAATAAGTATGTTTTTTTTCGTTTAGTAAATTTTTTAGTGTTTTTTACCTAAAAGTAATTTTATACTTTCACAAATTGTATTAAATTTAATATAAATGTATATTATTTTTAATAAAAATGTATATTAAATTTCAACACTGATATATTGCATATTTGCTTCTTTATTTAGTTGAAATGTTAGAAAATAAAGTACTCGAAATTTTCAACATTACACGGAGAGACCGAGGTTACTAATTTTTGTATAAAATCACACTAGAATTTACTATTTTCACATTGCAACCACCGGAAATAAGGGGACTTTTTGTATTTTTTTACTATTTTCTACACTAACCCAGTGTGCAAAGTTACAGAATAATTCTATAACTATTCCAGAACAAAAAGAACAAGTTCTGTAGCTGGTGAGGAACAAGCAGGTCAAAATGTCGTCCCCCTGGAGGCACAAAATAGGAACCAAAGTCTGTAACAATTCCAGAACAAAACTAGAACATTGTTTTAGAACAAATATATAACAATTCTATAACAAAAACGATTTATCATAAATAATACCCAAGCAGAAATTTAATAGTTGCATAGGACAAATAAATGTTTATGAGTATGAATAAAAATATGAATAATTAATAAAATATCTTTTTTTGCAATAAGTTTTTAAAAAATATTTTTCTTATTTTCTTTAATAATTTAAACAGGCTATCTTATTTATTTAAATTAATGACTAAATTATTATTATTATTGTTGATAATTATTTAAACTTATACTTTATGTAACAATATGCAGAATTATACACAGAACACTTAAAACTAAGAATGAAAAATTTCGCACGCACGGGGGATCGAAACCTAGACCTAGAGGACACAAGTCGAATACGCATACCGCATAGCCACGCAAGCTTGGAAGTGATTTTACTTCAACTTACTTTTGAATTGTGGGACCGTTATGTGCAGTGCTAAAATTATAAATTGAAATGTAACATACTTAACAAAAAAATAACTATATATGGGGCATTCCAGGCCAAATCGGAAATTATTTTGCTTTTGCATCTTAAATTTTTTTAAAACATTTTCTTTCTTTTAGTACTCTTTGAAATGAGCTATCTTGAATTTTTTCATAAAGCGGTTCAGGAGATACAGATTTATGAAAAATGACGTTTTTTACGTAAATTTTTTTTTAAATGCTTATAACTCGGTCAAAAATTGATCAAATTGGACGTTTTTATAATGAAAAGTTTTGTTTTCACAATTATTTTTTAATAAAAATATTTTTGAGATGCAAAAGCAAAATAATTTCCGATTTGGCCTGGAAGGCCCCATATATATATGTGACGCGACACGAGAAAAGGGACCTATCGCCGCAAAAGAGAATTTTACATGAAGAGCGTTTAAAGCGACGCCATGCGCTGAAAACCCGTGTATTTACGCGTACATGCTTAACTTTCGGGCTTTATATTATTAACACTATTTAAGTTTTTCAATTTTTGATTTTTTCACGTGAAAGAGCAAAGAATAATCTATCGAATAGCACCATAATCTCAAAATCGATTTTTTTAACGATAGGTCCCTTTTCTCGTGTCGCGTCACATATATATATATATATATATATATATATATATATAAATTTTTTTATTACAAATAATAATATATAATTATGCTACAAATAATAACAAATTTTAATTAATTAGTTAATAATAATAATTTATTATTGTATTTTTATGATATACCTATTAATTAATAATTGATAATAAATTAATTAAATATTTGATGTTATTGTTGGTGAATAATGTTTTTAAAAATCTTGAAAATTTATGCAAGCTGACAGTGAAAAATTATTTAATTTTTCACGAATCATCGATACGAGTCTTTCTAAGTATCTAAATTCAAAAAAATTTTTTGTAATTCATGCAAAAACGCGGCTGCACTCTACACGGAAAGAAAGTTATTATATTAGTTATTATATTAGAAGTATTAAACTTTCATAAAAATTATACTATATTTAGTAAAGTTATATCAAATATCGAAAACTTTTAACAAATTTTAATATAACTTTACTAAATTTTATATAGGTACGTTTTGTTAAAGTTTCACAGTAAAAAGAAAGTCTTATTTTAAAGCAGGAAAGCAGCCTTAAATTAAGATACAACATTTTTGTATCCTTTAACAAGGATACTTATAGCAGACAGTGCTGAATTTAAGACTGATCTTAAATTAACCCCTTGACTGTGGATGACGTGTATACACGCCATGGCCCAAACAATAAAAACATCTTAACGTATATTCGCAAAAATTCTTACTCGGGGGTTTCTGGGGTCGCTGATCACAATTCTGAAGTCAAATTTTTAAAATATATATATGATTTTTTTATCCAAAATGTCCGCCAAAAATTTTTCAGAATTTTAAAAGTGGATAATTTTTTCTAAAAATTCTTACTCGGGAGTTTTTGAGGTCGCTGATCACGATTCTGAAGTCAGATTTTCAAAATACATGATTTTTTATCCAAAATGTCCGCCAAAATTTTTTTAAAATATTAATAGTGGATAAATTTTTCTAGAAATTCTTACTTAGGGATTCTTCTGCTCGCTGATCACGATTCTGAAGTCAGATTTTCGAAGTACATCATTTTTATTAATTGTCTGCCATATTGGATCCTCTTTGTTCAATTTTGAAAACCTAACATCGGATTATAGCAATCAGCGACCCCGAAAATTCCAGATTAACAATTTTCAGACCAATCTAATGAATTTTTAAAAATGAGTTGCTATATTAAATCTGCCATTTAAAATTTTTTAAAATTAATAACTGTTTCGTAATCAGCGACCACAGAAACCCTCGAGTAACAAATTTTAAACGAATCCAATGAATTTTTCAAAACTATGACCGACATATTGGATCCGCCATTTAAAATTTTAAAAAACTAACACCGGTATCGTAATCAGCGATCCCAAAAACCCCCGAGTAACAAATTTTATGCGTACGCAATGAATTTTTCATAATCGTGACCGCCATATTGGATCCGCCATTTTGAATTTTTAGAAACTAACACCGGAATCGTAATCAGCGACCACGAGAACCTCCGAGTAACGAATTTTAAGCGAATCCAATGAATTTTTTAAAACCATGACTGCCGTATTGGATCCGCCATTTTGAATTTTTAAAAACTAACACCGGCATCGTAATCAGCGACCCCAAAAAACCCCTTAGTACCTAGTGTCATGAAAATTTATTCACAAGAAGGTCTTACACATTTCGGGACCATTTTGTTATATTTTAGCTACACACTGAAGGGGTTAAGATTTACTGTGTTAGTTTTGTTAATAGCAAAATTTTCCTTTGTCGCATTTTGTCCTACACTTGTAAAATACTTTTATAAAATTTAATAATATCTTTCCGTGTAGTGAAAATAAACACGAGTTTATAGTGAAAAAACAGTTATTTTAAATTTTTGTAACAGTGTTCTAGAACACTGTAGGAACAATGTTACTTCAAAATTCTATAACTAATTTAGAACAAATGTTACATGTCCGTTATAGAACAGATACAGAACAACTGTTCCAGAACAAATTTAGAACAAAGCTCTAGAACTGTTCTATAATAAAATTGTAACACTTATTCTAGAACACTGTTCTTTTTTTGGTCTAGAACAGTTATAGTACGTGCACACTGGGAAGTCACTAATCCGACAAATGTTCACCAAATTAGCAAAGTTTCTTACTATTTCGTCCAATAGTTTCAAACAACTGTAGTAAACTCAGAAGTATTGTGTACGTAAAATTACTATAGTCGTTTGTAAATCTAGAAAGAAAGAGTGAAAGAAAAAATACGGATTTTTGTCGCCGGTTTCCCGTCAATTCTTGACTAATGGAGGTAAACTGGAAGGATTTTTACATACACAGACACACACACTTATATATTTGTTGGATAAATATTTGAAGACACACACATGTTTATTTCACTTATATGTATAGACGCGGTTAACTAATACACTGATACACAACTGCACGCACGACAACGAATTTCACTTAAAGCATACAACTTTGTTTCCTTATATATTGAATGATGAAAATTTACAGCACTTACGAGAAAGCAGTATACTTTTAACAACTTATTATAAGACATAGTTCTTGGGACAGGAATAAATGCAAAATTTATTAATTTGTAATGGTCAATTTCTGAGATAACGAACGACCTACGTTTCACTTTATATTTAATTTTTGTGGATAATATCCAAATTTATTTTACATACGCGAAACATAGTCACTGTCAATGATCGGATGGCATCGACTCATTTACGGAGATTGACGAAGTTAGCAACCAATAGAAATGCAGGCACCATATGACTGCACTCGCTAGCCACACTTGCTCTCCAAAAATTACTACAGTGGATAGTAGGTTTTAGTGAAAAATGTTTTCATTTGTCAGATTTTGTCTAATTAAATTTGAGAAAACTATAATCAATTTTCGCTACATTTACAACTCTTACACAAAATATTAAAACTTGCTATTTCAATGTAGCAAATTTATCTATTTCTTTTGTAAATTTATCTAATTCTGTAGTACATTATGCTAAAAGTCCCCTTATTTCCGGTCATTGCAACCATTTTTAGTAATTTTTACAAATGTGGGTCTCTCCGTGTACAAAATTTTTTAACTGAATCTTTTAAAAATGTAAAGTAGAAGAAACACCATATTTTTACTAGATTTTATAATAAGAATTTGTATATAAAAAATTAAGAATTTATACACTAACACTTTCTTCCGTACATCTGCTAAATTGTATGAAAAATTCAGAATTGCATCTTAGAATCGGTTCCTTTGTTGAATTTTTATAGCTTCCGTACCACGTGCCGATGGTTTCAAAATTTTCTACGACTTCTGTATGAGCGCAACAATAGTCTTTTCTTTTCTTTCTTATATATTTCTTCTCCTGGGTAAGACAGGGAGCATTTTATGTCAAGAGAAAACTTATGTTCACTATGTCGGTCACCATTTCAAATTCTAGGTAATATAATCAATTAAAAATTCAGTAAGGTTCACTGTTAAAAGATAAGATTTTGAACATTAAATCATCATTTGGTCCCATTTTAATACCTGAAGTCAACTTTACAATTTTCTTTATTATACTTTACATAAAGATGTAGAGTTGTATATCATTATTCACCATCAATATATAATAATAAAAAATGTCGGGCCCTGATAAAGAAAATTTGATCAGAGACAGATTCTCCAAAAAATACACAAAATTATGTGTTCGATATTTAATTTTAAAGTTAATGTCGAGGCATTCTATTTTAAACCGTTTCAACAACAAAAGACGAAAACTTTTTTAGTTTCATTCACTTTCAAAGACTTACTTTTTACGTGAATTTCATTGATTAAAAATTAAATTATTGGTAATATGTTATAGAAATTCACTTCATACTTTTGTCAAATTTTTCAAAAACACACATTTAATTTTCATATTTATGTGTAATTCCTCTAAAATATATCCATAATAAAACAAAAGGGATTGGAAACTTGAAAAGGTATAGGCTTTATTTTCACATAAGATTTTATAAAATTGAAGGAGGGATGTTTTAAGTTATTAAGAGTTTTATATTTAAAACAGGAATTTCTCAACGAAATTAAGAGAAATTTTGAAAAATAAAAAAATAAGTGGAAAGTTCGTTTACATTAATAATATTATTACTTTTTTTATAGAATAAAATTCACTTACGAAATACATTTCTCGCACGATCTTCTTTTATTGTTCAAACGGTTTGAAATAGAATGCCTCTATAATAGTACCTATTAAAAAATTTAATTATGATTCCTTAATGAAATCCTTTCGTCTTGTGTTTTTCGATTCCCTACTCGATCCTTGAATGTAATAACATCTTTTTATATTATATTACAATTACATAATTATTAATTTTTAGTTATTATCGTTTAATGCTATTTAAATTTATATTTGTTCAAAATTAATTGGTTTAAGGTATCACATCCCCTGTAATCTGAGTCGAAAGTTTGTAGCCTCGTAATACTATATGCACTATTAGGCCAGTCAGTGAGTGCAAAAAGTGCACATAAATGCAACCTGAAAAGTCTCAATAGTTTCCTATAGTTTGAGGACCCCATATAAGAGCCCCATGGTTTGCTCTCGATTTCCGGTTGCAATAAATAGTGTAAACAATCGTCAAAGTTCGAGAAACGTAGTTTTTTGATGACCCTTGCTTCCGGTTAAATTTTAGAGGAAAAAGTTGTGATTGAAAGTTGTAGAGCTTGAAAATACCTTTCAAATGACTGGTGATACGTTAAAAAAGGTTAATTAGTTTAGTTGCAAATGAATTTAAAATTTTAAACCATTAAAAATAGCACTTTTTTAATTGTTTAATAACTTTGTTAATAATTATTAAATTTGTTTACAACTTACCAGGAATATTCTCCTTGCGAAGCTGAATAAATTAAAAAAAAGTCAACTCGATCGGACAAATAGTTTCTGTTTTATTCTATTTGTTAACTAAAAACATGAAATTTTTCAACGGAATTTCCCCACTTTTGGACCTGCGAATTTCGTTTTTTTTTCTTCGAGAGTATAGTTTAGGAGTCAAACTTTCATTCCATTTAAATGGGAAATTGATTTTTTTTATCTAAGTGCATAATAATAGACGTTAAAAAAGAGTATGTTTTTTGACATAAACAAATGGAATAACTCAGTCAATTTTCACTTTATCGATTTGGTGTAAAGGGAATTTAATTTCATTCGTTTTCACAAAACTTTTTTTAAAAAAAAAGTCCGACACAATGATTTTAATCATTCTTTTTTTAATTTGATGTATTTTTCTACGCTGAATCCAAAAATGATTTTATATTTTTTCAAAATACAATATTTTTAATAATAAAAACGAAAATTTTTTTAACAAAAATTTTTTAATTATTATTTATAACATTTGACAAAAAATTCTTTTTGTACATATAATTCCATTGAATTCAAGGAAATATTATGACATAAAAAAATTCAATGTAATTATATATAAGCTTGTAGCATTAGGTTCACATATGTACGCCTGTTCAACTATCAACACAACGATGCTACACACTTATATAAAAATAATTTGAATTTTTTTATGTCATAATATTATTTTGAATTCAATGGAATTATATGTACGAAAAGAAGATTTTGTCAAATGTTATAAATAATAATTAAAAATTTTTTGTTAAAAAAATTTTTGTTTTTATTATTAAAAATATTGTATTTTGAAAAAATATAAAATCATTTTTGGATTCAGCGTAAAAAAATACATCAAATTAAAAAAAGAATGATTAAAATCGGTAAATAATTAAAGAAGTTATGACCATTTTTGCAAATTTGAACGGCTGAATTGAGTTGTGGCGGCGAGAATCACGCTCCTTCGAGTACCCCCACTCCGACGTTTAGAGGTTGAAAAAAGGATACATTTACTTTTACTTGATATAAATGAAAAATAAATGCACAAAACCTTATGTCTAATTTTTTTTCATAAAACACATATATTGAACTATAAGTGGTAGAGATGTGCAAAAAGCTCGAAAAGTCGAGCCGAGCTGAAATTTTTTCAAGCCGAGCCGAGCCGAGCCCAAGCGGGCTCGATGTATCGAGTACTCGAAATTTTCGAGTACTCGAGTGACTTCGAGTACTCGAAAAATTCGAGTACTCGATTAAATTCGAGCACTCGAGTGAATTCGAGTACTAAAAAAACTATTAATAAGTAAAAAATTTCGAATTTATTTGAATTACTGAATCAATATTTCTATTTGCTAAATATAATAAATGCGAAAATTCTATGAATTTTCTCTAGAACTCGAATTTACTCAGAGCTCGAAAAAATTCGAGTACTCGAATTTCCTCGAGTGCTCGAAAAATTCGAGTACTCGAATTAGCTCGAGTACTCGAAACTATTCGAGCTTTATACACAGCTCGGCTCGAACTCGGCTCGAGCTCGAACTGATTAGGCTCGGCTCGGCTCGAAAAATGAAAAGCTCGAAAAAGCTCGATCGAGCCTCAAGCTTCGAGCTTTTTGCACAACTTTAATAAGTGGTATGAATTGCAATTAAAAATATTGATAATTAACTAGTCAGGAATTTTTTGAAAAAAATAAACTAACTCCCCCCTCCTTGAAGCTGGGTCGGATTTTTTTTTAGAAAAGTTTTGTGAAAACGAATGAAATTAAATTCCCTTTACACCAAATCGATAAAGTGAAAATTGACTGAGTTATTCCATTTGTTTATGTCAAAAAACATACCCTTTTTTAACGTCTATTATTATGCACTTAGATAAAAAAAATCAATTTCCCATTTAAATGGAATGAAAGTTTGACTCCTAAACTATACTCTCGAAGGAAAAAAAACGAAATTCGCAGGTCCAAAAGTGGGGAAATTCCGTTGAAAAATTTCATGTTTTTAGTTAACAAATAGAATAAAACAGAAACTATTTGTCCGATCGAGTTGACTTTTTTTTAATTTATTAAGCTTCGCAAGGAGAATATTCCTGGTAAGTTGTAAACAAATTCAATAATTATTAACAAAGTTATTAAACAATTAAAAAAGTGCTATTTTTAATGGTTTAAAATTTTAAATTCATTTGCAACTAAACTAATTAACCTTTTTTAACGTATCACCAGTCATTTGAAAGGTATTTTCAAGCTCTACAACTTTCAATCACAACTTTTTCCTCTAAAATTTAACCGGAAGCAAGGGTCATCAAAAAACTACGTTTCTCGAACTTTGACGATTGTTTACACTATTTATTGCAACCGGAAATCGAGAGCAAACCATGGGGCTCTTATATGGGGTCCTCAAACTATAGGAAACTATTGAGACTTTTCAGGTTGCATTTATGTGCACTTTTTGCACTCACCGACTGGCCTATATATACTTTTAACTTCAAGTTCTTACACTTTTAGCTCATCCTGTACCTCCCACACAGCACATGATATTTCCTAAATATTTCCTGAATATTTCACTGAAAGATTGAAATATTTCAGTGCAAAGTTCTAGAAATATTTCTGCAAACAGGAAAATGTCCGCTTATGTGGGAATATTGACGCGAAAGTTGAGAAAATATTTCATTGAAATATTCCTGCAATATTACACATAAAGATTCTGCAATATTGTGAAAATATTTTACAAAATGGAAAAATTTGTTAAACACCTCAAACCAATAGGAATTTTCTGAAATATTTTAAAACCCATAGGATATAGTAAGCCAAAAACTACTGCGCAGCTCTACAGGCCATAGAAACTGAGTTCGACCAGTGCGCATCATTTCAGTTGAATATTTCCAAAATATTTCAATGAAATATTTTCTCAACTTTCGCGTCAATATTCCCACATAAGCGGACATTTTCCTGTTTGCAGAAATATTTCTAGAACTTTGCACTGAAATATTTCAATCTTTCAGTGAAATATTCAGGAAATATTTAGGAAATATCATGTGCTGTGTGGGCCTACTACTATACAAATACAGTCGTACATGTGCCACATCGCAGTGGCGGGTGTGCTAATTACTACGAATAACGTCATAAAATTAATTAATTCAAAATTCTAAAAAAACGAGTTGGTAAACTATAAATTCTTTTGTATATTTTGGTTCAAAATGTATTCGAGTATTATATATTAGTTACTGAAAAAAATCTATAAACAATTTATGTTTATATTTATGAAAATCTACTTCTCCCCCAAACATATTACTCACCATCTACATGGAAAAAACGCAACTTTGATAGCGAATATCTCTGGTTCTGAGCCGTCAAAATTCATAAAATTTTGCAAACCTTTCAAGAATGATAACAAAAACGTATTATAACATTTTTAAAATAGTCTACAGAAAAGCGTTTCTCGGACACCTTTAAATTTTAAATATCAAAGAAAGTTATATTTTTTTCTTGCATAATTTTCAACCCAAAAACATATAGGATGGTTAAAAATTTGGAAATTTAATTTTTGAAGGGGTTAGAATTTCTTAACCCTTTGCTAATTTTTCCAAATTCAAGCGAAACATTGTCTTAAATTGTAAAATAAACTTAGAAAAAAATTGACGTTAAAAAGTATTGAAAGTTGTAACCCAAGTAGAAATCTAATACCCAATGGGAAATTGCCAATGCTCACCATTGGCTAAATAATGGACCAATATTGGCTGCCAACAGTTTTTTCTTGGTCAAACATTGGCAACCAATATCGGGCTATTATTGCCAGAGTCTTGGGATGATCACGACTTTGCCAAGCATTGGCAGCCAATATTGGATCACTATTGGCTACCAAGGCAAATGCCGGACTTTCCAAGCGTTGGTTATTCATTGGCAACAAAGATTGGACCAATATTAATGACCAATTATTCACCAATGCTTTAAAATTAAATTAATGCTTGGTTATTTATTGGTTACCAATACTGAACCAACGTTTGAAATCAATATTTTACAAATACCAACACATAGCAAAAATTTTTCAAAAAAAAAAAAAACTAAATTACTAATCTAAAGAAAAAAAATTAATTTAATTAGAACACTCTGTTAAAAACAGAATGTGATAAAAATCAGACAAAGATAATATTTGTCTAAGTTTGAGAATGCAAGCGTCTCTCCTTATATAGAACTGGGAACACCACTTGCTAGTGAGTGAAAGAAGCTCTGGCGCACCCTGGTGTTCGATTTTGAAATGTCCCGCGCTGCTTCGAAGTATATGCTCGAAATTACTTTGGATAAGTGCCACCAGGGTGCGCCAAAGTTTCTTCCTCTCGTTAGCAAGTGGCGTTACCAGTTCTATATAAGGAGAGACGCTTGCATTCTCAAACTTAGACAAATTTTGTCTTTGTCTGATTTTTATCACATTCTGTTTTCAACAGAGTGTTCTAATTAAATTAATTATTTTTCTTTCTTTTTAATTTTTTAAAAGAAAAAATTTTTTTTTGAAAAATTTTTGCTATATGTTGGTATTTGTAAAATATTGATTTCAAACGTTGGTTCAGTATTGGTAACCAATAAATAACCAAGCATTAATTTAATTTTAAAGCATTGGTAATTAATTGGTCACTAATATTGGTCCAATCTTTGTTGCCAATGAATATCCAACGCTTGGAAAGTCCGGCATTTGTCTTGGCAGCCAATAGTGATCCAATATTGGCTGCCAATGCTTGGCAAAGTCGTGATCATCCCAAGACTCTGGCAATAGTGGTCCAATATTGGTTGCTATTATTGCACCATCATTGGTACTGCTGGCTCCCAATATAGGACCATTATTGCGCCAATGGTTAATTTCCCATTGGGTACTGGCATAGTACTGACCTGCGGTAATGCTGACCATTATCCCTAGTAGAAATTTGCCATAGTATCTTTAAGGGCACTGGACAGTTCTACTGGAAAATTTCGAGGCACTTTACAGTTCAACCCTAGTAGAAAAATTTGGTGGCGCTAGTAAGGTGCCACTCTCGCACGCCATTGCGCTGTAGTGGCGCTGACAGCATTTGAAACACTTTTGTGCTCTAGCACCTTCCTCGCATTCTGCTCGCAGTGCTAGAATGCGAACATAACAGAATGTACATAACCTCACCTGCCAAAAATTTATTTCGCGAATTAAACAATTATTCTTATATGTCATTTCATTTGATGACTTTAAATAAAAGTATATATAAAAAATATTTACAAATTATTTGTTTACAATGGAAATTATACATATTTAAAGAATTAATTACACGTTTCGTTTTAATAAATGTAATCACACTTCTTAAACTTGTAGAATTATATATACATATTAGTTTATGAAAATTATCTCCAAAAGTCTAAATTATTATTAAAAAATCACTTATAATTTAATTGCAAAAGTTATGTTCTTATTTAAAACCAATAAAACTGTTCTGACAGGTCAATTAAAAATAAAGAAAACATAAATCCAGTTCGAGGTTATGTTTTCTAATTTGAATTTAGTGAAATTAATATGTTTAATTCATCAAAAGTATTTATTGTTATTCTTGGTGATAAATTGTTAGATTAATTACTTAAAATATTTTTTAAAATTTCCTTAACAAAAAAACAAACACCGTTGATATTTTATGCAACAGCGATATTTGTGGTTATGTTGCATTCTAGCACAAAGTGCTCGCGCCATGCAAGGCGCTAGAAGACTTCGGCGAGATAAACTGCCATACAAATTCCAGTGGTGGCGCTAGCATATATCTAGGCTTCCATTAAATTTTTCTACCTGGGAACTGGCTAAAAACTATAAAGTGATGTCACGCTAATTTCTTCAAGTTATTGTCCAGTCAAATTTTACAGTTTCTGATCATCAGTCCTGTAAAAAAACTATACAAAATAATTCACTTGGAAATGTCAAAACTTTCTTTATATTGACGTTTCGTATTAAACACGTACAAATTTGAAAATAGAACGTTGAACTTTTTTGTCAACAAATTAAATAAATTAAAATTTTACGAAACTATATTTTTATTGTTGGTGTATCTATTGTTCCGTATAATAAATGATTTATAATAAATTATCTGTAAAATTATTTCTAAATAACTACATAATTAAAAAAAATTATAAACATTACTGATTCTTGTACACATGTCATTTTTTTACATTAAAAAACATTCACTTTTTTCTTGAATTAAGCATAACACTGAAATAAATATTATTATTTTATCACACTACAAACTTATAAGTAAACCCTAATATGAAGAACTAATTCAGTTCAAACGAAAAATATCTAGGGGTTTCGGGGAGCGAACTCGGGTCACACTGGAACGAAATATACCTAAACGCACGCTTACGCATCACGGCCGTTCTAGTCGATGGACGATTCCGGAAAAATAAGAACCATACTCTACCGGCAGGTAAAGCAGTTCCCTTTTTCATCTTTTCTAGATCAACTGGCGAATTACTGGACAGCTACTGCATAACACTCTGAAGTTGAACTTATTGATTATTACTGTACAGAAGTTCTGTCTGTCCAGTTATACTCAAGTTATTGTCTAGGCGTTTCGTGAAATTATCCCAATGGGAAGTAAACGATTGGTTCAATAATGGGCCATGCTTGGCGAACCCCGTTCCATTATTGGAACATTAATGGCAACCATCATTGGACCACCAAAGGTTTAAACTTGGGATGATCACGCTACTGCCAATGATCGGTAGCCAAGCATCGGGCCAATATTAGTTGTCAAGGAATTGCCAAGGAAAAAAAATCGATTTTCAAAAGCTTGATTTTTTGTTGTTTAAAAAATGTATTTTTCAATAATATATATTTTTTTAAATTAATAGAACATATTAATTTAATTTTTTACCTCTGGTAAAACAAAGGTGAAAGACTGATAAAAATTCCCTCACCGTAACTCACAGTGGAGGGATAACTGTGAATGTATTTGCGAGAGAGGAGCAGGCACTTATAGAGCCAGTGTAACAGGTCACAAGCGAGAAGAAATCACTAGCATGCACTCTGGCGGCGCTTGTCGGAACTCTTTTCTGGCGCGCATGCATATCCTAACATTATCGACACAGCGCTTGGCAACCAACGTTGCGCCACTTCCGACAAGCGCCGCCAGAGTGCATGCTAGTGATTTCTTCTCGCTTGTGACCTGTTACACTGGCTCTATAAGTGCCTGCTCCTCTCTCGCAAATACATTCACAGTTATCCCTCCACTGTGAGTTACGGTGAGGGAATTTTTATCAGTCTTTAACCTTTGTTTTACCAGAGGTGAAAAATTTAATTAATATGTTCTATTAATTTAAAAAAATATATATTTTTGAAAAATATATTTTTTTTAAATAAATTTTTGAAAAATATATTTTAATTAATAATTTAAAAAAATCAATTTTCAAAACCTTGGTTTTTTGTTGGCTGCCAATAAAAAATCAAGCTTTTGAAAATCGATTTTGTTTCCTTGGCAATTCCTTGGCAACTAATATTGGCCCGATGCTTGGCTACCGATCATTGGCAGTAGCGTGATCATCCCAAGTTTAAACCATTGGTGGTCCAATGATGGTTGCCAATTGTTTTGCCAAGAAAAAACCATTGGGCACCAAGCATGGCCCATTATTGTCCCAATCGTTACCATTGGCAACTTCACGTTGGAATGTTTCAAAGTTTGTCGTGGCGTTAGCGCTACCGATAGTCCAGCAACTGAACAGTGTTGTGTAGACATTTTCCATAAATACATCAGTGTATACACTGAAAGAAATAATTCGCGGGTATAACTAGAATTATGTCTATTTTTTCCGTAAGGAATTAGTAATAAATTGTTACTGGCTACTGTCATTAATTATAGACAGTTCTGTTATACAGATCGGAGAGCTATACATATGTCAACGTCAATACATCAATGTAAAATATAACCTCACTTTATTAGACCAATTCTAACTTTTTGTATGTAACAGGTTTGTTAAATTAATATTTATACATATAATAAGAGTAAATAATCTTGTAAAGAAATTGTCTTCTGAATTTAAAAAATTAGTTATTTTAATTAACACAATTAATTAAAGCGAATTTTAAAAAAGTTTTTTTTTTCTAAAGGAATTTTCATTAAAAATAAATTTTGATTTAAAAGAAATTTTTATTATTAAATCAAAATTTTAATATTAAATAATTTTAAAAATTTGTTATTTAGTTGTCAACAGTAAAATAAAAGAACAAAATTAAAAATATATAAACTACAAACTGTAAAACCAAAAGATTTATTTTATAGAAAATATTTCGAAAATGTCAATACACAACTGTTTAGTTACTGAAACTGGCGGTAGTGCTATAACGCCACCACAAACTTTAGAACATAATTTCTCGGAACGCCTCGATAGTGCCATGAAAATAACTGTACAGGACTTCTATGTAGTAATAATCAAGTTCAACTTTATATTTTCTTTAACAGTGTTATGCAGTAGCTGTCTAGTAATTCGCCAGTTAAGCTATAGATTAAACTTCCATGACTAAAACTGTACAGTAACTTGAATAAATCTAGTCATGCCACGACAAATTTCTACTAGGGTACTGATTTTATAGTCCGGCAGTCAGTTCTTGGAATGTCTGGGAGAGATGGACAATACTTATAATTTTTGTCCTTTAGCTTAAACTTAATTTTTAATCGTTCATATTACTTTTCTCTTTTTCTGGTCGCAGTTTGATCATTTATTATGGAATTCAAAGCAGTTTTCATGTAGCCAAAAATTTCAAATACTGCACTGAATCCAATCTTCAATTACACAGGCTCACAAAAAAAAATTCGTGACCTAGAGGTCAGAACCTTATATTCCTACGTTCTAGGGGTCGCTGAGAGTGAGGGGGTTGGCATTTCAGTTTTCAAAAAAAGTCGAGTAGGGTGTCTATTCTTATGTTTTTGGAGTCGCTGAAACCGAAAAAGACAACCAAAAATAAATTAGACCTCTCCTTCATCTCCTATCTCTCTCTTACAATCCCCAATAGGGGATTAAAATTTTCGGTTTTATGAAAAGTATAGACGACTTTTCTTGAAACCAAAAAGTTCAACCTCTTCTCTATACACTAAGAGACCTTTGGGTCGGCAGCAGACTTTCGATAGGATGCTACTGACCATTTTGGTGGTACGCTACAGGACTATACTTTTGGGTTGCTGCGGTACAATTTTGGGCGCGTGACAGTCCAAAAGTTGATTAGCTGCAAACCAATAACGGCATCCCCACTACTTCGGTGAGCTTCTCACCAACATTTTGGACTGTCACGCGCCCAAAATTGTATCGCAGCGCACTAAAACCATAGTGGAGCTGCTATCTCATACGTTGTTCCGCTGCAGTCCAAAAGGTCTCTCAGTGTAGGGATACTTTTTTTGTTTATATCGAAGCGTGGATTATGTGCATTACTCAATAAAACATAAGATTAAAAATTATGTTAAAACTAACAATATAACAATAAGAAATCTTTATTTCTCAAATTATTTTAGACCCATGCAAAAAAAAATGAAAAAGTATTACACTTACATTTTTATTATTTTTCCAACAAATTTGTTGTTTATATTTAATAGGTACTAGTCACAAAATGTTAAAGAATAACTCATAATAAATGATATTTTTTTTACAAATTCTGTAAAATATTTTAATTGGTCATCTCTCCCACATGGCCATCTACCCCGGACTTACCATATCTATTAGAAACTTCGTTAAACGAAATAAATTTTTTGTATTTAAAACTTTAATAAAAATTTAACATTTTTTAATTAAAAGCCGAGGAACACGTCTACCTAGTTCTTACGAACAATAGAAAAAAATGGCGCTAATTTATGTAAAATATCTTACTAGGGGGAAGGGGGTCAAATTTTCAACAAAAAAATGTCTTACGTAATTTATGGACAGACCCTTATGCAGTTTTATTTTTTCTCCAATTTTCTGTAATGAAACTATTTTTATACTTTTAACAATAAAATTAATATACAAACTTCACTTAAGGGAAGATTCCACTGATTTTTTTTTCAAAAAATCAAAATTTATTTTTTTTCATTTTTGGTTAGTATAATTATCTATAAGAATACGGGAAAAATAGTCTGAAACGAAAATAGTCTCGCAAGTAGGAGGGTAGAAAAAACATTCCCCTCCCACCTTGAAAATTGGTGTTTTCAAAATTCAAAATGTCGGATCCAATATGGCGGCCATTTTTTCAATATTGCTTAAATTTGCATAAAATTTGTTACTCGGGGGTTTTCAGGGTCGTTGATTACGAATCTGAAGTCAGATTTTTGAAATTCAAAATGGCAACCCTGAAAAACCCCGAGTAACAAGTTTTAAGCGAATATGAGCAATTTTGAAAAAAATGTCTATCAACTTGAATTTTAAAAATTCTGAATATCTGACTTTAGATTCGCAATTAGCGACCCCAAAAACCCCTGAGTAAGAAATTTTCAGCGAATTTGAGCATATTTTGAAAAATTAAATTTTTCTATTTTTTTAACAATATTCTATCTATTCTTGATAATAATTATAATAGTACTATGTAATTTTGAATGTTTATATGTATATATAGTAGTTACGTTGGTGATTTAAAAATGCTATATATAGCTTAATATATTAATATATATAATATTAATATATTATTATTAATATATTATTATATTAATATATTAATTGATAATAGGTTTAAAATTAAAAGAGTTTTATTGAATTTTGTAAGTGGTACATATTTGTACCGGAGGCGCGAAAGGGTTAAAAAAATTAGTTCTTAAACTATAAGAAATGTCTATTGTTACATAACATAAAGGTTATGTATAAAACTTTAATTTAAATTTTTGTATATTTGATCCTTCAAACTTTAAACGCGTTTTTCTCAAAACTGTATATTTTCAACTTGTTTACACTCTTATTTTGACACTTTTCAACAATTAACAATTGAAGTTGCAAAATTATGATCGAAAAATTCAAAAAGTCTGTCGTTCGGTTATTTTTCAATAAATATTTCTGATTCTAGTTCACACGATAGCCAAAATGGTATAGATTAAGAAACTTTTTTATTTTTTATTTCGGATTAACCGTTTAAAAAAAAAACTGTAAACAACTTTTAGAGTGGACCATTTCGGTAGCCATTTTCTAAGACATAATTAAAAAAATAAATAAATAAAAAATGTTTTTACTTACTCTAAGACCTGCATTTTATTGTAAAAAAATTTTTTTTTCTATAAAAAAAATCTTTGAAAAAAACCTTATAATCAGTGGAATCTCCTCTTAACAATATAATTATAATAAGATCTAAACTTATGAATAATCATTTTCATTCGTTAATCATTACGGTGATAGCGTAGTACCATTGCGCATTACGTGCCGGATATTTTAGTTTTATTATTTTACTGTAAAGATTATAAATGGACGAAATGGGTCCTTTTATAAATGCGGACGTACATATACAATATCCAACTATGTAGTTGGACTTTGGAGCGCGATCCGATTAATTAATAGGGGCCACTATTTCTTGGATAATATATCCAGCTGTTTTAACTGGATTACTTTTTTACGATAGACAGGGTCCTTTTTCGCTTACATATACATTACTCAGTATAATTGGATGTTTTAACCAACTGTGTTTTGTTTATCGAATTGGATGTAGGTATTATCAAATCTTTTTTCCAAAAAAAAAGTTCAAATAATATAGAATACAGAAAAAAATCTCCTGAAAGTTTATAATATCGGTATTTATTTGGTTTCAATGCACCCAATTCTAGAAAGAAAAATACTAATTTTTAAACTTTGTAGGTATACTCTCTAAATCAAAAATCTAATGATTAGTAAAATTGTTTTTAAAAATAAAAGTACCAAACAGTATATATTCTTTGTTTAGGAAAAAATTTTTTCCAGTCTTTTGTTATTTACTGATAATAAATTCCTCTTATAACAAACACATTCTAGTTTATGGGTATACCTTTAATTTAAATTTAACCACATATGCACAGCAATTTGAACCTCTCATCGTTGTAAAATTCATTGCTTTTTTAAATCGCTTGCTTTATAAAAAAGTCAAGCCATTGCAATAAAAACGATATTAGAGGTTTGCCTCTCATACATGTATGTATGGACCCTTTAAGTGTTTCAACTCTCGTTCTTCTTTTTCGTGTAAAGGGCAATCGACTCTTGGACTGCTTTAAATTCGCCATAGTGTGGTTCGGCGCCACTGAAAATATATATACAGCATCTGCACGAGAATTGTACGCGGAATTTTATTGTATGCACCGCGTAGTAAGCGGCTGGCCTTGAGCGTAAGCAATCTGTTTACGAGAGGGCCTGTGACCTCCCTAAGCCGCACAAGCCTCCATTGGTCCTACATAAATATTATCAACGACATAAACTCGACAAACAAATACAACTAGAAAAAATTGTCCTCCTTCACGAATCAGAATAGTAATTGGACGCAAGTTTTATTTTGAATACGAAACTTAAGTAAAAACTGAAAATAACCCTTGACTTTTGTTTCATGTTAGCCAACCAAAACCAAAAAGAAGAATTATTTCTCAATCAATCCATCTAGACGGACCATAGTCAACTTTTTCAGACAGATATTGAGAATACGCTTATATATATTATGACGACATGTGATCTTGAATTTCACATGGCGACCTCACTGACCGCAATTGCCTGGGACATTAATAAATTTGCCACACGCTTGCAAACTGAACAAAACCGAGATAGAGCGATGACTATATTGAAGGGATATTGAAACGCGTGGGAAATAATGTCACTTTTACTGTAAATTCTCACCCTAAGTTTTCTCCTGACAGCGAACTCGTGCTTATATATATTTAGGGATATGCCCATTTCGGGGGTTCAAACCCCTCGAAAAATGAAGATCGTTTTGTCCAGTTTTACTCGGTCTCTCTATATATCCGAGCAAATCCGCTCATCCGGAAATCTTGATGTACTGCTTTTCACCAATAATCGGACATATTGTTCTCCTATTGAATATATTCGTTACGACTCGTGTCCAGTCTATATACTTAACTTAAAGCGTATCTGTTAAACTGACCCGGGCACATGTCGTCCAAAAAACGAATGTTTCGTTTAATACTTTTGCCCAGCAGTGTCAACCGTCCAAGGGAGGGGAAAATTTTCAAGTGTACACGAGATTATTTTCGATATATAGTATATATTTTGTTAGGACACACGAGTCTGCTGAAATAATTTTAATCGCTTCTGCAATCGCATATGCCGCATAAAGCATATATATATATATATTTAAAAGCTTGACATTTTTTTTGTTCTCAAATATTTATGGTTTTTATAGTGTTTATATATTAACGTATTAAAATGTTTTATTACACTTTTTGTTAAAATACGTTACGATTTTAGAAGAGAATAAAAAGAATAAATACATTTTTTAATCAAATCATCAGGTAAAATTAAAAGCTTCCATCGATTTTATATTAAAATGAAAATTATTATGAAATTTAAAAAATAGGTATATATTGTACGTATACCTAAGTGGCATCTATTTTAGACTGTCCTATACTTAAAATTTAGTAAATACTATTCTTAATATAAGAATATATATTAAAATTAGGCATAAAATATTTCAAAATAGGTGCTAAGTATATATTCTTAATTCCAGAAGAAGTTTTTTTCAGTTTACAGATTTAGAAAAAAATATATCAAAAATTTTTAATTTTTGCATATATATATATATATATATATATATATACATATGTCTCAATAAATTTTAAGTTATTAAAACAGGTAAATTATAATTTAAAGTAAAAAAAATATATATTAATTTATATTATTTTTATATGACTTATTTTTAGATGAACAATGTTATTAATAATAAAAAAGGTTTGCATTTTAAACTGTTTAGATTTTTATTTTATTGAGCACAATGATTGTATATATTGCGACTATGATGATACTCCTTATTTAAGTTCTACGCGATAACATAATCTCAAACGAATGCGTGGCTTATCTTTACTAGTTTGATATCAACTCTGTATACGCCAACGATTCATTTCCCGCCAAATGTAGTTTACACAACAACAAATTAGCTAAAAACGTCAAAAAAAGGGCCTAGCGGAGTAAGCATGCAAAATCTGCCCCCGCTCAAAAAAATTTGAAATTCTTGTTACATGTTGGCAATATTAAGATAAAATATTTCACCAAATATTTTTTCAAAAAATGTATTTTTGTAAGAGTTATGGAGGGGGAAAGAAAAATCAAAAATTTGTTTTTTCTCGAAAACCACTAGATCGATTTTAATGAAATTTATATGTGTTTTATAAATTCATAAGAGGAATTTAAAAAAAATTTTCAAAAAATTTTGCCCGAAAAAAACCAAAAGAAAAACCCAAAAAAAAAATTTTTTAATTTTCAAAAACAATTTTTTTGGTCTTATTTTAGAGATACTACTTTGGAATTTTTACAGAAAATTCTCCTAAATGTGTACTTTTGAGAAATATTTTTGTCGATTTTTTTAATTGGGTACCACATAGTTAAAAAAATTAAAATCCTAGGTGGCGCATCATTCTGGCTGAAGCACAATGTATCCAGTAACTGATTATTTTTAAATTTCCTTGAAATTTAGTAATTATGCGTTTCTGGGGTCACTCAGTACGAATGTAATATTAAATTTTCAAAATTCAAAATGACTTGGTACATTGTGCTTCAGCCGGAATGATGCGCCACCTAGGATTTTAATTTTTTTAACTATGTGGTATCCAATTAAAAAAATCGACAAAAATATTTCTTAAAAGTACACATTTAGGAGAATTTTCTGTAAAAATTCCAAAGTAGTATCTCTAAAATAAAATCAAAAAAATTTTTTTTGAAAATTAAAAAATTTTTTTTTGGGTTTTTCTTTTGGTTTTTTTCGGGCAAAATTTTTTGAAATTTCTTTTTTAAATTCCTCTTATGAATTTATAAAACACATATAAATTTCATTAAAATCGATCCAGTGGTTTTCGAGAAAAAACAAATTTTTGATTGCATGCTTACTCCGCTAGGCCCTTTTATAAAAAATGTTTTTAATGCAATATAAATAATTGATTAAAGAGACAGTTAAACTTATTAATCACTGTAATTTTTAAATAACATATTGCATAAATTATTTAATTATATAGCCTTATTAAAAACTCATATGATGCGTCATATTAAAAAACTCGATCAGCGCTCAGACGCACGCGCTAATACCAGTCGGCTAGCAGTAAACAGTCTCAAGCTGTAACTACATAGCGAAAAAAAGGGAGAAACGCGCGACGCAGATGCGAAAAATGTCCATATATTTTTTTCGCGTTTCGCGTTTTTTACTTTATTTTCTATAAAGTAGATATAAAGTAGATTTTAGAGCAAAACTTAGAAATGTTGACAAACACCAAACATACTTAACCCTTTAACGCCTGCGGGACATATTATGTCCCACTTACAAAAACCACTGTAACTTTTTTAAATATTAATATTTTTTAATCTGAGTTGACTTTATTTCTTCAGAATCCGTCAAGGTATCAAAAAAATAAAAGTAAACTACAGAACAAATTTTAAACATAAAAAAATAATGACGAGTTTATGTACATACATAGAAAAAATTATTTTAAAAAGTCGGTTAGCTCATGTGCAAATGCTAGTGTCAAAAAATTTTTTTAAAGCACACTATCTAGAGTGTATTGACACATTGAATACAATTATTATCCCAATTTTGAAAATTTCTCAAAAATTTAAAAATTGCGTATTCAAGATGGCGCCTAAGACAAAAAAAATATCTTACATTACCCTAACAGTAAAAACAAGTTGTAAATCCAGATGTTCATTACATGAACATTTTGCTTCCTCTTTACGATCAGCAAAAATAATTTGCTTCCTCGTGGAGGAAGCATTAACGATAAATATATTTAATTTTTAAATCATTTTTAATACAATTTAACATTTGTAAAATAAAGTTCATTCGTCTTAATAGAAAGAATAAAATTTTCTTATACAGTAATATAAATCTAAATAAACAAAAAATTTTTAGTAAAAAAGTGAATTTTTCAAATTTGATTGTAATTAATTCTATAATTTCCAATAGAATATATACTTTATATACATCAATCAATTCGTCTTGATGCAAAGAATAAGATTTTTGATTTATTTTTCAATAAATAATAACATGTTATTGTACAGCAAAATGATTTTTAATAAAAAATGAATTTTTATTAAAAGTGCAAATTTTATGTCTATAATTGGTTTTAATTCTATAAATTTAAATACAATATATACTTTATATATACCAATCGATCCGTCTTGGTGCAAAGAATAAGATTTTAGAAATAAGAGTAACATTTTCTTATACGGCAACATAATTTTGCGAAAAGAACTCATTTTTTGATAAAAATGCGAATTTTTCAGATTTAATTGTGATTAACTCTATAAATTCTCATACAATTTATACATTTTATATACCAATCGATTCGTCTTGATGCAAAGAATAAGATTTTATTATATATTAACTTCAATAACCAACTTAAAAAAATTTTTTTGAAAAAAAAAATTTTTTTAGAAAAAAGTCAAAAAAACTTTTTTTTTTGAGAATTTTTTAAAGTTTATCAATCCATTTCGAGATATTTTTATGATAAATATACCTGGTAAATTTTAGCCAAATTCGTTAAAACCTCTTCGAGTTATCGTGTTCACAAAAATCGGGATCCACACACACACACACACACACACACACACACACACACACATACACATACACACATCCATACATACATCCGGACAATTGTTCAGGGTCTTATATAACATAGTCCTATATAGAAGAAAATTTGTTAAAAGGATTTTTAAAAATTTTGTAAACTAAACGACTACAAAGCTTCCTCACGAGGAAGCAAAATAAATAAAAAGTATTAATAAAAATATTTTTTAAAATTTACTACTGTACTTAATATTAAGTACTTTTAATGTACTATCATATAATGTGCTGACTTTTTAATTTTATAATATATAGAAATGTGAAAAATTGTAGCTTGAATATTGAGTATTTCAAGGTTTTTAGTGACTTTAATCATTTATATCTCCTCAGGTGCAAAGCGAAATTTAAGTTTGTCTTTTGCATCTTATCGAATTTTGACGATGGATTACGTGCTGTATTCTAGTTTAATTCGTGTTTAAAAAAATTGTTTCCAAAACCTATTTGTTGATTAAAATTCAAGTCCCTTTATAATACTGAAGTTGTCTGTATCAACAGTCTTTCAAAAATCTGCTTGCATTAAATGCAAGTTTACATTTTTAACCCTCAAATTCGTTTTTAGAAGGAGATTTTTTTAAACCAAAATAAAATTGAATAGTAGCTCGTTCTCCATTATCAAAAATTGCTAGGATGGAAAAAAAGGTCAAACTTCAATATTAAAAACAAAACCGGACAAGTGCGAGTAGAACTCGTACTAAAACCGAGGGTTCCGTACCCTCGTTTAAAATTTCTACTTTTTTGATGAAAAAAATATAAAGATCAACTCCAATATTTTTCGCTGTATTTTTTCTGTCATCTACAGGTGAAAATAAATAAATAATCAATTTTTATCTCTTCAGATAAAAAACTGTGGGCGCTAGGGTATAAAAAACACGCTTTTTTGACGAAATTTTTAAAATCTTAGAGTTTTTCGCTGAAAAAAATATGAAGATCAAATCCAATCATGTTCGCTATATTTTTCCTGAAATCTACTCACGAAACTACATAAAATAAGCAAAACTGCAGTCCAATAGGCCAAGAATTGTGAAAACCAATAGAGGAGGTACACACTTTTTTTTTACGAAAAAAATTTTTATTTTTTCGCAAAAAAAATATGAAGATGAACTCCAATAATTTTTTTGTACGTTGGTTGAAATCTACACTTAAAAATAAATAAAAATGTATAACGCTAGTCCACTAGATTAAGAATTGTGAGAACAAGCAAAGGTTAAATAATTTTCGAGCTTGCAAAAAGAGATTTTAGTTTTTCGATGAAAACACCATGAAGATAAATTTTAATCACTTCCGCTCTATTTTTCCTGTAATCTACGCGAAAAAATACATAAGTATGCCAATTTACAGCTCTCTAGGTAAAAAACTGTGGGCGCCAAGGGGGGGGGGGTACATGCATTTTTTTGCGAAAAACGGACAAAATTTGATGTTTTTCGCGGAAAATTCTATGAAGATTAACTTCAATCACATTCGCTATATTTTTCGTGCAATCTACGCGTGAAAATACATACGTGTACCAATTTTTAGCTCTCTAGATGAAAAACTGTGAGCGCTAGGAGGGAGGGTACATGGTCATTTTCCGTAACTGTTTTAATAGGGTTCCTACCGGGTACGGAACCCTAAAAATGTGGATTTTTTTGTTTTTTACCTGAAAAGATGTATGAGTAATTAAAAGAACCGAAAACTATGAAAGACTCAATATTAAAAGTAAAATTTTTCACATTTCTATATCAGAAAATTAAATAATCATCAAATAAATTAAAAACTTTTTGAAAATAATTGCCAAAAATGAATATTGTACGAATATTAGAAGACATTAATCCGAAGTATCAGATTTTTCTAAAAATAGGCCGCACCAACTGTAGGTAAAATGAATTGGATTGATCCCCGTAAAGTGGCCCAGTTTTGGCCATTTTAAGGAATTCCTTATTTTCCTTATTTTTTAGTAGGAATTCCTACTAAAAGTTTGTTTGATGTTGTTGATCGAATCTTTATGTTAATTTATGTATTGAAACTAAAGGAAATTAGCGTAAAGAGTTCCTTATAACTGCAGATGTCTGAAGCTGTCAAAGACTCATATAATATAACAATGCCATAAAATGAAATTTAGAGCTGCAGATAATTTTTCACAGTGCGTAATTTATTGCACATAAGCTGTAAAAAAGTTTGTATCTATAGTTCTTCTTTCCAGGAAATGTCGTTAACTTAGATCTTTCTATTCCTGTGACTGATCAAAGACCTCATAAAAAATATTCTGTTCGTCCTCCTTACGTTCCACAATTACAAAGTTTTTCCTGATATTGATCCTGTAGTCATAAAAACTACCTTCCTCGGTTTTAAGGATCACGAACTCAATAGGACAACTGGTCTTACATCTATACCTGCGCAGTTAGTAAAGAAAACACCTTTTGAAAACTCTCTTGTATTGGGTGAAGAAGAAAATTGAAGTCACAATTTTTAAAGAAAGATTAAATGTGTGTTCAAAGTTGACTTCTCAACAACAACCGAATCACACTCATCATTGTAATTTGCCCTTATTTCTATTTTCTTCTTCTTGTCTTTTTTTAAACATTTAATGAATGTTGAAATATCTTATTCCAATATGGGTATGTGTTTTATTTTTTAGTTTTAGTTTCAAGAAAATGAATAATCAATTTACATCCAGGTAAGAAGAAGCTAATTGTTGAAAGAAATTAAAATGTTTACAAATATCGCTGAATTCTGAATCATTTCAATGCCAAACTATCATTTTTGATGTTTCATATTTAAATTCCATTAAAGATAATTAATTCATCTGCACACATTTATATTCTCTTTAATTTCGTAAGCATTTTAATTCTGATAAAATGATTAGAATTTAAATCAATTTAATTATGTTTAATAATAGGTACCATAAATTTTATAATTATTTGAATTCCATTTATGCCTTAAATATTACTGATACTTTAATTCATTTTAATGAAAAGAAATCTAGTGTTATAAGGTTTAAAAAGACATAATTGTAAATGGTGACTTTTGACCAAGGAAGTATGAATTTGTAAAGTATCTGTACTAAATGATTCAGTTATTGCAACAAAACATTCAATTATTTTTCTTCTATTTTTTGTTATAATCAAAATTATAAGCAGTTTTATGCAACAACTGTTTCGCACTGCCCGTCTTGGTATCGGTAAATTGGCGGATGATAACTTCGGAAGGTAACCGACAACCGTACCGGATCCGATCAATAAAGAAACTTCTGTCAATTTGATTAATTATTTCATTATTATTAAATAATTAATAATCAATTTTTTTGTTATAAAAATTTAATAATTAGTTTTTCCTTAATATTCATATTCAGCATCTAAATTTAACATAAAAAATTGACATAAAAGTAATTTATTAAATAAGTGAATAATTAAGGGCGAAGGTCGAATAACCGCCGCTACGCGTGGTCACTATTGTAACGATCCAAATATGCCAGTCAGGTATGGCAGTGAGTTAAAAAAGAGATGTTTCTTTAGGTAACTTTGCCCGTGTAGAAAAATTTCGGGGCAGTCTGGAGTCCAGAGATTGACCCAACTAGACGCATTTGGACGGTCTAATCTGGATGGTCTAACTGTGTGCTATATGGGATTTTTCTGGACAGTCTAATTTAGACTTTCTAACTGTATGCTACATGGGATTTTTCTGGACGGTCTAATTTAGACTTTCTAACTGTATGCTATATGGGATTTTTCTGGACGGTCTAATTGTATGCTATATGGGACTTCATTGGCATCACTAGAATTCAAAATTTTTAAAGTACAAATCAAAGTACAATCAATAGACTTTAGTGCCCGATTTGTCGGTCTTCTTTGAATTTATACATGGATTGTCACTTCAAAATTCAATGGAATAATTTAGTCAATCCAAAGAATCGTTAAAAAATAAATATTGTAGGTTTATATGAATTATTATAAATAAAATTTTCAATGAGTTTAATTAAAAATTCTAAAGATCTTAGATTTTTGAAAAATGCCTAATAATTCAAATTCTCCTGAAATTAGATAAATTTTTTAAAATATTGTATTTGATTAATTATTAAAAATAATTTATCTGTAGAAGAATTTTAGTTAAAAACACTATAAACAATTAAGTGTTGAAGAAGTTACAGATTATTGTAGAAATTTAATTATTTTCAAAAGTAACAAAATTCTACACAGAAATTCAATTATGTTCAAAAATTTGTTTAAATTCTTATCAAAATTTCAATTATCTTTATAAATAATAAAATCGTTCTCTGAAATTCAATTATTTTCCAAATTTTTAACAAGATTCTTGGCAAAATAAAATGTAAGCAAAAATTTAATTACTTTCATAAATAAAAAACCTTTCACAAAAATTCAATAAGGATTTACAAATTTTTTATAAGTTTCTTCTCAATAATTCAATTATTTTTATAAATAATAAAATTCTCAAAATGTTTTTATTATTCAAAATTTCTTAGTTAATCTCAGAATTTCTTAATTATTTTTAATACAATTTTAATCGAATTCTTCGAAAAGTGTATAATTTTATACTTAAGAATTCTATTGAAATTCGCCATAAGAATTCAATTATTTAAAAAATTTTTGATAAAACTGAAAGTAATTCATTAAAAAATGGTTAATGATTATAATTGTAGTAAGAATTATTTATTTAAGTATTCATATATAAATTAAAATAATTCGGGATTATTATGTGTAATAATTTTAGTCATAGTTTTCACTTCGTCCTTATAAGCAACAGAATATATGACACTGGCATTGATATAGTAAATTAGGAGAGTTCACACCCAGACTTCAGTGGCCATGCGGTTTAAATGCTTCGAGTCGGGTTGTCAAGGGTGGGGGGCGTGAGTTCGATCCCACATGCGAGAGGATATTTTTCATTGTAAGTGTTATATAAAATAATAAAATTACTATATTTAATCTGTATAAGTGTTATAAATTGAAATTGTAAACATGTTTGTAAATAATGTTAAATGCCTGTTAAAGAATGAATTTAAAAAATGTACCAATTAACACAAATTGTTTTTTTTAATAAAATTATTTTTCAATATTACTATTTAAAATGATATTTACTGCTAGTGCAGTATATTATTTATTTGAAAATAATATAATTATTATAAGAATAAGTTATTGTCATTAAATACATATACACACATATATATGAATAACAATAATATTTATTTATTATTAATAATTCATATTTTCACATTACATTGAATAAACGTGAGAATCGAGTAAATTTGGGTAAATTATTTAAAATTAAAAAACTGAAATATTGAAATCGAACCTAAAATTTTAAATATTAGCACTGCTCATTAGCCCTGATTAGCTCGTCCAGTCTGGACCAACGCGTGGTTCGATCGTCACTGGTCTGATTAGCCCATGGTCAGACAGTCTTTTCAGCGCCCAGTTAGAGAATAGACTGTCTTTCTGACACCACACTAGAACCCAACAATTTTTCTACACGGGTGGGAGGATTTTTATTTTTTTATTATTTTTCAATTTTTTGTAGCACTTAGTAGCCAAAAAGCTGATTTTCTCTATAAAAAATCGGCTAATTTGTTATTGTAAAGTTAGTAATTTTTTCTTTTAAAAAAAACTCCCAGGGATACCTGAGGAATTATGTAAAAAAGTGTTGTACCATATTTCAGTCTGAATGGTCCAGTAGATTTTGAGTTATGGCGTGCATGGACTTCAAAAACCACAAGTTTCAGAAAAACGCTTCAACTTTTAAGAATCAGATTCATAATACTTGGAGTTTTTATTTATTTTTTTGTTGCTTAGGGGAGTTTGGGAAATCTGCTTACAGATACCCTCGGTTTCGCACTCCAAGGTTATGTGGGGTTGGCATAATAGAAAAAAAAGAAATATAAAGAAAAATAAAATAAAAAATGACATAATAAATTTAATAAACTGGCGACCTACTGCCAGCCCGATCCACTAAAACCCGTAACCCTTCTTTTGGAGTCCTTTACCCTCCCTCGGGTTATTAAAAAAATATTGCAAATTTAAAAGTAAACAAATTACAGATGATTATTTAATAAAAAAAACATGAAGCCTGGGCCCATAACTCCGTCAATTAAACCGCCAGATCGTAGAAGAGCATATAGTCTATTTGAATTACATTGGCTATATGCCCTTCTACGATCCGGCGGTTCAATTTTTCTCCGATCGACATGAATTTTTTGCACAATATTCTGGAGATATTATGCATTCAATTAAAAGAAAGGAAAAAATTAACCTTTTATGTTTTATGCTTATTTTTTCACTTAGTTAGTATCATTACTCAAGTCTCAATGGATGTTTTACAAACAATAATGACTAAACATTTTGTTAAGCAAAAAATCTCAAGGAAATAAGTTTTTCTTTTATAAGATTCCAAAGCATGATCCTGGATAATATCCAGTTACTCCAAGTTTCAGTTTGTTTCCTTTATTTAAATAAGGGTTATATGTTTCTGACGGACAAAACAGAATTTATCTTCTTTCTGAAAGTTACCTCAAATTATTATTCTGTCTTAGCAGTTGTATGCTTTTCTTTAAATAACTAAATCCACTGAATTGGATTTTTATTCTGCTCAGCCTTCGTATAAAAATAAAGTATACTCTTAGGAGTTTTTGAAAATACTTGTTTTTCCACATTTGAAGTTTCTGTGATTAATCGAAAAATATTATTAGTTTGAGATTTTTTATTTTATTTAGTTTCGTCAATATGAGTTGAAAAAATGTTTGTTTGCTTTGATTTCGTGAAACCTGAAAAGAAATCACTGCAGGAGACGTCTTTAGACTCTTCATAAAGTGAAGTTCATCTCAAGTTCGAAGTAGGGGAGGTATCGTAGTGAACCAAAGGCCATCAGAACAGCCAATCGTGTGAACAGAGTTCATAGCCCCCTTGCTAAGATCGAGGATGGCGGGGCATGTTTGCCATGCAACTGCGGCCTCCAGTATCCCAGCCTTAGCCTCTCCAGTTCTGGTGAGTCACATTCAAGAGATAAACTCGATCATGAGTTACTTTTTTTTAGAAAGGGTAAGAGGAAGAATCCTGATGATCAAAACATTCGATTTTAATTCTCGTTTTATGCTTGGTAGTAGGCCACGGGATCGATGTTACTTGAAATTTCATAACAAGTTTAGTTCTACATTTATTATTGCGTTCATAAGTTTACAAACAGAATTAACTATGATAATTTTAATGTTCTTTCATTCATTTACTTTTTCTGTCCCTCACACTTTGAAGTTGTCTTTTGTTTATACTTTTGTTTTTTGTTATCTTTAGATAGATTGTATATAATATTATTACTAGCAAATGTTACGCACGAAACGTGATATTCAATTTATTATTGTTATGCAAATTACAAAATTTTTTATTTTTAAATATAAATTTTTTAAATAATTTCATAATCAAGATTAAAAAAATTCATTTATTAAGTACAAAACTAATTATTACTGTTCATATTTTCAAATTTTATTTTTTAAATTTCACGAAAGAAGTAAATTATTTTCTAAAATTTTAATAAATCGCTTCTAATCAATTCAATTAATTTTATAAATAGTAAAATTCTTTGCAGGATTTCAATTATTTTGAAAACAATTTTAATTCAATTCCTCGGATGAATTCAAATATTCTTGAATATTTTATATTTATTTTGCATTATTTTTGTTTATGAATCACAATTTTTTAAACAAAATTATTATTTTGTTTTAGAAAAAGACATTCAAAAATTTCAAATTCAAACCTTTTTTAAATTAAACAACTTATAAAAGTATTTGTTATAAAACATGAAGATATCTATTGCTTCGAGTCGAAGACAAAATTATATTCATCATTTTAATTCAATTATTATTTTCTAGAATTTTAAATTATTTTTTATAAAAATAATAATTGAATTCCTTAAAAAAATTTTATTATTTATGAAAATAATTAAATGTTTGCATACAATTTTATTAAAATTATTTTTAAATAACCGTTAGAGATTTCGAACTACGAATCTGAAATTAAATTTTAAATTCGTCACAATAGTATGGGGGACACTAATTTACCAATTTTCACAATTTCCAGCATAGATATTTTAAAAATTTAAATTATTTCTGAGAATTTTCTTTAATTTTGGACATCTTATTTTTGTTTGATTATAAAAGACTTTTCTCTGCATTGGCTATCAGAACAAAGGAGTCAGTCATTAAATCCAAAGAAACTGTGGGTGTCCAGGGGTTCATGTGAAATGAGAAACATGCAAGGCACGTTCTTTAAAACGTGCCTCATATAGAAAATGGTTCCTCTAAGCTGCGGTGTCGAATCACGAATATCATTGAACTGAAGGCTCAGTGATTTTAATGATAACATATATGTTTACGTTGCTTCTTGGTAACTCGTGTTTTTTTTGTTCACTCCCTTTTTCGATGCTTTTTTTCTTTATCTTTTCGCTTTGCATCATTCTTCAAAGTTGTTTTATTCTTATAGCCCTTTTCTCTGTGATTGCCCCTCAACCGATGTCGTAGAGAATCTTCGCTTCTTATAAATTACGTAGGGTGCAACGTACCTGTTGTTTACCACGCAGTGGGTTCAAAGTCCGGTCAATGCAACGGTCTTTTGCTTTCGTCCCTTCTACCAAACGCTGCCCGACTCGGAGAAAAGCATTCTACCTTCATCTCCCCGCACTCGCGTCCTCTTCAAGGTAATGCTAAAGTTGCCTGGTAAAGAACAAGAGACTACATGACTTTTGTATACTTGTGTTGAGATGCGAAAGACGAGGAGCTACTTTGGCTTACCACCATCCGGAAATGGGACCACAGCATCCGACACTTTTTGGTCCAGACTATCTATCATAATTTAGTTATTATATATATATATATATATATATATATATATATATATATATATATGAATATATATATATATATATATATATATATATATATATATATGAATATATATATATATTATGAATATATATATATATATATTATGAATATATATATATTATTATGAATATATATTCATCATTTTTTTGGGTGTGAATAATTCTCATCAGTTTTTCATTGTTGCATTAAAATTTATATTCATCATTTTATTTATTATATGCTGAAAATAGAAGAAATTCATTAAATCCACACATATTCTTAATTTTAGTCTGTAACGATATTTTTTAGCCTTATTCTTATTTTAAACGAGTTGATATGAAAATTATAGGTAAAGATTTTTTTATTTTTGAATGAAGAACAAGTATACAGGGTGAAATTTGAAAAAAATAATTTTACGTCAGTTGTATGGGAAGACAAAGTAAAGAACAGTACTCTCTAAATTTGAATCAGCGAAAAGTCACCAACCCAGAGTATGCAGCTGATGAAATAGCGTATATACACTGATGAAACAGCGTATATGCACTGATTTTCCAGCGTATATACGCTGTTTCATCAGCTGCATACTCTGGGCTGGTGAATCAGCGACTTTTCGCTGATTCAAATTTAGAGAGTAAGATTTTTAAACGAAGATATTCTTATGTCAGGTGTAAGTGCATGTAGAGGAAAATCTACACCCAATGGGAAGTAAACGATTGGTTCAATAATGGGCCATGCTTGGCGAACTCCGTTCCATTATTGGAACATTAATGGCAACCATCATTGGACCACCAATGGTTTAAACTTGGGATGATCACGCTACTGCCAATGATCGGTAGCCAAGCGTCGGGCCAATATTAGTTGCCAAGGAATTGCCAAGGAAACAAAATCGATTTTCAAAAGCTTGATTTTTTATTGGCAGCCAACAAAAAACCAAGGTTTTGAAAATTGATTTTTTTAAATTATTAATTAAAATTTATTTTTAAAAAATATATTTTTCAAAAATGTATTTAAAAAAAATATATTTTTTAAAAATATATATTTTTTTAAATTAATAGAACATATTAATTTAATTTGTCACCTCTGGTAAAACAAAGATGAAAGACTGATAAATTCCCTCACTTTATATCTTACAGTGGAGGGATAACTGTGAATGTCTTTGCGAGAGAGGAGCAGGTACTTATAGAGTCAGTGAAACAGGTCACAAGCGAGAAGGAATCACTAGCATGCACTCTGGCGGCGCTTGTCGGAACTGTTTTCTGTCGCGCATGCATATCCTGACATTATCGACACAGCGCTTGGCAACCAACGTTGCGCCACTTTCGACAAGCGCCGCCAGAATGCATGCTAGTGATTCCTTCTCGCTTGTGACCTGTTTCACTGACTCTGTAAGTACCTGCTCCTCTCTCGCAAAGACATTCACAGTTATCCCTCCACTGTAAAATATAAAGTAAGGGAATTTATCAGTCTTTCATCTTTGTTTTACCAGAGGTGACAAATTAAATTAATATGTTCTATTAATTTAAAAAAATATATTTTTTAAAAATAAATTTTAATTAATAATTTAAAAAAATCAATTTTCAAAACCTTGGTTCTTTGTTGGCTGTCAATAAAAAATCAAGCTTTTGAAAATCGATTTTTTTTCCTTGGCAATTCCTTGGCAACTAATATTGGCCCGATGCTTGGCTACCGATCATTGGCAGTAGCGTGATCATCCCAAGTTTAAACCATTGGTGGTCCAATGATGGTTGCCAATTGTTTTGCCAAGAAAAAACCATTGGGCACCAAGCATGGCCCATTATTGAACCAATCGTTAACATTGGCAACTTCCCGTTGGGCAATGTTAAATGAATCAATTCTTATGTTACCCTCCTCAGATAGAGAAAAAATATTATATTTGAATCGCTTGTTATATTCTAAGTGTTAGACTTTTAGACTAAGATATTATTCTTATAATTATTACTTTCATTGAGGTACAGAGAAGTAATTTTTAAACAAAGACACTCTGAGGTTATTTTCAACATGACAACTTTAATTTCAATTAAAAGTAAGTGCGAGTGAGAGCCAACAGGGTATAAGAGTGCAACAGTGGCACTGTATACCTGAATCTGAATTTATTACTAATACTCTATTGTGATGTTTAAATAGTAACAAATTATCATATTAAAAATAAACATTATTGCGAAAAATGTATGCATGAAATTTTTTCGTGTATAGTTACAACGAAAACTAGAATAAAACTAGACCTGTGCTCTACTTGAAGAGAGTAATTAAATAATGTAAGGATCATTATAAAATTTTGTTGTTTTACAAAGTTTTTGTTAAAATTTTTATATAGATTAACCTACGCCATCGCAGGGACTTTTCCCGTGGACAGTAGCAAAAAAATTCCAAGATACTGTTATCCTGAAGTCATCAAAATGATAAGTTAAATTAATCAAGTTTTTTTTATTCTCGTACTGTTGAGGAGCTTCATCAGAGAAATAATGAAATTGGCTTACATTGGGGAAAAGCAGTTTCACTTCTTCAATTGAGCTCTCGCAGGCAATAACTCGATCTGCGCTCGGACGCACTCTCTAATACCAGTCGGGTGGCAGTGAATGGCGCAGAGGCGCTCACTGCTCCCCGACTGGTACTAGCGCTTGCGTCCGAGCGCAGATCGAGTTATTGCCCGCGGGAGCTCAATTACTCTCTTTTGAAATGTATTTAAACAGATGAGGCTGAGTGCTCTTTACAGTCAGAAAGTACTAAAAAACCTAAAGATTCTAACTTTTCATTTCCTCGAAAATAAAAGACGAATGGATGGAGAGTAGCCTAGTTTGATCATTTACCTGATGTCGAAATTGAATTTTATTTGCAGCATTGATTTTAAATAGTAAAAGTGCTCTTTTAAGTTACGGAGCTTCAATTTTGGACAAAATCCAAAAGTACTGTAGGGGTTTTATGTGAAATGATTGAAATTATGCACACCAAATTTTGCTTGAATTAAATATTAACACTTTAACGTTTATTTATATTAATTGTAGAGAAGAACGGGGCAAGGCAGCCAACGGGGTGAGGTAGCCAATTGCTTCTTATCTCCGCATAATGTTTTCAAATCGTGCGCTATTGATAATGTAGACTGATTATGCATGGTAGTTTACTTTAGTTGCTAACAGATGGGCATTATTGCTGCAGCAGTTTACCAATGACAGTATCATCTATGAAAACAGACTTTTTGGGTGTAACTTTTCTAAGAGTTATTTTGGTGATTTTAGTTAATAGAGTTACACGAATAAAATTCTTGTAAAGCGATTTTCAATGCAGAATTTAGTGCTGAAGACGATGGTGTTAATGGAATTGCGATATTTTTAATATTACGGGTTTTGTAAATGTTTTCTTAAAAAGTACTCGTGGGGTTAGGCAGCCAACCCTATTCGTCTTTTTGTGTTGATTTTATTGGTTCTTCTAAATGTTTTTTCTTTTTTTCCTACTCCAATACATTTTAAACTTAACATTGAATTTTATAAACGATTTTTTTAAAATAACAAATTTATATTTCCTTAAACTGTTAGATTGAATTTAATTAATGTTATTATTATAATATTATTCAAATGTAAATTTTTTTTAATTAATTTAAAATTTTTTTTTATTTTTTAACAAAATAAAAGTAAGTTAAGGACAACTACATTGTTATGTTTCACTAATTTTAACTTTAAGTTATGTCTTTTTAACTATTAAAATAGTTGTCCGCCTCACCCCACGTTTTTGCAATTATGCCAAAATGTGGTCCTTTGAGAAAAGGGTTGTAGAAATTTTTAAGTGCAACCTACGTCAAAATGTTCTATAGCGATTTTTTAGCCAAAAAGACAAGCTTTCTAACGTGATATTAAAATTAAAAAAACCTATTTAAATAGTTGCCTCGCAAACCAAAATGTGCCGCCTTGGCTGCCTCGCCCCGTTCTCCTCTACTAATATACAGATTTGAGGTAGAATAATAGGTTTAGAATATAAATAGCTTTTGAATAATAGAATTACACTAAACTGCTAAACCTGATCTTAATTAAACTGTACAAAGGGCGTCGCGTCGGTGTTCAATGAGATTTTGTTGCAGTTCGTCACGTCTATTCTTGAGCGCGTCAAATTTCGCACTGTTCGCTGGACCCCCAGCGTTCTATGTCCTACCTGAGGTGTCCAAGTCTCGTCAATACAATCGTCTTACTTATTTTGTTTTGCTGTACATACACTAAAGTCCATTAAAGATTTGATTTCCCTAACGTCTAAGGTAGTTAGTTTACTTCATATTAAAAGAAGATTAATTTGTTTTCAAAATAATAAAAAGACAAGTTTATTAATTATAACAATCATTAGCGTCCGCCACATTCCCCCTCCTATATATCTAGCATAGATTTACATTAAGGGATTTCAAGGTCTATTTGCTGATCGTAAAATCTCTTCCAAAAGTTTCCAAAAGTGATCAGCAAGGTATTGAGAGTGCCGCCATTGTCTGTGCAGCGTGTCAGCATCTGTAACAGAGGGGGTTAGGCAAGGGGGACCGTATATTGGACGCACGGTTCCAGGTTGAAGACCAAGAAAGTCATTTGGTGTTAGACTTCGGTGGTCGGATCGTCAGAGATATACGTCAGTGGTCGGCAGTTAATAGAATATTCTGCTTCTGCGAGCAACGTCTGCAAAACTTCTTCTCGTGGTGCGCGTTCCTTGAGCGTAATGCTGAGGGTTCTCTTTACTGATCCTATCAGTACCATTCTATTTTTTCCGCCCAACTTTGTCTTAAGATTTCATTTCTGTCAAGTTCCCGAACAGCCTTTTTAAGTTCCTCATATGCACCTCGAAGATTTGTTTCATTGTCTGAATAAATGCGCTTTGGTCTATCTCGTCTCGCGAGGTAAACCTCGTCATCATGCGTCGTAAAGCCATTAACATGGAGTCGGTGTCAAGCGACGCCGCGATTTCTACATGGACGGCTCGAACAATCAAACAAGTAAATAATACTCCGTATCGTTTTTCTCGTCGACGTCCTATTGTTACTAGCATAGGTCCAAAATAATCCACACCAGTATCCGTGAAAGCAGCGATATTGCGTTGAAGTCGAGGTAAGGGTAATGGTGCCATTCTTGGGTCCATGGAATTCGTTCGTCTATGCTTGCAGAGTAAACAGTCGTTTCAAGATCGTCTGACACCAGAACGAATGTTTGTTATCCAGAATAGTTTTCGAACATCGTTGACGACTCTTACTCTTAGATGATGTCCTGCTCTTTGATGGTAATGTTGGATCAACAGTTTAACTAAGTTGTTATCCTTGTGCAGTATGATCGGCTGATAAGTTAAGCCATCTTTATGTGTTATCCTTCCGTCCAAGCAGATAACATCGTCCTTAAAAACAGGAGGCAATAAGAAAATCTTTGATGTTGTTGGAATTTCTTTTGTCGATTTTAGAGCGTTCCATTCTGTTGGAAATGATTCTTGTTGGGATTGCCTGAATAAATATTTTTCAGCTTACTGTATTTCCTTTCACCTTGTAATGTGTAATGAAGCGTATCACCCACGCGATGATACGTGTTACTTTTATCCAAGAAGAGTACTTGTGACTGTCGATCACTGGCTCTTCCAAATGAAGTACACAACAGAATTCCTTCTTTATCTCTTTCATGGTCTCGGTGGTCAATTTATCGGTCGTCTTCTGCACAGGCCACTCTGATTCTTGCAGTCTCAAAAAACCAGGTCCTCGGTACCATATACTTGAATCCTGAAGTTCTTCATGTCCTTTGCTCCTTGTAGCGTCGTCGGCAACGTTCTCGCGAGTAGGTATCCATCTCCAGTCAGTTGTTGCAGTAGAGTCCAAAATTTTTGCGATTCGATGAGCTACAAATGGATGATACTTTCTAGCATCTGTCTTTATCCAGGCTAAAACAGTTTGTGAGTCCAATCAAAATACAGTACGGTTTATTTGCATTCTGTGCTCGTTTTTTATTAAATTGGCTAGTCTGACAGCCATTACCTTCTTCTTCCCAGTCGCTCCATTGTTTAGTTATTTCTGCTAACACTTTTTAGTCCCACTGTGTTCCTTCTTTCCAAATATCCTGCATCAATATTTTTGCCAGAATTATAAGAGAGGCCAGTAGTCCTAAAGGGTCAAATAAAGACACACTACCTTTAATATTTGTCGTTTGGTTGGTAGTGTTTTATTTTTCATGTCATTCGTCAGTTTCGGAAATTTGTTTAAAAACAAAAAACTATCGGAATCTGAAGTCCAACTCACACCTATAGTACTCTCGTGCTATCTTCTTGCATTAAAGTTAGTTCCTTTTTACAAGGTGCTTTGGCGATCCTCGTCTCGTATGCGATTTTAGTGAAACATTTTGCGCAGATTTCCACATATAGCGATCCTTTTCTCTCGAAATTTAAACAATAATCCTGGCAATGGTTCGAGTATGTCGGGACCTTTGACTAAACGGTCGTTCAAGCTGACTACGTGACTTTTGGTCGCTGCATCCAGGTCCATGCGTAGTTTCTTTGGTTTTTTGCGGATTGTACACTGCAAAGTGGGGTAAATACCATGTCCGTTCCGTTTCGTGTCGCGCTTCCTCGTCCGATAGTTGTCTCGCGTAACCTTTGTCAAGGTAGGCTTGGACGTTTTCTCTGTAACTAGAGGAGATTCGCGAATTTCATGATGTAGATTTTACAGAACCCGCAGCCGAATTACGCGCATAAATTAACGGATCGTTTGTTTCAGCTATCTGGTTTTGAATTGAAATCTTTTTGTGTAGAAACATATCATACCTAGGAGGTGGTAGTCCCTTATTTACCCTTTCGCTGCGACGAGTGGTAATTTCATTCAGTTTTTAAATTCGTTTTCTCGTGCCGTAGTGTTTGTGTCTAGGACGCTCCAGCATTCGTGCCTTTTGCGCCCCCTCCGCTTGCTAGTTTCCGTGGTGGGGAATGTTCTATCATGACGCAGCAGACTCTGTCCCACACAAGTCTCTAGCACTCACTGTCTCTCTCTACTACACTTTCTATGTATAGTCTGTTCACACTACGTTGCCTGTGGCCCCGTACACAAGTTTTTCTATATTGTGTGCACTTAGCTTGGCTTGGTTACGCTGCCACGTCACGGGCGTCCTTTTCTACCACTCACACTAAAACTCGTCAGTAAGTTCACACACGTGATCTCATATGTAATGTTTTCACATACCAAACTGTCTCATGCGTAAAACGATGCACCGTGTTAGAATCCGGCTCGAAGGTACAAAATTTTGGGGTTTTATGTGAAATGATAGAAATTATGCACACCAAGTTTTGCTTGAATTAAATATTAACACTTTAACGTTGTAACGATGGGCTATGTAATAATATAATTATAAAGTCACACACACAGCCATCGTATTCGCGTTTAGCGTGAGAGCTACGAGAGAGTAGCGACCGCGCACGAAACTTGCGTCGCCTGCCTCCGCTCCTCCCACCACTCGCTCTCCTCGTATCACGGCAGAGCGAACCTATATATCTCGCTGCACGATCCCAGATCGTCAGTTTGTCTATCGCCTTGGCTAGAGGTGCTCTTCGTGCCTAACAGGTAAAAACTCACGTTGGTCATTAGACTCAGACAAAGGTGCTCTTCTGGTGACACAGGTCTCCTCAGACGTGGACAGGTTATTTTAAAATGTAATGCTACAAACTTGGTGGGGAGTTGTTCCAAATGACTTCCAGGTTCCAAATTTTCAAACCGATAAATCGTACCTGATCCTCTTTTCGAATTATCTCTTTTACAGATAGTCGGAAACTTGAAAATGTATTATCTTAATGTGGAAGCTTTGATTCAGAAGACTGCTGATTCTTCGTTATTAAAAATTTTTTAGACAGAGATTTTATAGATAATTATGTTCATGATTTTGAGAAAAGTGGGGTAGGGGAGAGTGGGGCAAGACGGGGTACTTAAGGTTTAAAGCGCAAATCTCCCTATCTTGCCCCACCGGCGCGGTACTAAAAAAGCAACCTATTTCTGTCGACAAATTTTACAAGTAAAGGTTGCATCTTCATCTGCGTCATCGACACCAGCACAACTGCACAAAGCCCATTGACCGCAGACAGAACAAGCAGCCCAGCCTTCATTTGAGTCTAAATAATAACCATTACAATTTATAGAGACAAGGTGTATTTTCCTCTTTACCATCGCTAATCATTGATTTAACCTGACAAGCTTTTTTCTTTTTGGTCACTCTTATTTTATTCAGTCTTGATTTAAGTAGTTTTCCTAACGTCCCTTATTTTTCTTTTCTTTTGCTTCATTTGTGTACCCCGTCTTGCCCCACTCTTCCCTACCCTATCTTGCCTGCACCTACGAAATTAAATAAAATCATCAATTACTACAATTTACGATTCAACAAAGAAAAAAACATATGCTTCCCTTCTGCTGTAACTCTTGCCAGTTATACAAAATTTTATATAGTTTATTAACTGTTATTATTAAATAAATAAACACCTCCTAAAAAAAGTGAAAAATTCACAAGAAAATCGTCGAAAACAGTTTTTTTAGTAAAACAGATAAAAGATTTGTTCTCATGGCTTTTAGGTTTTGTAAACAAGAAGCTATTGTCTCGGTGCGATTGCGATTGGTTAATTCGTTTGTTAAATAGGGCCGGTACCCCGTCTTTCCCCACTTTCCCCTATAAGTCCCAAAACTCATTTTTTAGTTTTTGTAAATACAACTGTTTTAAAAAATGATTGGATTAGTTTAAAATTTGTTACTCAGGGGTTTCGGGGTCGCTGATTGCGAATATGATGTCAAAATAAAAAAATCTGTCGATAGATTCTTAATCAGCGACCCCGAAACCCCTCGAGTAACGAGTTTCAGGCAAATTGAATCGATTTTTAAAAGTCGATCGCCATATTGGATCTAATATTTTGAGTTTTAAAAATCTGACGTCATATTCGTAATTAGCGATCCCGAAAACCCCCGAGTAACAAATTCTTAGCGAATCCAATCATTTTTTTAAATAGTTGTATTTAGATCAATTTGTATGCAGGACAACTGTTGAAAAATCAATTTTGACAGTTAATTTAGTTTGTTGTTGGCAATATCGCTATATTTTCGTAAAGTAGAGGCTTCAAGCTTTTAATTTAACTCATTTGACAAGTCTCTAGCACGTCGTATTTACCCAGTAGAAATTTTCAAAAACTACTAAAAAATGATTTTTAGGTATTTCACCCCCAATTTTCTTAAAATCCTGACGTGATGGGAGGTTTTAGTTAAATGTTAATTCGGATTTATCGCACAAAAAGCTACGGTAAATGACTTCTTGATCTCAGATAACGGAAATTTTTATTTTTTTGCAGGATTCTGAAATTTTATATATATATATATATATATATATATATATATATATATATATATATATATATATATAGCACTTTAACATGTGACAGACGTGTCCAAATTCAAAAAATCAAAAAAAGTTTCTTGAAGAAGAGACAATTCGGATCCATAATTATCTATAAAATCTTTGTCTAAAAAATTTTTAGTACCGAAAAATCAGCAGTCTTCTGAATCAAAGCTTCCACATTAAGATAATACATTTTCAAGTTTCCGACTATCTGTAAAAGAGATAATTCGAAAAGAGGATCAGGTACGATTTATCGGTTTGAAACTTTGGAATCTGGAAATCATTTGGAACAACTCCCCACCAAGTTTGTAGCGTTACATTTTAAAATAACCTGTCCACCTCTGAGGAGACCTGTGGTGAGTAAAATGCTGTCAAATGAAATGTTCGTTCTACCCAGGTGCTCTTAGCTCGAACGAACCATAGGCATCGTCGGACTCGCGTAACGTGAAAACCTATTCTAGAACTGTCTCGCGAATATGAATTAAATCCCTACATCGGAAATGCAAACAGAAGCGTGTAATTACTTGTAACTAAAATCTAATGCGAATAAAGTATCGACTTAACTCCGCGAGAACCGATAATTATAAGAATTAGTATTATTTGTTTAAATGAATTTCTAATGTTAACTAAAGTATTTCTTTCGACAAGAAACAAATGTTAAGTTCCTTTTCATACTATTTTATAAACACTATTCTTATATTTATACTTATTGTTTTCTTACATTTCTTATTTTTATTATTGTTAATATTTTCTTTTGATTTACAATATATTCACTTTCGAAGGTTTAAATTTGGTTTCGTTACTGACTACACCTCTCCTCGAATTCACAGCAGAAATCATAATTACGTAATGCTCAACCTAATATTCAGTAATTGCTTATTAAAGAAACTAAGATAGGTACCCAAGCTCCATCCGGCGAGCGAATTCCGTAGCAAATAAAAATCATATCATTACAACGTTTATTTACATTAATTGTACTAATACACATATTTGAGGTAGAAGAATAGGTTTAGAATATAAATAGCTTTTGAATAATAGAATTACACTAAACTGCTAAACCTGATCTTAAACTGTACAAAGGAGGTCGCGTCGGTGTTCAATGAGATTTTGTTGCAGTTCGTCACGTCTATTCTTGAGCGTGTCAAATTTCGCACTGTTTGATGGACCCCCGGCGTTCTATGTCCCCGGTGTCCAAGTCTCGTCAATACAATCGTCTTACTTATTTTGTTTTGCTGTACATACACTAAAGTCCATTAAAGATTTGATTTCCCTAACGTCTAAGGTAGTTAGTTTACTTCATATTAAAAGAAGATTAATTTGTTTTCAAAATAATAAAAAGACAAGTTTATTAATCATAATAATCATTAACGTCCGCCACAAGTACAATCACTTTATTTGGAGGAAGACTTTCTTTTAATTTATTTAAATAATCCTCGTGTTTTTTAAAAACAAAACGATGCTCTTTAATTGACAGTAAATTTTCTATCAGTGACGCTATGTACTCATTTCGAAATTCGGTGACTGTAATTAAGTCAGATTTGTCCACATGAACCCACTGCTTATATTGAACTGTTGACCCTTCCTCTATTTTTGCTTCAACAATGTCATTTATTACATCAAATCCAGGGCATTTATTGCAAGTTTCCATCATACATACTTTGTTGTCAATGTCACAGGTACCTTTCTTCAAAAGATTTGTTAAGGAATTCTCAGGTTTTAATAAAGTAGTCCTTAGCTTCAAATTTTCGTGCTTCATGCACACGCACATTATAGGAGCCTTTAGGACCTGCTAGGATACACCATCTGGGCCTTAGTTCGGCTGATTTCGAGAAGCCTAATTTCACATTTGGCCTTTTTTCTTTAAAGAATGAATATAACTCCTTTAGATTAAATAGAACTAAGCGTTTCTGTTTTTTTTCTTTTACTTTAAATTCATTTCTTATGGAAATATAATCTTTTGCGCCAGGACTTTCGCCCAATAAATATTTTCGGAATTGGCAGTTTCGGTATTTGGGGTCACTGAATTTGAATTTGATGTTCTTTTTTCAAAAGTCAAAACGGCGGATCCAATCCTCCATATTGGATCCGCCATTTTGAATATTTAAAATTGAACTTCATATTCGTAATCAGCGACCCTGAAAACCACCGAGAAGTGCGTCCATAAATCACGTTACTCGACAGGGGAGTGGGGGGTTAGGGAAATTATCACAGATCGTCACATGGGGGGTAGGGGGTTTCCAATGAAAGCACGTGATTTGATATAAGCTGAATTTAAAATCTAATTCTCATAATTCAGTATCTCAAGTGGTAATGTAAAAGTTGATAGGTTGACAACTTTTGTATCGCCGGTATTGTAAACCGGACTAAAACTTAAATTGGACTTAAACATTGGATTACAAAAAATTGTTATGTCGTGTTTATTTGAAATTTCCTGTGTTTATTGAAAGTTTAGGTGTCACTGAATAAAAATATACCAGAAAAAAAATTTCATTCGGTCATTCACATAAAAAACAAGATTAAAGTGTCAAAAAACCGTAGTTTTAGCACTTTTTAAGGCAGCTTAACAAGATCACACTAAGAAATCCAAAAATTTAATAATCGATTATTTTGACATTTTAAACTGGAACGTCCCCTTAAAGTTTTGCAGAGTTATTTTAATTTAAAATTAGTACTGAATTTTGGCGTTAAGTGACTTATCGGTATTCTCGATATTGTCATACAAAAAGGAGATTTTCTCCTACCTTGCTTCTCCCAGAATTCGAAATTACTAATACCCCCCACAGCACCGCAACTTTCCTAAAAATTTATTAAATATTTACTTGTAATATTCGGTATATTTAACTGAAAAAATTAGTGAAAATTGTGTAAAGATTTAAATGTCCCGATTAATTACATATTCCGAACATTGCAAGTAAATATTTAATAAATTTTTAGGAAAGTTTCGGTGCTGTGAGGGACTACGATACTTAAACTAAAACGACTTTTTCTATGGCAAGATTGCGACCATCTTGACCATAAGAACCTGTCAATTAACCCAAAGGGAAAGCTTTTTTGCCAAACGAAGTCGCTTTCGTTTGACAAAGCCTGACAACTCACTAAAACTAATTTATCAAAATTCCTTAATGTGGAGCGCCAACATTTCAATTAGACTTCTACTAAGTATAGAATAATTACTTAAACAAATACAAGAACAAAACACTAACGAATTTACTTTCACAAAGACAATTAATATTACCGAAATCCAAATACTAAAAAAATGTTCTCAGATTAGTGATATTGTGACTAATTTGCCTAATTAAAAAAATTTGAACAATAATATGTGATGAAAGTTATAGTGAAATATAGTGTATTAAGTGAAATCTTGAATTATTAGTGTGGGGTTAACTAAATTCTGACAACGGAATAAGTGTATATCGAGAATAACGCCGAAGTAGGAAAATTATCTTATATATATCATTATGGCGTCGGGACTCAACAGTCGTCACTTTTTCAAATAACAGAATCTAAATTTCCGGAACAAAATATTTAAATCATGGGATCTTTTCACGAGTAATGACTCGTGACATTGTGGATTCAACAGTTACAAGTTATTGTCAGAAAAATTTTTTTTTTATATAACACAAGGGGTGTTCTCCTATCAAAATTAAAATACACAATGAGTAATCGGTCAATCTACTGAAAAGTGAAGCAAACTTTTCTACGAAAAGTAGAACATTTTTGTATAGGTCATTTTTTTCTCCAAATCGTATTTTATTTATAAGACTGTTATAAAGAAATTAAATAATAAATTGTTAAAAATAGATAACTTTTTATTAATTTGTTTAAACAAGTGGAAATTAAAAAGAAAAAAACAGGTATATTTTTTCCAATTTGCCTATGAATCCAATTGTTAATTTTACTCAAGATGCATTTGTTTATGCTTAGGATAAAACACATTAATTTACCCAGCATAATTTGTTAATAACAATTTTATAAACAAAATACGACCTGGAGAAGAAAATAAAAAAAAACACATAAAAAAATAAAAATAATAAAACACATACAAAACTTTCTTAATTTTCTACACAGAATCGATTTACGTTAACAATTTTCGATAATTTAAAAATTTTTATTAATTGGTTTAAGGGGTTACACCACTGTAAATTCCATAAAAACAACGTTTTTCAGGAATTTTTTTTGAATGGAAGGAAAGGACATATAGTTATAATGTTTTAAGAAGTTATTGACTGTATATTCAAGTAAAAAATTACAAATTTTTATTAATAAATATTCCAAAATGGCGGCACAGGAACCATTTTAGTAATGCATATTTTTTTCCAGGAGCTCTGCGGTAAGCAGTATAAGTAATGTAAATTTCAGTCTAGAAACAAATAAAATTGTTTTTCTTAATCTACATGAGAATAGCTACAGAAATAAGTAGGGGATTTTAAAAATATTGATTTTTGTGTAATTGGCAAGCATTTGAAGAAAAAAATCATTTTTCGACCAAAAAGACGACACTTAATTGTTTATAACAATTTTGTAAATTAACTTATTAAAAAACCCCTACGTATTTATGTTCAAAATTTAATTTTAGAAATGTAATAAAAAAACCCGGTTGAAAATATTGAATATTGTTTGACTTATACAGCTTGCAGATTTCAAAAACTGTGTTTTGAGATAAACGCGTTAAAAGAGCAACACCACTACAGCGGGCTATAAGAAGCATTTGTTCAATAATTTTTTTTAATGTAAGGAAAGGAAATACAGTAACAATATTTTAAGTACACTGAGAGAAATTTCTGCATAAAATAGTATTGAAACACTCAACGCGCTTCGCATGTCCTCTGTCGTGAGTTTTTGTTATGAAAACATACTGAATTCGCTCCGCAGTCATACCAAAAGAGCGTTATCCCTACGAAATGAGTATGTTGTTTTCACCAATGGCATATGTCATATAGATGTGATAAAAGCATGGCTACAGTTCATACTATTTTATGCAGAAATTTCTCTCTCTTATAGTTATTAACTTATATATTCAACTTAAAAATTACAAATTTTCCTATGAATCCAATTGTTACTTTTTAAATAAAACGTCTGGTTTCTTCATGGGACTTAATGGGTATTAAATTAAATTTTTTATTTGTTACAATTCTATATTAAAACTTTAGTTCTAAATTTTACTTGGTAAACTTTTATTTCACTATTTGTTTGGACATTTGCAAAAACTTTTATTTGGCGGAACTTTTTACATCAAAAATGTTTTTATTGGGATCAAAATACTTTTTGCATCATTAATAAAATTTTAGGGTATTTTATGAAACTGTTTAGTACTTCAGGCTCTACGTTTGTGTAAATGTCAAAAAATCCAATTTTTTTAGAAAAAATTCAAATATTTCAAAATATACTTAATGTATTGGAATTTCCTGGAACATATATCGGGATTTTAACCCAATTTATTAAATTCTAGAGTATTTAACAAATCCGTTAAGGAGTTTAGTCTATACGTTTGTCTAACTGTGAAAAAATCCAATTTTTTGAAAAAAAATCCAATTATTTCAAAAAATATTTAATGTATTGAAATTTTCTGAAATATATTATCGAGATTTTAAACCAATTAAGAATATTCCAAAATATTTTGCAAATCCGTTTAATTAATAACAATATTCCAGACTATTTTACATATCCGTTTAGAAGTTTACACCGAAAAAAAATATTCTTGTTTTGAGAGGACAATTCCTCTTCTAAAATCCTCTTACATTTTATTCTTGAATTAAGAATATTACTCTTCATTGGAGATTATTCCTCTACTTTTAAGAGGAATTACTCTTAAGTGGGGAATAATCCTCTTAAAATAAGAGGAAATTTTTGAGCCATATACAAGAGGAAAATATTAATTGAAATAAGAGAAATCTTCTTGAGACAAAAATATTTTTTTCAGTGTAGGCTCTACATTTGTCAAAATTAAAAACAAAAAACATTTTGTCAAAATCGTATTGTTTTCGAAAATATCAAAATATTTTAAAAAATACGAAATGTTTTAAAATTTCCTAAAATATATATCGAGATTTTAAACCAATTAATAATATTCCAAAATATTTACAAATCTATTTAAAAGTTTAGTTTTTTTTGCTTCAATTCTATAAAAGTATCCAAAATATTGAATAACCTTATCATAATTCTTTCTTTTATCATTCTTTATCCAACAAAAAAAAGTAAGAATCCGACAGTAATCGGCCACTTGAAACAATCTTTTTAATTAACACTATTTTAAAAGTGCAATTTATATTTTTTGATCTCATACGGTTTTATAGCTATTCAAAATTGAAAAGTGTCCGACTACTGTCTGGTTTACCCTATACACGGTTTTTAATTTTTACTCAGCGTCAATTCTCTACCACGAATCTTGATATAATTTTCTAAATTGTTTTTTATTATTTTTATAATTCTTTTACGTATGGAAATGGAGAAAGATTCATTTCTTTAACCCTTTAACGTCCAAATGTGCTGATTTTTAACTTCGGTTTCAAGCTTATAATACACTGAAAAACTGTTGGTAGAGCAGTTACGCTATTGACTGTTGTGCAGCGTTACTTAATTTTAAACTCACAGCTCTATCAAAATTAGGCGAGTTGCTCTCCTAAACTTGACTACCAATGGCGTTAGCGAGCGGCTGCTTGACAAAAAGGTCAGCAGCTCTATCAAAAAGGAGAGTTGCTCGCCCAAAAAGGAGAGTAACTCGCCCAAAAATTAAGTGAGCTGTGCGTTTCTTTTTAACGCAGCAGTTCACCGCATTGGGCGAACAGCTCTACCAACAGTTTTTCAGTGTATTAAAAAAAAAAAAATTATTAAAAATTCTACAAGGTCATGTCCATATGGTTTTAGGGTCGCTCTTTCGAATGGGATGGTCAAAATTTCCAAAAAGTGACGTTTAACCCTTATTTTTTCAAAAATACTTAAGAAATATAAAATTTTGGGAAGTAATTTTTTTAAAATCCAATTTTAGTTGTGATACCGATTTTTCCAAGCCATCTAAAGTTTAAAAAACGTATTCCCGATAGTTTTAGTTTAAAAATATGCTTTGCGGTCGCTGATTACGAATCTGAAGTCAGATTTTAAAAATTCAAAATGGCGAATCCAATATGGCGGACAATAAAATTAAAAATGCATAGTATTCGCTTGAAATTTGTTACTCAGGGGTTTCCGGGGTCGCTGATTACGAATCTGAAATCAGATTTAAAAAATTTAAAATGGCGGATCCAATATGGCGGACGACAATATTAAAAATGCATCGCATTCGTTTAAAATTCGTAACTTGGGGGTTTTCGGGGTCGCTGATTACGAATTTGAAGTCAGATTTAAAAATTTAAAATGGCGGATCCAATATGGCGGACGACAATATTAAAAATGCATCGCATTTGTTTAAAATTCGTAACTTGGGGGTGTTCGGGGTCGCTGATTACGAATTTGAAGTCAGATTTAAAAAATTTAAAATGGCGGATCCAATATGGCGGACGACAATATTAAAACTTCATATATTGGCTTCAAATTTGTTACTCGGAGGCAAGAAGACTAGAGACAGGTGGTAAAATTTCGTTGGTGGGGGTATGGCAATGCTGAGTCGCTCAGCTGATGTGTGGTCAGGCGTTTACTTTAAAAAAAAAGTCTTCGCCGCAGTAGACCGGACGGACTTTTGCGCAATCTAACACACGTAAATACGGGAAAATATATTCTATACAAATACAATATGAAATATAAGTGTTTATATTTTCAAACATCTTTTATTAGTTATTAAAAAAACGTTTTAAAAACAAAAAAATGTGTAAACTGTAGCATGAAGTGTATTAAAAGTTAACAAAAAGTAATAGTCATAGTGTTGTGTTTATCTTTCTTCTTGTTACAACATTTCACACAGCACGTTTTCGGAATTTTTAACTATTTGAATAACACTTAATTTAATAATCACTCACATTATTTCTATATATCCGTTATGACACACATTGTCAACTGTGTCTCGATTGCACTGATTGCACTTTAAAGTTAACCTCAAATTAAAATCATATCATACACATATGTAAAACATATAGTATACAAGAATTTGAATGTGTGAGTGATGTGCAAAAGCACCGCGCCGGCGACTTTTCGAAACGAAAAACGCCTGGTTAATGAAAGGCTTTTAACTCATTCCTACTACCGAAGTTTCACCTCCTGTCTCTAGCCTTCTTGCTCGGAGGTTTTCGGAGTCGCTGATTATGAATTTTAAGTCAGATTTAAAAAATTCAAATTGGCGGATTCAATATGGCAGATCACAAAATTAAAAATGCATCGTATTAACTGCTTATGCCCTGTTAAATATTCTAACATACGATAACGTCCTTGTAGCCAATAGGATGAAGTTTTAATTTTATCATCCAGCTATATTGAATCCGTCATTTTGAATTTTTAAAATCTAATTTCAGATTCGTATATCAGTGATCCCGAAAACCCCCGAGTAACAAATTTGAAGCCAATATATGAAATCTCCCGCTCAGATTATCTCACATGCCGGAAAAATCCCAGGCTAATGGGCGCGAACCAAGTACCCTTGGTCCTACAGCGTCCGCCGAGCAAGGCATTTATCCGACTGAGCTAATCTGTCGGTTCAAATGGATATCATATTAAATGCCATTTATGCTATATAAATTGTATGTTTAATGAAATGTATGTCAAATAAATTGCAAATTAAATGTTTTTTATACGAAATAGATTTTTTGTCAAATGAAATTTATGGTAAATGGTTTTATGTCAAATGACTATTATTTCAAATAAGATTTCCGGAATAATCATGCGTCTCTCAATATGATCCTGGAATATTACTTCAAAATTACTGTGGAACATTCCCTTAATTTTATTTTGGAATATTCCTGTGGGACGGACATTTTAATATTACTTTAAGATCCCTGGAACATTCCACTAGAATAGTTATTCCGAATATGAAATGTAATATTCCCTTCATTTTAAGGTTGCTTGGGTATAAGCAAAACCAAAATTTTGCCGGTGCATAGAGCCATGGAACGCCCCATATAGCATTTTAAGATGATTCACATTTTGGACAAGTTAAAACCTACGATATTGGCTGGTTTTAATAAAAAATTTAGGGGGAAATGGGTCAAAAGTACCTACTAAAAGATAGGCAAATATTATTTTTAAAATATCTTTTTTATTTTTTGTGTATAACAATTTGTCTTTAAAGATTTTCAATGCGATAAGAGCAATTGTTTAAAAGATAAAAAAAACACAAACTATTAGAGGCAAAAAAGGAGATATTTAAAAAAATCTTTTTTCCCCACTTAATTCACATGAACATCAAACATCGGAAAAAAACCTCGATACATCGAAAATATTGAAATTAAAACATCAAGGTTATAAACTTTGATGTTTCCGATGTCGATGTCCCATCATTACAGAAAAAAAATAGAAAAAAAAATAGACGTAGGTACACTACCGGTCAAAATTGAGAGACCACCCATTTTCAGGCTAGGCGAATGAAAAACGCTTTAAAACATAAGATTTATTGAAACTAAAATGTTTTTCTGTTCATTTTTTGATAGATGATAAAATCTTGAAAAGAACAAGATCTTTCAGAAGTCATTTGGCCAATATTTAATTTAGATATTTTTAAGAAATCGTCATTTTCAATGTTTTACAAAAATTTGAAAAACTTCTAAAATAATGAACGCTTTTAAATGATATTAGGCTTATTTAAAAGGTCATTTGTTACTCAATAAGAATTACTTATAGGCATTAACGTGTAATTTTTTTCTTAGAAAATGCAGGCCGTCAAACTTGGACCAAAAAAATTTGGAACAATCTTATTAACAGAAAAATAATTTTTAAAATTCAAACGTATTTTTTAAAAAAATTTTTTGAAAAATCTACACCATATGGTGTTTTATATATTTTCTAGAATCGTTTTTAGTACAGAAAAATTGTTCCAAATTTTTTGAATTTTTTTAGTCCAAGTTTGACGGCCTGCATTTTCTAAGAAAAAAAATACACGTTAATGCCTATAAGTAATTCTTATTGAGTAACAAATGACCTTTTAAATAAGCCTAAGATCATTAAAAAGCGTTCATTATTTTATAAGTTATTAAAATTTTTGTAAAACATAGAAAATGACGATTTTTTAAAAATATCTGAATGAATTATTGGCGAAACGACTTCTAAAATATCCCTAGTAGAAAAATTTGGTGGCGCTAGCATGGTGCCACTCTTGCGTTCCATTGCGCTGTAGTGGCGCTGAGAGCATTTGAAACACTTTTGTAGTCTAGCGCCTTTCTCGCATTCTGCTCGCAGTGCTAAAATGAACATAACCACACCTGCCAAAACTTTATTTCGCGAATTAAAAAATGATTCCTATGTCATTTCTTTTGACGAATATAATTAAAAAAATCGTGTACATATAAAAAACATTTACTAATTATCTGCCTACAATGAAGTTTTAACGTATTTGAAGAGTTAATACAAGTTTCGTTTAAAGTTATGGTAAGATTTATATTCAGAAAACGGTAACCTTTTCCCCACACAGCACATGATATTTCCTAAATATTTCCTGAATATTTCACTGAAAGATTGAAATATTTCATTGCAAGATTCAGGAAATATTTCTGCAAACAGGAAAATGTCCGCTTATGTAGGAATATTGACGCGAAAATTGAGAAAATATTTCATTGAAATATTCCTGCAATATTACACATAAAGATTCTGCAATATTGTAAAAATATTTCAAAAAATGGAAAAATTTGTTAAACACCTCAAATCAATAGGAATTTTCTGAAATATTTTAAAACCCATAGAATATAGTAAGCCAAAAACTACTGCGCAGCTCTACAGGCCATAGAAACTGAGTTCGACCAGTGCGCATCATTTCAGTTGAATATTTCCAAAATATTTCAATGAAATATTTTCTCAACTTTCGCGTCAATATTCCCACATAAGCGGACATTTTCCTGTTTGCAGAAATATTTCCTGAATCTTGCAATGAAATATTTCAATCTTTCAGTGAAATATTCAGGAAGTATTCAGGAAATATCATGTGCTGTGTGGGTCTTAATCCCAAGCCTAATCAAAATTTTGATCATTATTTGATGTATAAAATTGTTTTTTAAATTATTTATTTCTTTACAGTAACAGTGTCAAAAATAATTACACCTGTTAAACATTGAAATTAACCAATTCTTTTATAATAATAATAATAATTGAAAAAATTAAGATCCTATTTAAAATCAGTAAATCTTTTCTGTCAGGTCAATTAAAAATAAAGAAAAAATAAATCCTGTTTGAGGTTATGTTTTCTAATTCGAATGGAGTGAAATTAATAATATATTTGATCTATCTAAAAGTATTTATTGTTATTCTTGGTGATAAATCGTTAGATTAATTACTTGAAATATATTTAAACATTTTCTTGGAGGTTGAATAAGACATTCATATACTAAAAATTCTCTTATAAATAAAAATATAAATTAACGAATGAACAAGAAATTTATAATGCAATATTAATTTATATTTAAATTTAATACAATTACAAATATATAAATACTTAGAATCCTTATCTATTATTGTTTTTAAATGCCACAATATTCTACAAGCAAACATTTACTTTTACTTGAACGAGAACGATCGTGCGCTCCAGCGCGCGCGTTTTTTCTCTTGCGCATTCCTTTTTTTAATATTTTAATTTTTTTAAACAAAAGTACTTACAATGAGAATAATGTCGCAAATATAATAAATGTTTTAAAGAAAAATTGAAAAAGAAATGTTTATGAGAATGATAATCAAGATTACCATCAGCAGTTATAGTAAAAATTGCTGCAACTTCATTCACACTTTGTAAATTATAACGTCTACTATCCATCCCAGGCTTTAATGAAAATAATAATTGCATCTCAGGCTCAATTTCTGCATTATTTTCAGTCATTGTTTTTTTAATTTCTTCATGCATCATACGGTAGGACTGTGCAAATAGGTTACAATCCCGAAGGGCTGTATCTATTCCATCAACAATATCTCGGTTTAATTAAAAATTATTATTACAACGAATTTCGGAAGCTTCGTTTTGATCAACAATAAATAACTGTCCAAATGAAGAAGTATCGTTTCTTTGAGACGCATGCTTATTCCCGAAATCTTTTTTAACCAAATAGTTATTTGATACAAAACTACTTAACTTAACATTTACACTGCAAAAACTGGTATCTCACAAGTGTCTCAAAATGAGTTGCTTTACGTGTTTAAACCATTGAGATACAAAATATGTTTTATATTGAGACATTTAATTTCATATCGTGTCTCATTTTAAAACATTTAACGTGACTTAAAGCGTACACGGAGAGAAAAAGAAAGTTTTAACTGCTTTCTTTTGAGTCGTCATGCTAATTTTATGAAGTCAAGTAATGATAACCGGAGAGCCAGGCCGTTTTGACTTGGCTCTCCTGTTGAGTCTTTAGTTTTCGTCAGTCAAAAAAAAAATTTACTACTGATATCGATCCAGCCATTGACACTACTTGAGGCAGCCAGGCCAAAACTGCCTGGCTGTCAAATTGTGCTGACTTGGGAATCAGAGGTTATGTTAACGCCTGTGTCGGTCAAGTAGTTTTAACCGGGGTCTCCGGTTGGTATAACTTTCTTTTTCTCTCCGTGTATAAGACACATATCACGTCTCCTGACTGTGAGATGGATACTCGAAACACATATCGTGTCTCAAAATGAAACACTAAGCGGGTAAGATACTTAAAGTATCTTAGCGCATGCGCAAAATAGCTACGCACACAGTAAAATTTCGTTTTAGAATCATTTAAAAATAAAGGTTTCTTATTATTTATTGATAACAAAATTTGACACTTTCAGGTTATGTACTTTGTTTTGTTTTTTTTATTGGCAGCACTCGCATTGTACGGTGTCGGTAATGTCTAAATTTTCCACAATTTGTCTTATTATGAATAAATAAATGTTCTTCTTTCAACAATGGTATTATTATTTATTTATTCAAATAATATGTGTGGAACTATTTAAATTAATATTTAATATTTAAACTTTTTATTTTGTTTGTTATGTACCTAATGTCGATAAAAAAGATTCAATATTAAGAGTTTGTGAAATGATCACATTTCATTGGTCTATTAACAATGTGAAAAACTAACCTAAAACTGTCAGTTTTCTTAAAGAATAAAAGCATTAAATTACTGTGCATGACGGATTTTTTCTATTAAACGCACAATCAGTGAAACACGTCAAGCATCTCAGCTTAAGACATGTACACAGAAAAAACTTAGTCTCAAAATGAGTAGCGTACGATACTCAAAATGAGTTGCAACAAAAATGAGACTCCTTGTCTCATTTTGAGCTTGCATAAAAATTACTCATAATGAGACCAATCATATTCATTATGAGTATAAAAGATACGTGGAAATTTTCATCAAATAATGAATAACCCAATAAAAATATAAAATATATTAATTAACTGTGCGTAAATGACGTAAAAAATATTATGTAATATTCATTTCACATATATTTTGCCTACAATTTTTCAATAAAGGCAAGCAAATTTTTAGGTTATAAATGTTTGTTGATATACCAGCAGGCCTGCATACCAGTAGTGCCAATCTGATTTCACACAACTTACTTCAATTAAATGGCGCTAAGTTTGAAAATTTATTCATCCTGTTATGTGTAATTTACTTTAATTAAGTTAATTTTTAATTAATAAATTGATTTTTAAATAAAAAGACATTAAAATATTTTTAAATTAATCAAAATTAATATTTTTCACAGTAAATATATATGAAATATCACAAAATGACAAAACTGCAAATGTTACCAACCCAACATTTTGAAAATGTTTATCGACAGGTAATACTCATTTTGAGCAACTTGAAGTTAGTAATTTGTTCAAATTGAGTAGTACTCAAAATGAGATGCAACAAAAATGAGACCAAGTTTTTTCTGTGTATGTGTCTTAAAATGAGACACATATCTGTTTCAAATATGTGGACACAAAACATCTTACCTGTTTCAAATATGGGACAAAACGTCTCAAAATGAGACACTTGTTTTTACAGTGTACATAATATGCACATTATTTGACATAAATTTCATTGCACACAAAAACCATTTAACATAAATATCATTTGTCATAGAATTCATTAAACAGAAATATTATGTTACATAAAATTCAGATAACTTAATTCCCATTTGACATAAAAATTATGTAACATAAATTTCTATTGGCATAAAAATAATTTAACATAAATTTCTTTTGACATAAAACTCATTTAACGTAAATTTTATTTGTTATAAAATTCATTTGACATCAATTTCATTTGGCATAAATGTCATTTTTAACGTAATTCTCAATTGACATAAATACCCAGTAAAAAAAAATAATTCAAACGGATTGAAATAAATTAAGATTTTGGTAGAAAGCGGGATTCATTCAAGCTCTTTGTATATTTGATTGAATTTGATTCAATTTGCCTGAAGTTGTGCAAACGAATTCGCATTCGTAAGAAATGACCAAGGCATGCATTGAATTCGTGCTGACGAATTGAAAAAAATTAAAGGCCCCAAAACTTGTCCATTGAATTAGTATGAATAGAAGGTTTCGAAGTTCAATACAGTTTGACGAATTCAAGAAAATTGCAGCATAGCTCCAATTCGTATTTGTCACAAAGCGGGATTCACTGAAACTCTTTATGAATTCTTTTTAATTTATTTCAATTAGTTTTTGTTTACTGGGTATCATTAGACATAAAATTAGCTTGACATAAATTTCATTGGACGTGAATATCATTTAACATAATTATTATTTAACGCAAAATTAAATTTATATAAATTTCATTTGGTAAAATCTCATTTAACATAATTTTCATTTGACATAAAGTTCACTTGATATCAATTTCATTTGACGGATAAGTCATTACACATAATTCTCATTTGACATAAAATTCAGATGTCATAGATTTCATTTTACATAAAGATCATTTGACCTAGAAATATAGGCGCGAATTTCAAAATTGGCGAATCACAATGTTCTTGATAATATCTAATTGGCAACTTTTAAAATTGGCGCCCATATTTTTATGTAAAATGTAATTTATGTGAAATGATTTTTATGTCAAATGAGAATTTTGTTAAAAGACTTTTATGACAAATGAGAATTGTGTTAAATGTCTTTTATATCAAATGAACTTTATGTCAAATGAAAATTATGTTAAATGGGATTTACACCAAATGAAATTTATGTCAAGTAAATTTTATGTCAAATGAGAATGTGCATATTATGTAAATTTTAAGTTAAGTAGTTTTATATCAAATAACTATTTGGTCAAAAAAGATTTCGGGAATAAGCATGCGTCTCGTTTCTTTCTGCATACAAAGATGTATTCATTTGATAATAAACCTGACCATGTATTTTGAAACAATATGGTCCTGGTCGTTTATTGTAAAAATTAACTAAGTTAGCGTTGAAAGAAGCAAAACCAAATGAATTATTGTAAGGTCGTATATTATGAAGAAAATACCCAGATAATTCGTGGGTGCCATCAAATAAATTTTGTAATATTAGTGGAGGAGCAGGTAGATCTTCAAGAATGACTTCGCCATGTTTACAACAATCATGAAATGAATTTTTTTATTAGATACTCTTTCTGTTTGGAAATGTTTAGCATTACAATGCTCACATGAAATGTTCATCGCACCAGCAAAATGTTCTTCTATATATGCGAGACTGAAATACTGTCAGAGAAATTTTGATTCTGTGCAGAATTCCGTTTTTTTTGTCGATGAGTTCTTTGATAAGCTGCATTTTTTTGACGACCAGAAATATTAGTATTTGATAAATTTGCTGTAACAGTTACATTATCTTTTGCTAAAGATGTATTAACAGTTGTAGAGGATTTTGCTGAATTTATATTTGGTTTAGCCACTGTAATAATACTATCCTTTGTTTGGATTGATTGAGGATTAAGAATTGTATTATTATCTTGTTTTTTTTGTCGAAACTTTCTTTGAAAAGCAGCTTTCTTTTGACGTTTCATGACTTGATGTTGTTCTTCTTTCTCTACACGGAGAAAAATTTCTGTTAATTTTTGTAAGGAAATTATGGAAAAAATTACTGTGCTTCCATATAAAATAGGTTCGTTTTGTTGGCAAAGTAGAATGTACCATTAACCAACACAGTTTATACCTAAAAAAACGAAAATATTTGCTGTCTCTTTAACTACAAAAATTACTGTGCTACCTCAGCAAAGAAAATACACGGAAAAATAATTTGACATAAGCTATTTGTGTATATGACATTCTTTTCTTACAATTCATGTAATGAATTAACATAAATTAAATAATGTTTGTTAATTAATTACTGTTAATATTTATTTGTTTTACATGTGACGCGATTATTATATTCCATGTATATCATGATATTATCAAATCAATATTTGAGGTTAAGTTGAAATTCCATAGTAAACGCATTGCATACAAGGCACACAAGTTTGATTTCAAAATTTCTAGGTTAAGTGAAATCATGGACAGTAAAAATTATTTCATTTCCAATATTTCTTTATATCACTAATTGAAACATAAAATCGAAAACGTCGCAAAAGGCAAAAATTTACCTTGCCAACAGGTGAGGAAAGTACGACAGTAGCAATCCAAGCAATATTAAATGGATGTTCGTGATACTTCGGGTATCATCGGCCTTCTTCAACTTGACTTCATGCAGGCAGCACAGTAAAAATTTGTGGGGAGCACAGTCTATTTTATTAACCTGCGCATGACTATTTCATGGTACGGTTAATATATTTTGCTTAGGACCAAATTAGAAAGTCCTGGTTCAGCAATTTTTACAGTGCTTTCAAAGAAATATTCCGAGGCCATTTTGGAAATAAAACTGTTTTCCATATGAAATAAAATTGTGCGCAAGTCAATATTTATATTCTTCCGATACAAATAGTTCAGTAAAAACATTTTGCACACACTTTCAGTAATTTTTATTGGAAATTTCTCTCCGTGTAAAGAACGTATTATTATTCTTTTTTTACTTGATTTTCATTTTTTAAATTAGTATATTTTGTAACATTTCTTGAATCAATACAATTATCTAATGATCTCGAAGTCATGCATTGTAATGGTCTATTATTAAAAGTTTCCTCTGAACTGTTGATTTTTGAATTAATTGTTGCATTTTCAATAATTACATTATCTTTATCTTTATAATTTCCTTTGTGTATTACTTCTCCTGATGTACTATTATTATTCTGCGCTGATGTTGAAGGCATACTTTGCAAACTTCTGTTTATAATAATTTCTCCCTCATTTTTATTAGTTTTTGATTTTATAAATAATTCACTGTTAACTTTATGTTCACAAAGTTTTACATAAGAATGATCACGTGTAATGTTCTTTTCATTACAATAACCTGTCTCTATATGTGACTTTAAAATAATATCAGACTGATTTTGTTTTTGAACAGAAGTATGTTTATTTTGTCGAGAGGTGCGCTTGTAAGCAACATTTCTGTCACGAATTGACGTTTTAACTTTAGAAGTAGAAATGTTTTCTTCTGCTGATGATAAAGCTGTGGATGTGTTTTGGGGCCTCGTATTTAAAGTTTGCTCTGCAATGAATTCATTAGAATCCAATGATTCAGAGCGAACAATTTTATTATTTTCTCGCTTTTTTTGTCGATGTTTTTTTTTGATAAGCAGCTTTTTTGACGTTTTATGATTTTATATTTTTCTTTTTCTTCAGAAAAATGAACCATAGCTCTTTTTTCTCGTTGCTTCTCAGTTATTATTAATCTTGTATCTTTCATTCCATTGCTTGAATCAATAGAAATATTATTAACATCATTTGCTGGAGTTAAAGGCAAATTTTCTAAACAACTGTCAACAAAATTTTTTTTACAAACATTGCTGGTTGAATTCAACGATGATAAATTATTGTCAACAATTTTATTTTCTTCATTTTGGAAACTTTTTTCTCTAGCTCGATTCCTAAGAAGACACTCCCAATTATATGTAACAGTCAGAGTTCTAATATTAGTCGACCTTACTGACGGAAATTTACTTAAACGATTGTTTTTGAACATTAACATTAAATTATTTTTCATGTTATAATAATAGTAATTGACAGAGTGGAGCATAATATTAAAAAATATCGATGTTGCGAATGCTATTGCATATATTCCACAAGCAAGACTATTGTTTGGTTGTTGATCAACAGTTGTGAAAACTACTGGAGGTTTAAAAGGATATAATCTACTTAAATATTTCCTTTGATCTTTATTTAAACATCCTTCATTAAGACTATCATAAATATAAACTCTCATTCCATCATAATAAGTGCAAATCCAATGACCTTTCTTAATAGGTCCACTAAAAAGTATTTGAATATGCTTTTTACCTTTTTCAATCGGACTAATAAATTCAAGAGTATATAAATACAAAGTGCTTTGCATCACGGAGAAAAATGAAAATTCAGATTTCGGACTGAATATAAAATCATTTGAGTAATTTCTATTATCGTAGGGAGGAATATTAAATTTAAGATTTCAATCCCAAAAAGTTTAGGAATGATTTTCAATGAAGATCAATGCTAAATATCTTAATAAACGCCAATAGTCTTCTTTCAACAAGTGCAATCAGATTCCGTAATTAATTCAAAGGTGAAAAGAATTAGGTACAATTATTATTATTTGCATTTATTTTAATTCAGCTACTCAATTGTTACAAACTTTGTATCAACGTTCACTTAAACGGGGACTGTTCTGTGCGAGAGTCCTTAGATTCATTCCCAAACAGTTTTTAGGAATGCGAAACTCTGTGGCGCGCCTGCGCCCGCGTTTGTTCAGTTTCTTCGTTTTTGATATATACACGGAAGTCTCGGTGTAGTTCGTAGTGTATTAATTGTTTCAATTAATAAAAATTCTAGTTTTAAATATAATAGTGAGTGCAGTTTTGTAATAAAGTTCTAGTGTTACAAATGAATGTGGAAGAATATCTATGTGAAATGTTTGATCTCATTTTGAGGTTAGGTGTGTGTTTATTTTGTTTTTAGCCGGTTGTGCAATGCCTAATTGTTATTATATTTTATTGTAATGTTGAATTTATGCAACTAAATGTAAAGTCTAAAATGAAATAATATGTAAAAAATAGAGAATACTTTGAATTTTAAAAATCTTTGCACTCGGATTTTTATTTAATCTGTAGATATTTAAATATAATCCCTTTCTTTAAACGTTTTAAAACAAATCATTTTAGTAAAAATGGCAAAGGAATTGTATTTAATTTTTAAAGAGATTTGACGTTTAAATATCTAAAGAATAATAAAAATCCCAGTGAGAAGTTTTATAAAATTCAAAGTATTCTAATATTTTCAGTTGTTTCATTTTTAGATTTTATATTTAGTTTCAAATTGAATATTCCAATAAAAGTAAATATTTTGACAAATAAAAGTAATAATGTAGGTCACTAGAAGATCTGCTCACATTATATTCAGTATGGGACTCGGCACTAGACTTGCCTTGGACTCCGCCCAGAAGCGCCTATCAATGTGTTCAGTTTGCTTTGTTCCGCGTATAAGTGTGCATAAGAACGAAAACATTTTAAGCCTACTGACGTGCTTTAAACCTTTTACGATTCATTTCCCTGTTTTCTATCCTGGAGCCGCAAAGGTAGACTAGTTTGGGAATGAAATCTAAGTTACTGGTGCTGAACTCCACAATTTTCAATCGGATTTTTCTGCGTGATGCTAAAATCAGAATTTGATTCTCTTCTTAATAATTTTTCGAATTCATCAATATGATGATGAATTAAAATCTGTAACACTTAAATTAACAGTTTCTTCTTTGTTCGACAGGATTTCTTTTAATGTATTAAAAAGATATCGATCCTAAAAAATAGTTTTTCATAAAATTAATTAATTCAGAACTCATGTAAATAATGTTACTATTGTCACATTTAACAGTAACTGGAATTTTTATCTTTTTCTTTCTTATTGAAGATTATTAAGAATGTAAAGAATGTATCTTCATCTATTAATGTAATTTCGTCTTATCTCAAGAATGTAAAGAAGGTAAATCTCTGTTTACCAAGTATCTGGTATCTCGTAATCACATGTTATCAATAGTACTTATCTTTAATTTTTATATATTTTATCAACAATAAATATATACGTATTTTTTGTAAGCTTGTCTGTTTTGTATCTGTTTAGTATCTGTTAATCTAGTAGATCTTGGCTAAATCTCTGTTTACCAAGTATCTGGTATCTCGTAATCACATGTTATTTTTTGTACTTATCTTTAATATTTATAAAGTTTTTCCAAATAATAATAACTAACTACCAAAATGTTGAAAAATCAATAATTAAGATTAAGAAAACAAATATAAATCAATATTAAATCACAATTATTACCACTATAATATAATTATGTAATGTGCAAACATCAGAATTTTAAAAACTCAATTAATATTCTACATTTAGAAATCAAAATAACAGGCAAATGTCCTTTATTCCTTTAAACTTTAATTAAATTAATGTCTTTAACTTTAATTAAATTAATTAAATCCTTTAAATTAATATAACAAATAATTCACATTATATTTACAAACTCCTCCTACCCAGTAAAAAAATTCAATACACGGACCGCGGAGTTCGTATACGAGCTCGGTAGCTTGTATGAGAAATCTCTCATACGAGCCTTTTCCGTAATGAGAAGTGTATAGATGCTTGTATACGAGGTGACTTTTAAAGCATTTTTATTAATGTAACACTATTTTAAAGTAAATGTAGATAATAGAAATGAATTTTCTCATCTAAAACAAAGCTAAATTCATAAGGGAAATGAAGTTTTAAGAAAAAAAGGATAATTTTGTTCAAAAAATTTATTCACACTGAAAAAAGGTTAGAATTTGATAATTCCTTGTTACTCTTGCTTACCGACATTAGATATTTCTCAGATGCAGTAAGCACGATTTTGTATTAGCGGTAGAATAAATAAGTTTTTCTTCATTACTAATTAATAATATATTATTATTTATTTATTATATAAATGTTCTTATATAAAATAATTAAATTTAATACAAAATCGTGCTTACCGCATCCGAGAAATATCTAATGTCGGTAAGTAAGAGTAACAAGGAATTATCAAATTCTAACCTTTTTTCAGTGTGAATAAATTTTTTGAACAAAATTATCCTTTTTTTCTTAAAACTTCATTTCCCTTATGAATTTAGTTTTGTTTTAAATGAGAAAATTCATTTCTATTATCTACATTTACTTTAAAATAGTGTTACATTAATAAAAATGCTTTAAAAGTCACCTCGTATACAAGCATCTATACACTTCTCATTACGGAAAAGGCTCGTATGAGAGATTTCTCATACGAGCTACCGAGCTCGTATACGAACTCCGCGGTCCGTGTATAGAATTTTTTTTACTGGGTAATTAATATACAAATAATATTAACAAAAAATTTAATTTGTATTTACATGTATTTTAATACTTACGTACGTAACGTATGTAATGTACTTTAACTTTTTTCAATGTAGAAAAAACAAAACCACAAAATTCACAATCAACACTATTGAAAGAAAAATCACTCGCCAAATAACAGTCAATACTTCTTATCGAAACGATACACGTGTCACACTTTGCAAATGGCTGACAGTTGCTAACACTTGTAACATTTTGTAATTTTTCGAACCAAAAACTTTGGGTTTCACACTGAGGTGAGGCCCAGTAAAAAAAATTCGATACACGGCCGCGGAGTTCGTATACGAGCTCGGTAGCTCGTATGAGAAATATGAGAAAACTCTCATATGAGCCTTTTCTGTAATGAGAAGTGTACTCTCTAAATCTGAATCAGCGAAATTTCACTGATTCTCAGCGATAAGTATGCCACTATTTCAATTAGCGTATATGCGCTAATTAATCAGTGAAGTTTCACTGATTATTTAGTGAAATTTCACTAATTCACAGCGCATATACGCTAATTGAAATAGTGGCATACTTATCGCTGAGAATCAGTGAAATTTCGCTGATTCAGATTTAGAGAGTATAGATGCTTGTATACGAGGTGACTTTTAAAGCATTTTTATTAATATAACACTATTTTAAAGTAAATGTAGATAATAGAAATGAATTTTCAAAGTAAAACAAAGCTAAATTTATAAAGGAAATGAAGTTTTAAGAAAAAAAGGATAATTTTGTTCAAAAAATTTATTCACACCGAAAAAGGTTAGAATTTGATAATTCCTTGTTACTCTAACTTACCGACATTAGATATTTCTCGGATGCGGTAAGCACGATTTTGTATTGGCGGTAGAATAAATAAGTTTTTCTTCATTGCTAATTAATAATATATTATTATTTATTTATTATATAAATGTTCTTATATAAAATAATTAAATTTAATACAAAATCTGCTTACCGTATACGAGAAATATCTAATGTCGGTTAATTAGAGTAACAAGGAATTATCAAATTCTAACCTTTTTTCAGTGTGAATAAATTTTTTGAATAAAATTATCCTTTTTTTCTTAAAACTTCATTTCCCTTATAAATTTAGCTTTGTTTTACTTTGAAAATGCATTTCTATTATCTACATTTACTTTAAAATAGTGTTATATTAAGAAAAATGCTTTAAAAGTCACCTCGTATACACCCAGTAAGAAGTAAGGAATTGAGAAGAATTGGACATTTTTAACTTTTTACAGAAAATGTTAAATTATCAATTTTTTTGAATTCCGTTTCTGTCCAATTTCTATGTATTCCTTTTTGAGGCAAAGATTTCTTGAAAGTGAAGTCCAATCAATTCCGTTTTAATATTTCTTTAATTTTTGAATTTTTGTGAATTCTAAAATACTGTGTGATACTCGGTAAGTTCAATTCCTGTCTATTCCGTTTTAATATTTTGTAATTTTTTAATTCCTTTGAAGTTTGCAACACTTTGAGATAAGTGCTTCTTAATGCGGTAGTCATAGTACAGTTTAAATAGCTGAGCGGTCAAGCTGTTTGTCTCCGACAATAAAGCTTGAGGGTTCAAATCTTCGAACCGTCAAATTTTTTTCCCGCTTAAAATATTAAAACGGTATTCAAAAGAATAAACTTAGCTCTTTTTCGGCTTCTCCAAATGAAAATGAAACGAATTGGTCACAAACGGAATTCAAAAGAATTAAAAATTTTGAATTCTTATTAATTCCTTACTTCTTACTGGGCAAGCATCTATACACTTCTCATTACGGAAAAGGCTCGTATGAGAGATTTCTCATACGAGCTACCGAGCTCGTATACGAACTCCGCGGCCCGTGTATCGAATTTTTTTTACTGGGGGTTACATGGCTGTAGCGAACAAACAATTTTTGTTTGGAAAAAAGATCCGCGCGCAACAATTTGGAAGCGTCTAAAATGAATCATAAAATTAAATATATTTTAATTTATTACAAACCAAACCATAAATAAAAATTATTATATTAACCCTTAAACCGCACCCTGGGTGTGCGACACCCATATTCTAGCTTTTTACTCTAATATTTCGGTTAAATTCGTAAAAATTGAACATGAGTTGATATTGGACGGTACATTTTGTACTTAAATTCATGTTTCGTGAGTGACATTAGTCTGCCAAGTGTCTTTGTGTCTTTGATAACTTTATGAAGTTATCGGCGAAAAATTTCTGATTGTCTGACACCCAGTTTTTGGTTTAAGGTAATTTCAGTAGTTTTAAAAAACTCTTTTTTAATTATTAAAATTAAATAAATCATTATAAAAACCTAGTTTCCTTCAAAATAGATGTACTGAGCTATATAAGATAATTTTTCCAAAAGATAATATCCTATTCCAGCTTGGAGAACACACTTAAATGTCCCCGGGTGTCGCACACCCAGTGTGCGGTTTAAGGGTTAATCTACTTTTAGTTAACTTTTAGTTAATAATTTTAATTAATTATTTTTTTAATTTTAAAAAAGAAAAACGAAAATATAAAAGTGTGAGGTCACCATCATTATAAAATTCAGCCAATGAGAAACACTCATTATAAAATCAGCCAATGAGGAAACCAAACCATGAATAAAAATTATTATATTAAACTACTTTTAGTTAATAATTTTAATTAATTATTTTTTAATTTAAAAAAAAAAACGAAAATATAAACACCTTTGACACTTTATGCAACAGAAATTTGAGGTTATGTTGCATTCTAGCGGAAAGTGCTCGCGCCATGCTTGGTGCTAGAAGACGTCGACGAACGAGCGTTAGCGAGTGAGGTATATGTCGCTAGTAGTGATTTAAGTGAGCATATTGAATTATAATAAGTGAAAATATAAGTGAATAATTAGTAAATAATAAGTGAATAATAAATAAATAATAAGTGATTAAATAATAATGAATAATTAGTGTATAAGTGAAAATAATTAAACAATATTATGGAACCTGGCACTATCCTTATCGGTGTTGCCGATATGGATGGTGGTCCCTGGGAATGTTCGTTCCATACTTTGGGACGTATGGTCCCATCGCAGACAACTCTTCGCCGCATTTTGGGCAGATTTTGGTCGTGTAGCCTTGTCGTCCACACATTTGGCAGAATATAACCCTTTCATAGGGACAATTGCTAAAGAGGTAACCTCCGCGGTGTCAGTTCCAACAAAGGCGTTGTCGTCCTGGAGCCGGTCTCGGTGCTGGGCCTGGATAGCTCTTGGTCTTGGTCCTCGTGATGGGCCTGGAACTGGTTCGGGTGATGGGCGTGGGACTGGTTCGAGTGATGATCCTGGAACTGGTGCTGGTTCCCTGGCGCTGATAAAGCACGTGGGCTCGGCAGGTCGGCCGTGGCCAGCTTTTCTCGGCTTCCAATCTGACGGCCCTTTCCAACATTTCCGTTTCCTAGGTCGAACGTACCGCTCTGATTAGTGACTTGACAAATCTTCTTCGGTCCACCAGTCAGGCTTTTCAGTGGGTCGCCTGGACTTTTTAAAAGGGGCGAATGGGGCCTCTTCCGAGTCTGAAGAAACCTGGTCCAGTAGGTTCCACTGGCATGGGTGGTACGGGTTCCGTTGTCTGGGTCTCATTCTCCCTCACATTGGATTCCGTTTGACTCGCTTGATCCATTGTTGACGGTCCTGTTAGCGGACAATCCTGGACTTCGCTCGGCAGAGGTGCTCTCCTTGACAGATTCGTCCTTTATCGAATAGGACACTCCTCGTTGTCCCGATGACTGCACCGCAGCACCATCTCCTGCAGTACTTGGAACAATCCTGGCCTATATTGTTCCAGCCAAGCCAGGTAGAAATTGACGAATTGGGTCCCAGAATGGATCCTCTTCTAACCTCACCTCCACATCCTGTGGTGGGCCTGGAATTTCACCTGGTTCGTCAACATCGGGCTCTGGTGGGTTCCAAGGCGGTGGGGTTGGGATTCGTGAGACCTCTTTGCGTTGGTCCTGGGGTGGTTCGGCTGCTTCCTGGACATCTTCTATTGGCCAATCTACATTTTCACCCAGATTGTCAGCATCTCTCAGATCTTCCGTTTCAATAACCTCAATGTTTGAGGAGCTGGACGAACTCGACGAAGCTGGCGCTGGCTCCACCTCATCTTTATCACCTAGTAGATAGTTGTCTAAACTACCCACTACTGACAGGTCCTCTTCAGAGTCAGAGATCTGCAGGATCTCCATCTCGTCTACCGGACATATCGTATTGGGTGATGGGTACTCCATCGTTAGTCTGTAACGTTCTTTTTATTGTAATATTTGAATGGTTTTAATATATCCACCACCTGGACGGTAACAAGACGACTTGACTGTAACATTTACTGATGAACTGTAACCCAATCAAAAATACTGGAACACTAGATGTTACTGTAACTTCTTCTAGACATGAAAATTATACCAAAATAAAACATTCGGAATTGATGTACTGGAATACGAGGAACACAAGTACAGACAAGTACAAAGACAATTGAAGGCTCGGATCGAAGAACCGACGCTTGTAAACGCACAGAACATTGCGAAGCGTCGGTTCTTCGATCCGAGCCCTCAATTAATATTACCAAAATATACTTTATTGCGTGAAATATGCTTATAAATACTTTTTGCCAGCATTTTCAATAATTTCAGAAAATGCGTTAAAACCTAAATCCAAAGAATCAATTGCTACGACTAAAGTATTAGAATCATCAGAAAAATCTAATAATTCTGACGGCATAAAAATGTCTGGTAAGAACTTAAAAATAATAAAGTTAAGATAAGAACATAATTAAAATTGTATTTAATCAATTTTATTTTTTCAATTAATTAATATTTTTATCTACAACTAGAAAGAAAAATTGTTACATTGAAAATGTGAATAATAAACATTTGTTGCTTATTCTTAAAATTACGAAAATTTAAGACTTATATCTTCGAAGGGACTCTATGAATGCCGATGGAAGCGAAAATCATCAAATAAATAAATTAACAAATGAAATTGAAAATTCTAAAAAGGCGATAATCAGTTTAGAGTTCCATGCCAAGCAAGTCAAAAAGTACATAGACAATTTTAGGGATAATATAAAGGAACTAAAAATAAGAATGAGCCATTTGAAAATGCGCAAATTGTCACAAAAACTGTTTGGCCTCGATTACAAGTGCATCAACCTGATTTACTGAAAACTGATATAGCTGATATAGCTATGTTCGGCGCTTCAACAGAAGAACGTCGTGCGTCGTTCTAAAATCCTTTGAAGCTGCAAAACATTGGACGATCTTTATGATCGGTTACTGGAACTTGATTATGAAATATCGAGAAGTGCATTATATATTCGTTTACTACCTAGAAGATAAAACTCACTTGAGGGTAAACGACACGTTCATACTGTTCCAGTAAAATTATGTCGTCCTGAAGCTGATCATCACAAGGCACATCCAGAACAGTATTTCTGCATTGCTTCGATTCGGAATCTTGAAACAATAGCTTCGATTTTAGGACCCTATCAAGTCGTCTTTATATCACAGGACGATAAGGCGCGAGTGCCTATTGGAATCACCGCCGCTAAGAAGCAGGCATTATTAATGCACGTTGATTATAAAGTCTCATTGCCAGATCATGATTTTGTTGTGGACAATTAACATAAATTGATTGTAAATGTATATGCAGGCTGTTAAATAAAAGAGAATGCAAACCAGAAGCGGTTACATATTCTGGCTCTACTTTCATTGCCATTAGAAGTGGGAAATATTCTGCATCAACTTCAACTATTCATGCTGAAGATTTTAAGAGCCTAATTGAACTGGAATCTTTTCGGGATATTTTTCGCATCGAGTTAGGTGACATTAGACCTATCATTATGGTTTCCTCTGGTGGAGGATCAGACAAGAACCCTCATTTTCCGAAAGTTATTTCAAACGTGATAAAGCATTTTCACGAATACGATCTTGATGTTATAATTATTTTTTACTAATGCGCCAGGTCAAAGCGCATTTAATAGAGTGGAGAAAAGAATGGTCCCACTTAGCAGGGAACTGTCAGGGCTCATTTTGACCCATGATTCATATGGAACTCGCCATGATTAAAGTAGACTTACTATTGATAAGGTTCTGGAAAAGCAGAATTTTCGTAAAGCTGGTGGAATTTTAGGTGAAACATGGAGCAATATGGTCGTCGACAATTATAGTGTTGTAGCACAATATGTTGATCTAAATCCAAAAACTGAAAAATTTGTACCACCGATTCCTTCACAAAAATGGTACTTACAACATGTACTCGAAAGTCAGTACATGGTCCAGGTACGCATTAGTATAAATAATTTGTCGCAATTGACATTGACTTCCAATTTTTACTGACATCTATTCGTGGACGCGAACATATTATGAATGACGTGCTTTTTGAACTAGCCGTTTAAGCATTACAGCTTAAATTTTTTTTTCTAAATGTCGTTAAATGTGATATTTTTTTTAATATTTAATAAAATCAACTGATTAATTACATGTTTTTAATTATTCTTATAATTAAGAACGAGACGATCGAGAAAAATATAAAAACGAGAATGGTTCTCATTTATTATTAATAAATCTCGTCACATTCTCGTCAAAGAAAAACGTATTCTCGTTATATATATTTTGGGCGCGCACGCGGTATAAAGTTATTCCCCACAATTTTTAGTTATTTAAACGTGATTTATTTGCTTTTAAATTTTAAAGTTCAGGGTTCTAGCTCTCATTTAAGCCGTATTTGAGCTATTTATCACGTCGTGTTCTTTTTTATGGTGCTTCAAAAAGTGCCAAAAACGCCATTTTTTATCACTTTGACACCGTTTTTTTTTAAATTAAGACGTGATGGTACAATTGAGGCCTTGGATCCAATAACTCGACCGACGCTCGGAGGAACGCGCAACTGCCAGTCAGTGAGCAGTGAGCGTCTCTGGGCCACTCACTGCTATCCGACTGGCATTAACGCGTGTTTCCGAGCGTCGGGCGAGTTATTGGATCCAAGGCCTCAATTTCACTTACAGATTTGTAATCTACGGCAAAAATCCTGTAAGAATCACTATCGTTTATTCTTGTAGCAAAAAAACCTAAATTTTGTCGACCATAAAACTAGAAAACTTTTCAAAAAAATTTGCAATACTTCATAATCATTAAGTTTCTTAAAATTTTATTTCTAAGTATTTAAGAGAAAAACATCAAAAACTGTGGGCTGTGAATCAGTGCCACTATTTTTGGCCCAGCAATGGAACGTTTTGAGCAATATAGTACTGGTCCAGTAACTTTTGTCATTCCTCTGCAGATATTACTGGACCAGTGATGGGGCGTTCTTTCAGTCTTGGCATTTCACATTTGGGACCAGTTAGTGAAAATTTACTGAAACATCAATTATTTTTAACAAACAAATTATATCCCAATGGGAAATGCCAGTGTAGTGCCGATGTTCACCACTGGCTTAGTACACAAACGATTGTTCGGCGTAGTCTAGCCGAGCCTCGACAATTAGTGCTGGCGCAGTACAGAATTTTTGTTTCGCCAAAGCTTGGACAAGCCACGGCGGCAAGTGCTGGCTGAGTATAGAAAAACTGTTCACAACGCTCTTTGCCAACATTGCTTTTTTAACATAAACTTGAAAAAAATTATAAAAAAAGTTTATGAATGTTTATAAATATGAATTCATTGAAAAAAATTAATATTCTACTTTTCAGTTGTTCATTTTTTATTCTTATTAAATTTAATAATAACAATTTAACACAATTGTCTAATTTTGTAAATAATAAATTATTTAAACAAATTAAAATTATAAACAATATTTAAACTTTAATCTCAATAATAATTTGGTTCCTATTAAAATACTATTATACTTTTTACTATGAATAAAGTAATTTAATTTAATTATTAAAAATTTAGTTTAATTTATTATTTCTAACGTATCCCTATTATTTCTCATCTTTGACTCAATAATTGTATGTCTGAATGATACTGAGATATTAATACTTTTCTGTACACATGTGTCGTTAGCATAGTGGTTAGAGCGTTAGTCTGTTAGTCCGTAGGTCGTAGGTTCGATTCCCCTCGTCAGCAATTTTGTTTATTTTCATAGGTTTGCGATATTTCTAGATTCCAATCGTTAGGTACTAAAATATGAAAATCTAATGCAGACTTACTGTAATTGTTTATTATTTAATTTTTAAATGTTATAAACAATTTTTTTCTACTTCATTTACTGTATCCATTGTTAGTCTCTATCTTTAATACAATTTCTTTATGAAGAGAAATATTTTATGAATAATAACTATTTATTAATATTATTTACCATTTTGTTGTTAAATTATTTATAATTATTAATTTACGACTAATTAATAACAATACGGCATTTATTGCGGCAATATTCCCAGCCAGCACTGGTCCAGTGCTGCGTCAGCGCTGTCTGGCAGCACTGACAGACAGTACTTCGGCAGCGCCAGACGGCGTTATCATCCCAGTGCCATGCCAGTGCTGGCTCTCAGCCTTGCCGCCAGTGCTGCCAGTGCTGGCGCAGTACTACGCCAGTTGTAAATTTCCCATTGGGATGTCACTTGTAGAAATATATTATTTGGAATCAGTGACTGTCTTTTTGCTTTTCATACGTTTATGGTATTTCAACTGATTGAAACGTATATTTAAGAATTAATGAATTTTTACTGATTCATACTTAGAACTGTATATACACAGAGAAAAAAAGTTAGCTAATGCAACTTATTCTTAGCAATCGCAGCTAATTTTAATTGCTATTATATGGATAGCAATTATATTAGGTACTCCAGCTACTAAATATTAGCTAGGCGTTTTTAGCTATAGCAGCTAATAATCTAGCTAACAAAATAGCTAAAATAACTAATATACCTGGCTAATATTATTAGTTCTAATAATGTTTTATTTTACAATTAGGTTTTACATTGTAAGAATTTTTAAAATTCTCTCTTCTGGAAAGAGATAAATTTTTAATAATTTTGAACATAAAATTAATAAACTATTTTATAAAAATATAATATTAATACATATAAGAAAAACTAAATTGAAAATGTATACAAAAGAAAAAGTTATAATATTAAATTGATACATATATTAAAGTTTATCTCTTATTACTATCAGATTTTTCTACACAATCCTCCATGTTCCACACTTTTTACGAATTCAATATAGTTCAACACTTCACATTTTGTTGACCTAAAATAAATATTAATAGTATAATTTAATATATTTAGCACTCTAAACTTATTTGCTAAACGCGATGTCATTGACGTTTTCTTTAATACTGTCTAGTGCATGCGTGAAAATCTACGGGGTTAAAAATTGCTAAATTATTAGCATCAACAGCTAATAAATTTCTGTTAATGCAAATTTGCTGCTGTTGCTAAAGTATTTTTCTTCGTGTAGAGAGAAATATCTTTTAAAATTTAATCAATTATATTTTCGCAGACTTTTTTCCTCACATCTAATATAGTAATTATGAATTAAAAGATACTACATAAATGTAAATATAAATTTTTATAAATTAGTAGATAAAATTTATTTAAAATTTATAAATAACCAAGATTAATAGAAAGATTTCTTGTATTTTAAAGACAGTCTACTTCCCGCGACACAAACAACCTACTCGGTCGGACATTCTATATACAATTTGGTCGTTGGTCACGCAGAACTTCCAACTCAGCAGAACGCTTTCAAGTCACTAGTCACTTTATCTTTCCTGAGCACCTATAGGCAAATATGTTGTCTGCGCTTCTAAAAACAAAAATCTCTTATTTTCTTTCGAATGGCTTAAATTAAAAGAAACATTTACAAATGATGCAGCATAATCTGTAGAAATTTTTAGAAATTTTTGCTATTCTGTTGAACCATGAGTAAATTCTATAATAATTTTTGAAAGCATTATGATTTTGTCAATTATTTTTTAATAAGCTATCCACTCGGATGAGAACCGCGGCTTTCAATGGCTAGAAGCTCTGCTCTGCCCTTTCCCCGTTACCGACTATATTTTTAGTTTATCTTCTCGCCACACGTAGCGCTAAATCTTATCAGTCAGCACTCAGCAGCCATCAATTCTTCTTCAAAATCAATTTAGAATGTTCATTTGAATGATGGGAAATTTTATAGTAGGAAGTCAAAAAGAAAAAAAATATTTACTTGTTCAATTAAAATTTCTTCCGCTTTTGAGCTTCATTGGAAAAATACCTTGATGAAAATTGGCGTTCAATATTATAATTTTTATTAAAGTAAACAACTTTTGTTTTCAATTATAAGAAATTTTTTTTATTATAATTTTAAAGTTTTAGTTAAGAAAATATTTGTAAGAATGATTTGAAAATATGTAAATATTATTAAAATAAAAAAATAAAATTTTAAACTTTCAAGCAACTTATTTTTCATTTGCATGTTTCAGTCTTTTATCAAGGTTGCCACGTTTTTGCTCAATTCAAATTCCCTGACTTTTCCAGGTTTTCCAGATTAAAAACGGAATTATTCCAGATTTTTAAAACTACATTTATATTTTACAAAATTAAATAATTTCAATAAATTTTTACAATTATATGGAACTTTCATATAATACTGTATTCTGCATTGTTATATTTATCTTTTTTAAATAAATATTTAATTATTATTTTTCGATAGGAATTAAATTCTTCAAAAGATTCAAATTCAAACCTTTTTGAAATTAAACAACTTCTAAAAAATTATTATAAAACATGAAGAAATCTTCATACTGTAACTTTTATTCAAAATTACTTTTATCACTTCAATTTATTCAATTATTGTTTTCCAGCATATTTAACTACAATTCTTCTTTAAATTAATTATTTTTAATAATTTTTGAAAAATTTCTTTGAAAATTTAAAAAAAAATTAAATCTACACAATTTTTAGTTAAAAATATAAAAAATTTAAACAGTTAAAGATTTTAATTTGAAACCTTTTCAAAATTCAATTATTTCAAAAAATTCACGTTATAATACTTTCTCTTTAAATTTGAATTAGTAAAAATGTTTACTGATTGGAATTAATGACTGACTTTTTGCGTTTGAATTAGTAAATTTTACTATTAAATTAGTAAAAACGACTATTTATTAGTAAAATCTGCTAATTGGAAAGCAAAACGTCAGTCACTAATTCAAATTAGAAAACATTTTTACTAATTCAAATTTAAAGAGTTTAATTTTCAATTATTATCTAAAATTTTTAATGAAATTCATATTTAAATCAATTTTTATTAGAAGAATTTAAGAGTATGCAATTATTTAAATACAAAAATGAATAATTTATTGAAGAACTGAATGTTTTTTTAATATTGAACTCTTATTTAAAGAATTTTATCAACAAGTTTTTAAGTAGGTAATTAAAATAATTTTGACGAATTTTAATAAAATTTTTAAGAATAATTTCTTTTTTCGAGAAATTAGATTAAAACTGTACTAAAAATAATTGAATCTTTGTAAAAAATTTGATTGAATTGCGAAAATTTTTTGAAAATAATTGAAATTTTGCCAAGAATTTTATTAAAATTTTTGAAAATATAATTGAATTTTGGAGAAAATTTTTATTATTTATAAAGATAATTCAAATTTTGACGATAATTTTTTTAAACTTTAGACCATAATTAAATTTTTGCGAAGAATTTTATTATTTTTGAAAATAATTGAATTCTTGAGACAAACTTTTTAGTAATATTTCTTTTTAAATACCTAATTAAATTCTTTTGGGAAATTTTATTGAAACAGTAGTAGATATTGAAAATAATTGAATTGTGATAAATTATTGAAATTAATTAAATTTCTACGTAGAATTTTATGAGAATTATTTTGAAAAGAAATTTGATTTGTTAAAAACAATTTCATTAAACTTTTAGAAAATAATTTAATTCTTTTGAGAAATTTAATTTAAAAAAGTATTGAAAATAATACTTAAATTCTAATAAATAAATTATAGGAAGGCTTTTTAAAGAAATTGAATTTATTTGATGAATGTTAATAAAATTTTTGAGAATAATTACATTTTTCAAGAAATTCTATTAAAATTTGTATTAAAAATAATTGAAATTCTATACGATGAGTTTTATTATTTATGAAAATAATTGAATCTCTGTAAAAAATTTGATTATTTATAAAAATAATTGAATTATTGCGAAGAAATTTATATTGAATTTGTAAATTCCTGAGAAATTTTTTCTTAATTTTGTCTTAGTTTTATTGTTGTCAACATTTAATAACTTTCTGAATGTTGCAGAATAAAATAAATTCATTATTATTGATTACATATTGACAAAGAACTTTTTAAGAGAGCATTTTAATTACTTGAATTATAAAACTAATTTCCGTTCTATATCATTAACAATATATGAAAAAGTAAGCATTTTAAAAAAATTATATTTCTTAATTAGAATTATAAAGAAATTGTTAAAAGGAATAAGGTGTTTCTAAAAAGACTTGATGAAATGCAACAGTTTCCGGTGCGAGCTCTGAAACTAATTACTTCAAAGACGTAATATGTATGTATAAGAAAATAATATATGAAATTTACTCTTAAAATGAAGAAGATTAAATCAAATAATGTATATTACGCTCCTGCGATAGATGAGCGCGAAAATGTTTTCTTTGAAACATCCAAGAAACATAATATTTGGTATACACTATACACGTTTTTAACGGCTTTACAATATTACAATGATAAACGTTTTGAAAATTTTTACTACAAACAGGGTCAGGGGAAAAATAGATAAGCATTATAGACGGGATGAACAAGTCTAAACTAGAACAATACATACATGTAACCGAAATATTGTCTAACTTCCGTTTCCGGACCACCTGCTTTCTTTGATAAAGTCTTTCAGTCACTGATTTTCCATATTTTTTAAAATTTATTCCACCTTTAACGAAAAAATGAAAATAATTATATAGTATACCAGAAAAATAATAATTGTATTAATTATTAATATAAATAATTGTATACCTACATTTTTTATTTAATTCAATTTACTGCTGGTGGAATTTTTTACATCTTTTGAAAAGATTGAAAATACATAGATAGTTATATATATATATATATATATATATATATATATATATATATATATATATATATGTATCGCGTGGAAATGAATGGAAAGTCAACGGTATTTATATGTTTACGTTACATGCAGTTGGCCCACTTTCTAAATTTCGAGTCAAGAACATGAGGGCCAAAGGATATTACTAATTGATTATGTAATAAAACATATTATAAAAGAAATATTTTATTAGAAGTAAAGAAAAAGTATTTCTGTAAGTCTGGAAAATGTATTCAATAACAAAAATTAATACAAAATTTGTCGAATAAAAAAATAATAAAAAATATGCTAAAATAGCAATTCCAAAAATAAATTAAATATTTAAAATTATTATTCCATATAGTCCCAACTTTACTTCTTTTTTTCTTGTGTATAATAAGAAATGTAACTGGAAAAAAATTAATTAATTTAAATTCTATTACAAAGCATTGTGTGTTTAAAAAAATTTATTTAAATAAAAATACTTGTGGTAAATAAAAATTCTACATCAGTGTACGTTTCTTTTTAAATTCACATTGTTATCTGAAATTGATAATTTTTCACGCGATTTCGCGTTTTTTCCGCGAGTGTCCATTCAATTGAACGACAAGGTGAAAACGAATAAGGTTCTATGGTTTAAAAATATTGGCCAGCGAGCTGCGCCTAGCAACAGAGGGGAAACTGTACGGTTATAGTGTATACTACGCGACGTTTGCGCAACATGAACGTGTTGTACGGAAGGTCGAGAAATTTTTCGAGGGGAATTTTTATAAAGAGAGATGACTTTATAACCACATACTGAAACTTTCAACTTGAGTAATCCTTCAAGCAAAGATATGAAAAAAGATAAATAGTATTGGCTTAAAAAAGTCTCGTTCAAAGTTTCCTTATAAAAAAAATTCGAATCGCGCCTCAGGCCGCGCAATAAGCGCTTCGCTGCATCAACGGAAGTTCTCTTGTTTAACCAACCATTCTCTATAATTTTAAATTTTTTTATCATTTAATTAAAACCTTGTTCTATCAACAAATTTGAAATTTAATTTTGGATTCACAATAATAAAAACAAAGTTTCTTTATTATTTCTATGTTGATATTCCTTTAGAAATTCACTGAGAATCAGTGATTCTGTTTTATTGAATGTTGATAAAACAGATAGTCTGGTTTGTTTAGTAAAACAATTATACTGGCAATCAGTGAAATATTCTACTGAAGAAACAATTAATTTTTACTGGCTATTAGTAATATTTCATTCATTACAGTAAAAAAAACTCTTCCACGAAGAGTTAAAAACTGTAATCCCTCTACACGCACATTTCATGTAATCTCTTCGAATTGAAAAAAACGGACAAGTGCGAGTTGCACTCGCATATTACCAATGCCGCGCTCCAAGTTATCTTTTAATACATAAAAGATTGAAAATCAAAGTTTCACAGTTTTAGTATTTTGACTCGCATTTGTATAAAAATAAACTAAAAATTCAAACAAAAATTTATAATCATTCCTAATTAATAAAAATTGACTTTGATTTTTGAATTTTGTCAATTTAGTTAGTAAATAATAAACTGTTTACCTACATTTACCCCAAGAATTTGAAAATTTGGACGAAATGTAAACGGAACTTGAACTGTATTTTAAAAGAATGTAATCAGGTGAATGAATTTGGTTTTTTTTTTCACTATACTCAGGGTTGCCACAGGTTAGGGAAATCAGGGAATTCAGGGAAAACTCAGGGATTTTTATTAAAAGTACTGGAAAAAATTACCACGAATTCTTAAAAAACCTTCCATTTTTTCTATTTCTGACAATAATTTATTTTAAATATATAACTTAATTCTATTGAAGAACTCCCATAAAGTTATTACTTATAAATCATTTAATAAAGAATTTTTTTGAAAAACTTTAATATCAATTTCGTTAATATTAGTTTCAATTTTTAAAATTTTTACTAGGTATTTTATTAAAATTTCCCAAAACAATTAAATTATTAAACAAAAATTTTCATAAAATTCTATACACGAAGATTCAATAATTTTCCGAAAAAATAAAAATTTCACAGGAATTCATCTATTGAAAATAGAATTTGCATAAATTTTTTCAAAAAAATCAAATGTTTTTAAATTTTGCATAAAATTCTTCGCAGTAATTCGATTATTTTTAAAAATAATAAATTTAATTATTCAAAAATTTGTTGAAAAAATTCTTTATAATATTTTAATTTTAAAAAACATTTAATTATTCAATAAATTATCTATATGTTTGTATTCAAATAATTTAATTCTCGAAGAATTTTCTAATAAGAATTGATTTAAAAATTAATTTTAGTTAAAGTTTTAGACAATAATTCAATTTTTGAGAAGTTAGGTACTACTAATTGCAATTTTTAGAAATAATAGAATTTTGTAACGGTTTCAAATTAAAATCCTTGAAAATCTTAATTTTTCATATATTTAATTAAAAATTCTATGGAACTGATTTTCTTCAAAAAGCTTAATCGAAATATTTTTAAATTATTTCAAATTTTTAATTTCTAATGTATATTTAATTAAATAATTTTGGAATAATCAAAATTTCATGTAAAATTGAATTGTAAACAACTTCTTTACAAAAATTCAATTATTTTTAAGAATTTAAGAAAATTTTCTTCCAAAATTCATGTATTTTCGCAAAAGTAATAAAACTCTTTGAAGAAATTAAATTATTTTAAAAAATTTTAAGGAATATCTCGTCAAGAATTCAATTACACAGGCACACAAAAAAATAAAAAAGTCAAAACCCAGAGGTTACACCCCCTTATCCCCATGTTTTTGGGGTCGCTGAAACCGAATATGACCATGACAAATTTTTATCATCGGCCATTTTCCCGCTACCACCCCCTTACACCTGCTCCCGGGGGTTGGAATTTAAGTTTAAAAAAAAGTGGAGTAGGGTGTCTGTTCCTATGTTTTTTGGGTCGCTGAAACCAAAAAAGACTACCAAAAACAAATTTTTCCCTCCCTTAACCCCCTACAACCCCTTTAACAACCCCGGGGTGAGGGGTCGAAATTCGAATTTTCACGAAAAGTCGATTACGGTGTCTAAACCTACGTTTTTTGGGCCGCTGAAACCAAAAAAGACTACCAAAATCAAATCCTTTCCACCCCCGACCCCCTACAACCCCCTGCAATAATTTTTTTCAAATAAAACGAACCGATTTTTGGGAAATTGAAAATTAAATATTAATTATCAAAAATTATTGCAGGGGGTTGTAGGGGGTCGAGGGTGGAAAGGATTTGATTTTGGTAGTCTTTTTTGGTTTCAGCGGCCCAAAAAACGTAGGTTTAGACACCGTGATCGACTTTTCGTGAAAATTCGAATTTCGACCCATCACCCCGGGGTTGTTAAGGGGGTTGTAGGGGGTTAAGGGAGGAAAAAATTTGTTTTTGGTAGTCTTTTTTGGTTTCAGCGACCCAAAAAACATAGGAACAGACACCCTACTCCACTTTTTTTTAAACTTAAATTCCAACCCCCGGGAGCAGGTGTAAGGGGGTGGTAGCGGGAAAATGGCCGATGAAAAAAAAATTTCATGGTCATATTCGGTTTCAGCGACCCCAAAAACATGGGGATAGGGGGGTGTGACCTCTGGGTTTTGACTTTTTTATTTTTTTGTGTGCCTGTGTTATCTTTATAAATAGCAAAATTTTTCGAAAAAAATTCAATTATATTCAAAAATTTTTCGCAATTCAATGATTTTCAATATTTACTATTTTCATAAAATTTATCAAATAATTTTTTATACAATTCTACGTAAACATTCAATTATTTTTATAAATGATAAAATTTCATTTAGGAATTTAATTATTTTCATCGCAGAATTTCCAATATTTTTAATACAATTTTAAGTAAATTCCTCAAAAAATGAAATTATGCTTAAAAATTTTATTTAAACTTGACGAAAGAAGTCAATTTTAAGAATCATTCCATTATTCAATAAAATAATAAAATTTGTTGCAATAATTCAATTATTTTCATAAATAACTTTCCATTCGTCGCGGGAAATGAATTATTTTCAAAGTTTTTTAAGTAATTCTGCAAAAGAATTCAATTATCTTGATAAACAACAAAGTTTTACCCATAAAATCAATCATTTTAAGGAATTTTTCTCAAGAACTAAATTATTGTCAATAATTTTAATATCACTGAGAAAACTGGAGAGTCAAATTCAGAGGTTCAAAAAATGTATGTTTCCTTTGCTTATGAAGAGAGTTAAATAGTCCTTCTAAAATAAATTTTGAATTGAAAATGGGAATCTACTTGTATATTCTCTCCCATTATATCTGAGGGTCAAAAGTTGCGCAGAAAATGTGTACGATCTGATGCGCGCGAAATTATTTTTCTGACATTTTATGCATTTAATTTAGGGGTTAGGTTGCCATATTTATTCATTTCGCGCCGGATAAGGAAGGGATTTCTCAAGATGGTTAATTTGTCCCTCTGTTATAAACTCATTTTCCCTCCAAGAGAAATGGCACGAATATCTGTCAATGGTGTATTTGAACATTTAGATTGTTATCCAATAGTTAACTCTCAAATATCAATGATTTATCCCTCCAGATGTTTAGTCCAATACTCCAGTTTTCTCAGTGTAATATTCTTCGCAAAATTTCAATTATTTTAACGAAATTTAATTAAAATTCTTCGCATGAATTCAATTACTTCATAAATTATTATTTAAATTCTTCTCAGAAATTCAGTTATATTTAAAAAAAATTTTCAATAATTTTCAAAAAATGTTATAAAATTCTTTAATATAATAAATTTCTGTAAAATTTTAATTAAATTCCTTAAAAGAAATTAATTATTTTCAAAAGTTGTTAATAAAATTATCTTTGTAAAAATTTAATTCTAAGAAACATTCAATTATTATTGAATAAATTATTTATTTTTGTATTTAAATATAAAATTTTTGTAGAATTTTCTAATAAAAATTGATTTAAAAATGAATTTCAATTAAAATTTTAGACGATAATTGAATATATTAAAAGCATTAGGGGGGAATATTTAGAAATAATTGAATTTTGAAAAGGTTTCGAATTCAAATCTTTGAAGATCAGAGTTTTTCGTACTTTTAACTAACTAACAATTCTTCATGTTTTATAATAATATTCTTATAAGTTATTGAATTTCAAAAGATATGAATTTGAAATTTTTGAAAAGTTGCATCTCAGCTGTTTGCGCATATAACCTAACTGTGCAAGTTCCTTCAACGGTTTTAAAAATTAACTTGAAATTTAAATTGCTAATAAAAATTATAAATCAGATAATTAACGATTAATGGATTAATGCTTTTTTTGCTAAACTTTGCAAAAATAGAAACAAGTTTATACGAAAGTATTATTTTCAAAACGGGAGTGCAATTAGTAAATATATTCTTTGAAAGAAAGATTCGCAAGTTGCGAATTTGACTTGAGAGAATCGAGAAAATTGAGACGGCAGGTGCAGGTAAAGTGAAGCAACGAGTTTCGTGACCTGCTGGAAGCAGGTGCACATGGTCCTGCGCGAATCTCTCCAAGTCTTCTTCTTATTTGCGAGATTTTTTCGGGGGTTGGAACTATGATAATTAAAGTGAACCACGTTGATGGAGCTCGTTCTGTAACAATCAAATGTGCACCGGAATAATACAGAATATTTTATCACATTCTGTTAAAATGAATACGAATATTTAAAGAAAAATCAAACCGATTTCAAAATCAATTCCGATTTTAAAGAAAAAACTTATGTTATTGGTGAAACTTAGCAAAATCTGTTTCTATTTACCCCAACTGACCCTAATATTTATTAATATTGTTTATAGCTCAAAACTTGATGTTTAAGCTTTTTTAAAATCATTTCCTACCAGAGGTATAACAAAAAAATGAGGTTGAAAATTTACTTTGGAGTAGGTGGATTCCACGTCAGTTCAACACACTTATTTTCATGACTTGTTGGGATTTGGCTGTACTTTTGTAAATTTATTACTTTTACTAGCGACATATACCTCACTCGCTAACGCTCGTTCGGTTGTATTTAAACTTATTTGTTTTTACTTATTTATTTTTATTTATTTGAACTAAGTAAATATTTACTGGACATAAATATTTTAATTTATGGTATCAAATAAATAGTTTTTTGAACCAAATACAAATTACTTAAGTCAATTAAATACCCACACAGCACATGATATTTCCTGAATACTTCCTGAATATTTCACTGAAAGATTGAAATATTTCATTGCAAGATTCAGGAAATATTTCTGCAAACAGGAAAATGTCCGCTTATGTAGGAATATTGACGCGAAAATTGAGAAAATATTTCATTGAAATATTCCTGCAATATTACACATAAAGATTCTGCAATATTGTGAAAATATTTCAAAAAATGGAAAAATTTGTTAAACACCTCAAATCAATAGGAATTTTCTGAAATATTTTAAAACCCATAGGATATAGTAAGCCAAAAACTACTGCGCAACTCTACAGGCCATAGAAACTGAGTTCGACCAGTGCGCATCATTTCAGTTGAATATTTCCAAAATATTTCAATGAAATATTTTCTCAACTTTCGCGTCAATATTCCCACATAAGCGGACATTTTCCTGTTTGCAGAAATATTTCCTGAATCTTGCAATGAAATATTTCAATCTTTCAGTGAAATATTCAGGAAGTATTCAGGAAATATCATGTGCTGTGTGGGTAGAATAATTTGATCTAATAAATATTGCTTTAAATCAATTATGAAAATTACTTGATTCAATAATGCATAGTTTTTAATTAAAATAAATATTTATTTGCATCAATAAAATAATTTTTTTGAAATAACTAAACTTAGAAGGTTAGGTTTTGAATGCTAGCCTGATTCTCTGGATAATTAGTAAGAAAAGGGCGAACCCATGCAGAAATTGAGATTGGAATTTTATGGGGTCCTAGCCAGAATTCCCTATCTGTAGTGGGGAACTGATTAGAGAAAATCGTTAGAACCCAACTACTTTCATAACGGTCGGCAGATGGGGTACAGACTAGAATATCTAGTCGGGAACTAGTATTAAAACTAGCTGTGTGTTGATAGGGCCCCGACTAGAATTTTCTAGTTGACTTTTAAAAATTATTATTTTTCAACTTAACCTATTTATAATTGAATTCTTCATTCATATTAACATTATTAATGAATGTTGTACACGAAAAACCTGAAACTTGAGTTGAAAAATCTCGTGCCCATGGGGGATCGAACCTAGGACCTTGGGGACTCCAGTCGGATACACATACCTCCCGGCCGTGATAGCTTGGAAGCACCTCCGCTTAAATAACATCCCGTGCAGCAATTCACCATTTGCCCCTATCTCTAGTAGGGCTCTCGCTAGATTCTAACTAGAATCTCTAGTCTAGAAAAACTAGTCGGGTTCCAATCAAATTCTAGTTAAATAATTTTTACCAGCATTATTTTTTAAAAAATTTTGCATATTATTTAATTATTTCATTTTTTAACATATTTGATACCTAAATATTGTAATATTATCCGTAAAAATAATTATTTAAAAATATATGTAAGTGCAATTATACTTTAAAATGTTTTTGACAATTCATAAAAATATTTATTTATAGAAAGACAATTTATGTATATTACTTGTACACTAGTTTGTCGCTAGTTGGAAATCAATAAGGTCCTAGTGAGTTTTCTAGTCTGAATTATCTAATAATTTCAATTAATAATAATTCTTTATAATCTAATAATAATTTAAATTTTAAAATTATTAAATTATTTAAATTATTAAAATAATAAATAATAATATCAATTAATAATAATTCTTTATAATACAAAATTAGTAATAATAATTCTTTAACTAGAATTTGATTGGAAACCGATTAGTTTTTGTAGACTAGAGATTCTAGTCAGAATCTAGCGAGGTTCTAGACAGATTTTTTTAGACTAGATTTTCTAGGATGGTTCTAATCAGAATCCAACATTTGGTAGGGACAAGTAGGGAAATTTCTACATGGGAAGATACGTCTATTCTTTTCTTACTAATAGGATTTTCTGTAATGATGGGACATCGACATCGGAAACATCGATGTTTATAACCTCGATGTTTTAATTTCGATATTTTCGATGTATCGAGGTTTTTTTCCGATGTTTGATATTGATGTGAATTAAGTGGGGAAAAAAGGATTTTTTTAAATATCTCCTTTTTTGCCTCTAACAGTTTGTGCTTTTTTATCTTTTAAACAATTGCTCTTATCGCATTGAAAATCTTTAAACACAAATTGTTATAGGGGAGCGTGGGGGAATTGAAGCCCCTTAAGGAAAATTATTAAAAAAACCAACTTATCTTTATAATAATACATTGTTTTCGTCATTTTCTACTCATTTCGTTATTTATCTTTAATTATGTTTAATTAGAAACTTAAAAAGAGAAAGTAAATTGGAAAAAAAAATTTTAAAAAAAATACATTTTTTGCCATCATCCAATTTGTGGGGTATTGGAAGTTTTCACTTAAAATTTAAAAAATTTCTATTTTTTAGGAATATTTTTTGTTTTACAATAGAAAAAGTGTTAATACTTACAATGTAGCTAAAACTTTAGACTTAGAATAAACTTTTTTCTAAATTTTAATTGAATAAAAAATTTTTGAAAAAAATTTTATTTTTTATTTTTTCCACAAAAAATTATTTTTTAATTAAAAGTTTTTTCTTAAGGTAATATCTTTTACAATTTTGAAAGAAATAACGAAAGCCGTAACATAGTAACGAAGATTCTTTGGGCTGACACTAATTCTCCCATTACCCCACAGAATTCTTACAGGCCAAAATTTGAATAAAAAAATAAAAATATAAACAAATTTTATTATTATCTCGATTTTTATACAAGTATATATACCCGTGCAGAAATTAAAATGTGGGTCTGATAGGGTACTGGACAGTTTTCACGATCTCTGGTGTGGCTCTGGGTAGAGAAACTGACCAGTGCCCGACTAGTGTGTGACGCTGTTCCCGACCAATGCCCTACTTAGGGAAAAACTGGTCAGAGCCTCGTCAGTTTTTCTTAAAATTGCCCTATTTTGTGAGGTTAATTTTATTCAAAAGAAATTACAATAAAATTACTGTAATTAAAAATATTATTATATTAGAAACATAATGAACATATTCATTATTATATATACAACATATATTTATACATAACATAATGAGGTATTATAGTCATTTTGACTAATTTAAAAGTGAAAATGATAAAAATAATATAATTTCAAGAATAGAAAAACTTAAAAATTTTTGAAAAATATAATTTTTGGTTTTATGATTAATTCATTTTTCTTTTGGAGGTTGTCGCTCATTTCTGCCTCCTTAATTTTATAATATTAATAAAGGTTATAATTTTTGTTTTCAAATGTATAAGTAATAATTAATATTTATTTAATAAATATTTTATTCAAATTTATTAATTATGTTTAAAAAATAGTTATTAAATATTGAAGGTGTTAAATTTAACAATCTCTCCGAATCATTTTCTCACTTTAAGCTAATATAGTATAAAATAATAATTATTATTAAAATATAATATAATATATATACAAACCAAATGATAAATTCATCCTATAAATTAATAATTATTACAAATTCATTAAGTTTAATTTATTAATAATTGTTTATTAATTATTATTTTTTAAATTCATAATTTTTATTTTTAAATAAATGTATAATAATTAATTATTTAATAACTATTATTATTCTTTATTTATAATTTAGTTGTTATTATTAATAAATAAACTTTATTATAATATTGTACTTAAAGAAAAAAAAATTATTTATGTATTTTCGTTTTTTAAATATATTACCATAATTATTTTATAAAGTGTTTTAAAAGAACACGCTTTTTTAACTTAAATAACTGTTTTAAAAAAGTTAATTTTAAAAAATTAAATTTATTTACATGCTTTTAAAACGAGGAAAACTGTTGAGGCCCTGATCAGAGCCCTATTTAATATCTAGTGAACACCTCACTTTGGGTTTTGGCCAGAAATTCTGTTCAAACCCACAAAATGAACAAATTATTAAAACAATAGTATAATTACTCCCATTAATTGTATTCTTTAATTGTTCATTATTTTTTATTAAAAGTAATTTTAGAGATTTAATTTTTTGACACTTTATTTAAACAAGGAAAACTGTCGAGGCCCTGAGCAGTACCCTATCTAAAATCTAATGATCGCCCCACCTGGAGTTCAGGCTAAGAATTCTAGTCAAACCCCTAAAATAAAAAAATTATTAAATAACTAAAATAATGATTGCCTTTCATTGTTATTAATAGCTTCTACAACAAAAAGAAATTCTAAAAACTTTATTAAAAAAAAAATTTTTAATAGGGAAAACTGTCGAGGCCCCGACCAGAACCCTGTTTTAAATAGGGCAAAGTGGGGCATTTTCTGCACGGGTATCTACACATATTCACCTATAATATAATGAAAAAGCATAACTAAATAATACGATTTTAACTACTTATGGTGATGTTTAGAAATATTTTGCATTTTACAACGAAAACTCAAAAAATACATTTTCTCTTGTCTTTACTAAAAATTTGTCAAGAATGTAATCGTTTGTTTTGGAATGATATAAACAAAGGTTGTAGAAGATTTTCTAGACATTGCAGCGAATTTTAAGGCTTTTAAGTACGTGAAATTTAAAAGCTCCCATTACCCCACGCTCCCCTACACAAAAAATAAAAAAGATATTTCAAAAATAATATTTGCCCATCTTTTAGTACTTTTGACCCATTTTCCCCTAAATTTTTTTATTGAAACCAGCCAATATCGTAGGTTTTAACTTGTCCAAAATGTGAATGATCTTAAAATGCTATATGGGGCGTTCCATGGCTCTATGAACCGACGAAAATTTGGTTTTGCTTATACCCAAGCAGCACGGAATATAACCTTAAAATGAAGGGAATATTACATTTCATATTCGGAATATTCTAGGGATCTTAAAGTAATATTAAAATGTCCGCCCCACAGAAATATTCCAAAAATAACATTGAGGGAATGTTCCACGGTAATTTCGAAGTAATATTCCAGGATGATGTTGAGGCAATGTTCCACCGTAATATTAATGGAATATTCCAAAGAAATATTGAATAAATATTAAGGAAATATTCCCTGGAAATATTCCAAAATTTCATACTTTGAAAAAATTTGACTTTTTTTCTCTTTATCTTCTTTCTTTAGTAAAAACGATTTTCAATGGTATTTTCAACATATTTAATATTATCTGGGAACATTCCCTCAACATCACCCTGCAATATTCCATTAATATTACGGTGGAACATTCCTTCAACATCATCCTGGAATATTACTTCGATATAGCCGTGGAATATTTCCTAAATGTTATCTTGGAATATTCCTGTGCAGCGGACATTTTAATATTACTTTAAGATCTCTGGAACATTCCACTGGAATATTCCGAATATGAAATGCAATGATAGTGTTTAGGGTCCTAAATAAGTGTGCCAAAAAGTTTTACAAAATTTTTAATATTTTGCAAGATATTTGCAAGGGAGCGTTCATAAATGATGTCACGTTTTTTGAGGGAGGGTGAAGGGTCTCTACTAAACGTGACACAATGTATTTTTACATGTGAAATTGCATGAAATTTGTTTGACAGGGGGAGGGGGGGTATAAAATCCCGAAAAATTGGGTGACTTTATTTGTAAACGCTCTTCAATCAAATAATTTCAACACTTTTTTTCAGGAATTTTTATCTTGTAAACTATATAAAAATGCTGTTTTATTAAATTTTTTGAAAAATGTTTTTTTGAAATTTTTACTGCACTATTCTTACGCACGTCACCGTCACCAATATTGTTACAATATATATTGTAACAATATTGTTACGACAAATTTGTCTAGACTTTGGGTTTGCAAGTCTAGACAATATAGTTGTATAATAATATAAATTTTTCTTTCTAAACCAGAGTTTGAACATTTACAAAATTAAAACCTTATATTGGTTAGAAAATGTAAAAAATTATTAATATTTATAAAAATATACACGCAGAAAAATCCGATTAAAAATTGTGGAGTTCAGCACTAGTAACTTAGATTTCATTCCCAAACTTGTCTACCTTTGCGGCTCCAGGATAGAAAACAGGGAATTGAATCGTAAAAGGTTTAAAGCACGTCAGTAGGCTGAAAATGTTTTCGTTCTTATGCACACTTATACGCGGAACAAAGCAAACTGAACACATTGATAGGCGCTTCTGGGCGGAGTCCAAGGCAAGTCTAGTGCCGAGTCCCATACTGAATATAATGTGAGCAGATCTTCTAGTGACCTACATTATTACTTTTATTTGTCAAAATATTTACTTTTATTGGAATATTCAATTTGAAACTAAATATAAAATCTAAAAATGAAACAACTGAAAATATTAGAATACTTTGAATTTTATAAAACTTCTCACTGGGATTTTTATTATTCTTTAGATATTTAAACGTCAAATCTCTTTCAAAATTAAATACAAGTCCTTTGCCATTTTTACTAAAATGATTTGTTTTAAAACGTTTAAAGAAAGGGATTATATTTAAATATCTACAGATTAAATAAAAATCCCAGTGCAAAGATTTTTAAAATTCAAAGTATTCTCTATTTTTTACATATTATTTCATTTTAGACTTTACATTTAGTTGCATAAATTCAACATTACAATAAAATATAATAACAATTAGGCATTGCACAACCGGCTAAAAACAAAATAAACACACACCTAACCTCAAAATGAGATCAAACATTTCACATAGATATTCTTCCACATTCATTTGTAACACTAGAACTTTATTACAAAACTGCACTCACTATTATATTTAAAACTAGAATTTTTATTAATTGAAACAATTAATACACTACGAACTACACCGAGACTTCCGTGTATATATCAAAAACGAAGAAACTGAACAAACGCGGGCGCAGGCGCGCCACAGAGTTTCGCATTCCTAAAAACTGTTTGGGAATAAATCTAAGGACTCTCGCACAGAACAGTCCCCATTTAAGTGAACGTTGATATAAAGTTTGTAACAATTGAGTAGCTGAATTAAAATAAATGCAAATAATAATAATTGTACCTAATTCTTTTCACCTTTGAATTAATTACGGAATCTGATTGCACTTGTTGAAAGAAGACTATTGGCGTTTATTAAGATATTTAGCATTGATCTTCATTGAAAATCATTCCTAAACTTTTTGGGATTGAAATCTAAAATTTAATATTCCTCCCTACGATAATAGAAATTACTCAAATGATTTTATATTCAGTCCGAAATCTGAATTTTCATTTTTCTCCGTGTAAATTACTTTATTTAAAATCATTGTGTAATAAGACAAAAATTATGAAGTGACATTTTAAAAAATTGTCATTGTACATTATACGAAATGTTATTTTTACGTATTCTCTTACTAAATCTTTCATTTTCGTCTGCTATCCTGGATTCGCCATTTTGTATTTTTAAAAAGTGACTTTGGATTCATAATCAGTGGAATTTTACTGTAAATCAGTTGAAAAGTACTAAATATCAGTCATTCTTTACTGATTGTTATTTTATTGTGATGATTTATTTATTATTGTAAATTTCTGTCAAACAAATAATTTTACTAAAAGTCAGTTGAAAATTACACTTACAGATATAAAAGTCATTTTTTACTGATTATCCATCTAAAAAATTATTGTTGATTTCTGTCAAACAAATTTAATAAATAAGTAAATACACAAGTAAATAAATAAGTTCCCTTACAACACAGATAGCGCAGCATTAGCGGGTGAGGTATTTACGTATATTTAAAAAAATTTCAACAGACACTACGTGCATCAACGAACCTTAAAAAATTCAACAATTTATATTATCAATCGTTTAATAAATCTATATATGTGATTTGTATATATGTAGGAGTTTATATCTGCATATGAGTCAGTATACATGTGTATGTAATTAGTGATTAGTGTATATGTGTGGGTATACATGTGTGGGTGTTTTGAGCGCATGCTTGATATTCTTAGAACACTTCTGCGCATGCCTGATATTCATAGAACACTACTGCGCATTCCTGACATTGATAGAACACTACTGCGCATGCCTGATATTCATAGAACACTACTGCGCATGCGTAACATTGATAGAACACTACTGCGCATGCATAACATTGATAGAACACTACTTCGCATGAGTGACATTGATAGGACACTACTGCGCATGCGTAACATTAATAGAATACTACTGCGCATGCGTAACATTGCTAGAACACTACTGCGCATGCGTAACATTGATAGAACACTACTGGGCATGCGTGACAGATAGAATACTACTTTGGCTGTTTTCGGCACTCGCCCCGAGATAACTCCGGGTTAATGGTGATTGGTTAGACCAACAGAATGTTTTTGATGATTGGATAATAGTTAACTCGGGGTTAACCCTGAGTGAGTGCCGAAAACAGCCTTTGCATGTGTGACGGAGTTCCTCGCGAGCGGTGATACCGAGCGCATCGTGTGTTTCATTCGTAATGAAAGTTTACGTTATTGACGAACATTACCGACTTTTGTGAATCGAATTTTGCTACTACCTGAGCGTAGTCGAACAAATAGTGTACTGTGGAAAAGGCTTTGAGGATTTCGTGCTGCTAAGCACAACCACGTCAACGTTTATCTGCCGCGTGCCATCGCAACCGTCCGGCCGGCCATTTTGAATTCGAGTAGTGTACTTTAAGTTCTGTCTTGGCATAAAAGTTTATTAACCGGAGGTTTTTCCTCCGGTTCCTTAAACATGAGTGTCGGCTCTGGGGGTGATTTTCATCCTCCCCATTCCCCTCAGACTCAAATGGATATTGAAAGCGCCGCGAACAGCCTGGTTTTCTTGAAAGGACTCAATGACAGTCATGACGATTTGTCGAATCTCACCGTGAAAAAACACTGCAACAATGATTCTCACATTTCATCTCAAACACTCGATTTTGACACTTCCAAGGAAAAATCTTCACCTACCCAACACACAATTCACACAGCCTCAGACACATCAGACAAAACTAACCTAACACTCAGATACGATAATTCTTTGAAAAGCAACTGCGCAATTTTTATCCAACGAGATCCCAAATCAAATGATTTTAAAAAAGACCTTGGTCCTATGTCCGTCGGTCGTATTCTTCACCCAATCTTTCCAAATAAAATCGTTGAAATTAACCAAAGCGGTCGAGGTAAAGTTAGAGTTACCGTAAAATCGGGCCAAGTAGCAAACCAACTGCTCGATCACTCCCAATTGTCATCTCACAGTCTGATAGGCATTATCCCTACAAGTTTCGTTTCTTACCAGGGAATAATGAACGATGTCGACACGGACATTACAATTGAGGAAATTATCGAGCATGGTGAGCTTATGGGCCCACATGTAAACAAGATTAAAATTCTTCAAGCGCGACGTTCTAACCGCAAAATCTTCGACGAAAAAACTAAAGAGTACAAATTCATACCATCCAAAACCGTTCTACTGACTTTTCAAGGCACTGTTCTCCCTCAAAGAGTAGCGGTCTACAAGGGGTCAAGTCCAATTCGTCCTTACTTCCCAAATCCTCGTATGTGTTTGAAGTGCCTTAGGTTTGGCCACATCGCCAAACATTGTCGCTCTAAACTGCGTTGTAAATCCTGCGGAGAAAACATCACCCATGACACATCCAATCCTTGTCCAAAAGCTTCAGATGCACCAAAATGTGTAAATTGCTCTGGTTCTCACGTAGCTACATCTAAGGATTGTCCGGAATTTACACTTCAAAAAGAAATCCGTACTTACGCTACTGTACACAAACTCTCCTTCATTGAAGCTAAAGCTATCCTTCGTCCCAGGAAAACAGCTACAACATCAAACTCCTTTAATTTCTCGAATTTTCCACAGCTAGGAGAATCTCCAGCTCCTTCCTCGACGAATCGAGCTCTGCTACTCATTCCATGACTAATCCTTCAACTTCTAACACTATTAATCAATCTTCCAACCATGAATCCTTCCCTTCAATTCTAATCTCCATGATCAAAGATCACGTCACACAACTTTCATCCAGTTCTTCACCAGAAAAAACTAAACACAACGAAAGTTTACTTAATACTATTATAGAAAGCATTCTCTTATTATTCAACTCCGTAAACAACAACGTTAATGGATCAATTGTCTAAATTAAATATCCTGCAATGGAATTGCCGAGGTGTCACTAAAAAGGCACCCGAAATCCAAAGTCTCTCTAATAAATTCGACGTCCTCCTTCTTTCCGAAACCTTTTTAAAACCCGATAAAAACCATAATTTAAAAATTTTAAAACGATTTAATATTATTAGAAGCGACAGAACAGTAAATAGGGGGTGGTGGTCTCATCATCGCCATTCGCAAAAGCTTGGTATTTTCAAAAATTTCAACAATTTTTACTCAGGAAGACGAACTTGAAACACTTGCTGTCTCAATTGACTCTTCTTTGGGTGAATTACTAATAGTTTCTGTTTATAGAGTCCCTGGTAGACAAACCCCCCTTAATTATTGGAAACGTTTCTTTAATTCTATCAAAAATTCTGGTTTCAACTCTGTTTTTATAGCAGGTGATTTTAATTGTCATAGCACTCTTTGGGGAGGCTCTTATGTCTGTCCTAATGCGCGTAACTTATGTGAAGAACTGGATGAGATGGACCTCATCCTCTTAAATGATGGCTCACCTACCATGGTAAGTCGGCCACCTAATCCCGGTTCTGCATTGGATCTTACTCTCGTCTCTTCAAACCTTTTTACATCCTCATCTTGGAATGTCCTTGACGATCCGTTAGGTAGTGATCATCTCCCTATTCTTTCGTCATTGGGCATTACAATTCCAATAGCATCATTTTCTTCTCACAAATATAACTTAAGAAAAATAAATTGGACCCTTTTCTCCAATACACTGCAATTATCCGTAGAATCAAATTCTGATCTTTTGTACACTGATGACCCTATTTCAGATTATAATAATTTTGTAGAGCTTGTTGACAAGTCAATTAAAACAGCATGCCCTCAACGGAAAAACGCTTCGACGACTAAGAATGCTACCTCTCACAGAAAACCTTTTGTACCTGCACCTTGGTGGGACAATAATTGTGATGAGGTAATTAATAATAGGAAACTAGCCTTCAAAAATTATAAAAAATTAGCTAATTATTCAAATTTTCTTAATTATAAAAAAGCGGAAGCCATAGCTAAGCGCACACTTAGTGAGGCTAGACGTCAATCTTTTAAAAAGTTCTGCGATTCCCTGGATAGACGCACCCCTTTAACAAAAGTATGGGCCATAGTAAAGTCCTTTAAAAACAGATTTACTCAACCTTCGACAGCTTCATGCATGTCTCTCCAGGTCTTGATAAAATTGATTTTAATATTATTCAACACTTTCCAGAAGAATCCTTATCAATTCTCTTATCAATCTTTAAAAGAATCATATCCAACGGAACTTTCCCTCCTTCGTGGAACAATTTTCTTATCTTTTTCCTTCCAAAATCCTCATCATCACCTGGTAAATTTCGTCCTATTTCTCTAGCCTCTTGTCTCTTTAAAGTCACAGAAAAACTTATATATAATAGGCTTACTAGGCTTATAGAACGCGATAAAATCCTTAGTCCTTACCAATTCGGTTTTCGAAAAGGAAAATCTTTTGTCGGATAACCTTAGTAGAAGATCTTAAATCAATTGGCATACCGGAATCAATATCTCGCTTTATATACAATTCGATAAAATGTAAAAACATATATGTCAAGATTAATGGCGCGGTTATTGGTCCAAGAACTAGCACTGTCGGTCTTCCACAAGGTAGCATTCTTAGTCCAATTAACTTTGCAATGTACACTAGGAATCTGAATACTATTATTCCTGCGGATTGTGAAATCTACGAGTTTGCTGATGATTTATCAGTTTCATGTCGTTCCCCAAACCTAAATCAAGTAATTACCTCCCTTCAAAATAGCCTTAACTCCCTTTCGGACCATTTGTCTGAGAGAGGTCTGGAAGTTTGTCCGGTCAAAACCAAATTTGTTATTTTTAGTAATAAAAAACTTGATCTAAATGATCCAACCCTTACATTATCTTTAAATAATCATGAACCCCCTTTAAGAAGTAGATTTAACTACCTTTCTAAAACATATCTCTACAGAGTTTATTCAAACTCCACTCACCCTCTACCGGATAAACTTGCAGAACTCTCTCGACTCACTATTGACTCTAACACCAAATGTAACTTCCCTCTTTTAATTGCTTTCGAAAAATCGAAAACCTACAGCGAATTAATGAGAAGTAAGAACCTTGACCCTTACTTCGAATTCCTCTTTGAGGATCATTTATTCACTCCCCATATTATTCTTAATTGGGGGAAATCACTCCAAAACTCTCCTAAACCTTCAATATTATTTAAGGAACTATCCAACATTAACTTCCCAAATCACACATTCTTTTTCACTGATGGTTCCAAATCAGAAAAGGAAGAATTGGCTGGATGCGCTTTTGTCTGTCCCTCTTTTTTAAATTTAACCTCTAAATTCAAAATTTCAAAACATGCTTCAATTTTCTCTCTTGAAGCCTTTGCAATTTTGTTTACTTTGGACTACATTATAAATTCTAACCTTTCTAATACGGTAATCTTTTCAGATTCTCTTAGTGTTCTTAAAAACCTATCTTCTAAAAACATCTACAAAATTAAATCCTATATAATTTTTACTATCAGAAACCGCTTAAAAATTCTTTCCAATTTAAATCGCCCATCTACCCTCGTTTGGATCCCTGGTCACTCAGGTATTGATGGGAACGAGGAAGTAGACAGGGCAGCCAAGGATGCATCCACCAATCCTCATCAACTAAACATATTGCTCCCTTATTCTGACTTTTTCTGTCTTGCTTGAAAACAGCTGTCCGATAGCTGCAATTCATACTTTCTGGAAGTAGGCAGAAATAAAGGTGCTAAATACACACAATGCTTCTACCAACCCAGAAGGAAACCATGGTTTGCGAACTTCGTAGCTCGCAGACTTTGGATCACTTCTATTTGTCGTGCAAGATGTAATCATTATAACCTTAATGCTAGTCTCGCTAGAAAGAATTATATTCAATCTGGCGATTGCCCACACTGTCCCAATATTGATGAAGATCTCGATCACGTTCTCTGGGCTTGCCCCAGATTTGATGCACTTCGCCCAGACTTGATTAAAGCCCTTTCAAGAGCTTTAAAATGTCCTCCTCCATTTTGCAGTGTGCAATTTCTAACTAACCCTAATCCTAGAGTCGTCTCTCACGTTTTTAGATTTTTAAAACATGCTAATATTAAAATATAACCATTTATTTTCTTTTTATAATTTAAACATATCTACCTACTCGAATTCCATTGGTTTACGGAGACGTAGACGGAGTGCTACTTTTGGCTCTCCGATGTGTTGCCGTACACACCGTTGTCGTATGGTCGGCATTCGCGCCACCAAATTCACAAGCTTTAAGCTGTATTCACTAGTCACCAGGTCATGGCCGTGTATACACTGCGCATCGCGCGAGTATGAGTGCCAATGTTAAACATTGAAAATTGAAAATTGAAATTGCATGTGTGACATTGATAGAATACTACTATGCATGTGTGACATTGATAAAACACTACTGCGCATGCGTAACATTAATAGAACACAACTGCGCATGCGTGACATTCATGGAATACTACTGCGCATGCGTGACATGACATGTATGTGTTTAGCGTATATACATACATATATACATGGGTAAATATTTTTTGGACATGTGTGTGAGTAAAGTATTCTAATAGATGTTAGACAGATAGAAAGAGGTGTGAGTCGGTCGGTCGGTCGGTCGTTCTCTAACTTAATATAATAGAGTGGATAGTGATAAACAACTTAATAACTTTGGTTCTAATTAACTGATTTTGGATTTTAAAAACAGGATTTCTTTGGTTTTAAGTATACTTTAAGTTAAAATTAATATAAAAAAAAATTCAAAAAGTTTTTTTTTTGAAATTTTGAAAAATTAAAAATCCATTTTTGAAAAAACATCATCTTTGATTTTTTCAAAATTTTACTAAATGTTAGGGCATATGTGCTTTACATGTCCTGTAAGTTTCATCTTGGGATCTCAAAGGAATTCGGAGTGAAAAAATAAAACGTAACCACAAATTACGAACATATGGGGCAAAATTCCTCAACTGCCCAGGTAAAAAAATGAATTTTTTCTAAACTTTGCTAAAATGTTACTATTATTAGTAGAAGTGTAAATGAGCCGCCAGAAAGTAAAACCACACATACAATTTCCGCAGGCGTTTCAGTTGGCCCCTGATGGTTGAAAAATCGATGGTCATAAAAAAATTTTTTAAAATCACTTTCTTATTGGAAATTGAATTTTGAATCTTTTTTCTTCTATAAAAAAAATTAATAACTCTTACCATTTTCGAGAAAAATGCAAAAAACTGAATTTTTCGAAAACACATTTTTAATTGAATTTTTCACTTCAACTCGCTCTAAAACATAAAGTTATGAATATTTTTTAATAATATTTACAGGGAATATAGTTTAAACTATCCTCAAGACAACAAACTTTGTCAAAAAGTAAAATATTTTATGTAAAAAAAGTTATTAATTTTTTTCATACATAGTGTCAAAATAATTATTTTCAATGTTCGAGGGCTTCGTTTATCTGAAAAATTTTTAGTGATCAAAAACTTCCAGTGAAGAAAATGTTCATTAAGGTATAATAAATATTTTTGCCAAATAGTATTACTCTTGGATTAACAGTTTAGCAAATATTATTAAAAAACTATTTTCTGTCAAACGCGCGCGAGTCAAGAATCTAACGCTGCATAGTGCCACCGACACTGCCGGGCATAAAGACTCAAGGTTGTTAGTGTTTACTATAACAGTGTTTATATCAACAGTGCATTAGTAAATTCATCAAATATGTGAAGAAGTATTTTATAATATATTTAACTAAAAATTTTTTTTTTTAAATGACTGATGTAAATAATAAATCAGGTATTGGTAGAAAACATGATTTATTATTTACATCAGTCATTTTAAAAAAATAAAATTTTTAGGTAAGTATATTATAAAATACTTTTTCACATATTTAATGAATTTACTAATGCACTATTGATATAAACACTGTTATAGTAAACACTAACAACCTTGAGTCTTTATGCCCGGCAGAATTTTGACTATGTATGAAAAAAATTAATAACTTTTTTTACATAAAATATTTTACTTTCTGACAAAGTTTGTTGTCTTGAGGATAGTTTAAACTATATTCCCTGTAAATATTATTAAAAAATATTCATAACTTTATGTTTTAAAGCGAGTTGAAGTTAAAAATTCAATTAAAAATGTGTTTTCGAAAAATTCAGTTTTTTGCATTTTTTTCGATAATGGTAAGAGTTATCAATTTTTTTTATAGAAGAAAAAAGATGCGAAATTCAATTTCCAATAAGAAAGTGATTTTTAAACAATTTTTATGACCATCGATTTTTCAACCATCAAGGGCCAACTGAAACACCTGTGGAAATTTTATGTGTGGTTTTACTTTCCGGCGGCTCAAATATTAATTTTTTTTAATTTAATAAAATATTTTTTGAGTTATGGAGTTTCAAAATTTTGATTTTTTTGAAAATATCTTTTTTTCGATTTAATATATTTATAAGTAAAATTAATCAAATTTAAAGTATGAATAGTGATTTTTAAAGGGGGTTTCACGGGCTATAAGCTGCTGACCTTTTTTCTATGAGCCATGTAAAAAATAAAAATCAGAGTAAGACCATGAGAATTTTTGAGGAAAGTAATAATTTATCATTATTTTACATAGAAAATGATGATTTATAATTAATTTCTTCAAAAATTTCCATAGTCCCACTCTGATTTTTACATGGCTCATAGGAAAAAAGGTAAGCTTTCGATTGGGATAGGTTACGAAAAAATAAAAAACACCGATTTTGAGATACAGTAGAACTTGGTTAATACGATTCTGTAGGGACCGTACTAAGAATACGTCTTATGCGGGAAAACGTATTAGGTGAGATATAAAATGTATGTCCCCAAGTGCGAAATGCCAAGACTGCAAAAACGGCCCATCATTGGTCTAGTAATGTCTGCCGAGAATTGGCAGTAGTTACTGGGCCATTACTGGTGATCAAAACGTCCCATTGATGGGCCAATGATGGCGCCGATGGTCAGATTTTCAAATTTTTTAGGACTGGGCCAGCTCTTGGCCCAATAATGGCACATTCACGGCAAAGTTGATCAATCTTTAATGGCAAAATTCAATTGCCAGTGATGTGACGACGATCGGCCCATTAATGTCACATTAGTGGCACTTTAATGGCAAAAATTTTGTGTCTTTAATGGCAAATTATAATTGCCAGAATTAGGGCGTAGCTTGGCCCAATAACGGCACATTATTGGCAAAGTTAATCAATCTTTAATGGCAAAAGACAATTGCCAGTGATGTGACGAAGATCGGCCCATTAATGGCACATTAGTGGCACTTTAATGGCAAACATTTTGTATCTTTGATGACAAATTATAATTGCCAGTATTAGGGCGTAGCTTGCTTCAATAATGGCACATTCACGGCAAAGTTGCTCAATATTTAATGGCAAAAGACAATTGCCAATGATATATGTGACGAAGATCGGCCCATTTTGTTTTCTTAAATTTCTTGAATGGCACATTAATGTCTATCGTTTTGTATCTATGATGGAAAATTATAATTGCCAATATTGGGACGTAGCTCGGCCCAATAATGGCACAGTATCGGCCAGTGTAGTGTACCTTATAAGAACCCTTTTGCTTCCTCGACTTCAAGTCAGAGTAGCAGAGTGGTCAGAGTGTTAGGCTGTGGTGCGTCAGGTTCAGGTATCGATCCCCGCGAGCGGTAAGAATTTTTCAAATATTTGTAAGTTTGCGATTAATTCAGGGAAATAAACTGTATAAATATTATGAATTAATTCGTTAATTAAATAAAAATATATTTTTTTTTTAATTTTTTCAACACTGGGGAGTAATGGCAGCCAATAATGGACCATTAATGTTAACCGAGAATCGGCCGATGATTGGCTGCCGACGGCCTACCGCGGTTAACCTCCCGACAGTCGGGCCACTATTGTCTGCCAAGAGTAGGCACTGACAATGCCATCACTGGGCCAGTTTTGGGTCGTTTTTAATTTCGCACTTGGATCTTTAATTGCTGGGACCATCATAAATGAGCGTCTTAAGCGGGAAATCGTATTAAACGTATAATAGTACCATTTTAATAAAGTTTAGAGAAAATTCATTGTTTTACCTAGGCACTTGAGGAATTTTGCCCCATATGTTCGTAATTTGTGGTTACGTTATATTTTTTTACTCCGAATCCCTTTGAGATCCCAAGATGAAACTTACAGGACATAAAAAGCACATTTGCCCTAACATTTAGTAAAATTTTGAAAAAAATCGAAGATAATGTTTTTTCAAAAACGGATTTTTAATTTTTCAAAAAAAAATTTTTTTTGAATTTTTTTTATATTAATTTTAGCTTAAAATATACTTAAAACCAAAGAGATCCTTTTTTTAAAATCGAAAATCGGTTAATTAGAACCAAAGTTATAGCACTTTCAAAAAAAGCCAAAAATTTTAAAAATGCCATATTTTTGGTAATTTTCAAAATTTTGAAAAAATATTTGGTGGAGTTGTTTATCACTATTAAAGTAATAAATTTACAAAAGTACAGCCAAATCCCAACAAGTCATGAAAATAAGTGTGTTGAACTGACGTGGAATCCACCAGTAACAAAATCAATTACTTTTAGTCAACTCCGAAACGTTAAACATATATGGTGCGGTTTGAACATTGGATTATTTTTGTCCTTTTGTGGTCGTCTTATTTTCAATTATTAAATATCGAAGGAGATGTCGAAGTTAAAGTTTATTAATTACAATTATTTTAATCTATACTCCACAATACCTAAACAATGAACAAAAATGAAATTTTGTACAAACTTGCAGTTCATCAAGTATTTTAACTTGAGTGGAGAGAAAAATTAATTCAACTTAAAACTTTCGAATAAACTCGAGTGTCGAGTGCACCAAACAGCCCCTGTCTTCCCTACTGAAGTATTTTTAGGTTTTCCCTGAAAAAAAGACTCGTAGTTTCCACTAAACAATTTGTACATTTCGTATAAAAGATATACTGGCCCTCATATCCTGGGTAACTGAAATATTTCAGTACATTTACTGAAAAAAATTGTTCCGTGCAGAGTATGAAGAACTAGATATAATTATTATCCTATCATTTTTCGAATATTATCAAAAAATAAAATCCTAATGGGAAATCTCTGTACAATGCCAACAGTGACAAATCGACGGTTTAGAGTGCAAACCTGCTAACTCACATTTATGAAATTTTCAGGAAGGAAGAGTAAGGAGACCGAACTCTGTGTAGAAAGCGCTTTAAAAATCTCAGAAAAATATGCACGAAAAGTGCCAGGCTCACTGCGTTCTAGTCGACCTCCAATTAAGTTGATCAAGCGCATAAGCTGTGTTGTGTCTCTGTTTCTCGTAAAAATTGTGCGAGTGAGATGTAAGATCTAATGTTTACATTTAGCCGGTCTTAGTAAGATACATACATATACAATACATTTCGTTTTAATAATTATTTATTTATTTTATTTAAAAAATGTCGTGTTGTGTGCCAGGATGTAAAGAAAGAAAAAGAGTCTAATAAAAACATTAGTCTCTTCTATCCTTCTACGGTTTGTAAATATACTCTAGTTCTAAACACAATTCTTCTTAACCATTTTCGCAAAATTTTTTCCTTTTCATAAATATATTATTAAATTATTTTGAAAATCTAAATAATATCACAATTGCAAATAAATAAATTTGCTTTTAAAATTAACACTGTTTAAACTATGTAATATTTACCTTGACATAACCACACTTTTTATCTATGTCAACACTGAACTTTAGTTCAATGCGCATGATCGACTTAATTGGTGATCAACTAGAACACAGTGAGTCTGGCACTTTTCGTGCATATTTCTCAGACATTTGTAGAAGCAGAGTTCGGTCTCCTTACTCTTCCTTCCAGGAAATTTTTCAGGAGAGTCAAAAAACTTTTCAAACGTATTTTTAGGTTATATTCTTATGGAAGAAAACTTTCAGTATATTTCTCTTACACTCAAAATATAGACACATTTCAATACAATACAATATATTATGTGGAGTTATAGCAGTGCAATTTGACAGGTATGGAGTTAGCTGTTTTACTCACAACACTTTTTTAGCAATTTAGAGACATAATTTCGTCAAACTGTTTTACTTGGCTGATGTATCACCTCTTTATCTATCAAATACAAAAAGAATCTCAAATTTAATAAAAAGTGGAGTTAGCAGGTTTGCACTCTAAACCGTCGAAATGGCGCAGTACAGAACCATTTGTTCTTCCAGCATTTTGCCAAACCTTGTCAGGTAAATCTTGGCGCAGTACAGAATAAATGTTTTCGCCATAGTAATGCCAAATCTTGGCAATACCCTACTGAAAATCCTTGTATAAGAACTTGTACAAGAAAATGCACACGTTCAGCAGCTGAACTTGTACAAGTTCTGGTTAGAAAATGTACAATTTCTTGTACCAGGATTTGGAACAAGTTCTTGTATTAGAACTTGTACAAGAAAATGTACGAGTACTTGTACAAGAAAATGTACAAGAACTTGTAAAAGTTCAAGTACAAGTATTTGTACATGAACACGTTCATGTTCTTGCACAAGTATATTTATAAATAATTTTTTTTAGAAAATTGGATTAAGTAAATTAATAAATAATTTTTTTTTTAAATTGGCATTTTAATAACTTATAAGCATTAAGACTTTCCACTTTAGGCAAGCCAAAAACTATTGCGCAGCTCTAAAAGCTTATAAAAACTACTGCGCAGCCTTTAATGTTTTTAATTTTTACAACTTAAAAATAATGTTTAAAGAAAATGTGCAAGTTTATTTTCTTGTACAAGTACTCGTACATTTTCTTGTACAAGTTCTAATACAAGAACTTGTTCCAAATCCTGGTACAAGAAATTGTACATGTTCTTACCAGAACTTGTACAAGTTCAGCTGCTGAACGTGTGCATTTTCTTGTACAAGATCTTATACAGGGATTTTTAGTAGGGTAATACTTCGGCTTAGTACTGTAAATATGTTTTTAAGAACTGAATTTCAAAATTCACAAGTTGAATAATTTTTTTTTGTTAATTATTCATTGAAAAAAAAATCAATACTAAATTAATAATTTATCGTTAGTTAAAATATTTGTAGTCATATTCTTATATTAACTAAAGTTTTAGTAGAATTAATTTAAATTGTGAAGTTGAATATACTTTTTATTTTTTAAGATGGTTAAAATGACTTTTGTTGAATTTACTTTGTACTTGATTTTGATAACTATATAGTGAGAGCTGGTAAAGCGAACTACATTGGACAAGTTAAACAAATTTAATACAATTAACACAAGCTTCTTGGTTAAACCAACCATCTTGTTAGGTTGTTATTGTTTTCATTCACATTTCACAAAAAGTAACCTCACTTTTTTGTCATTTTTTAATTATATGCAAATCTCAATTTTGAGTGTGATTGACATGAAGCATTTTTTACTGTATCTTGAAATATTTTTTATTGTTTTATTATTCTTCTGGTAAATATTTAAACAATGTTCTTATGTATAAAAGTCTCGTTTTTGTTTTAATGGTGTAATGTAATTATTCGGTACTTATTTTTCCATTTGGCATTATATTGTTATTCATAATGGTAAATTTTTTTAATAAACTAATTTGGCAAATAATTTTGTAAAATCTGTTTATTTAAATGAAAAGTTAGAATATAAATTTTATATAAAAATTTAGGAATTTTATTCATTAAGCTTAAATTTATTGCACTAATCTTTCATTTATATTAAAATTTAATTTTTAAATGATTCCTTATATTTTAATATTCTTCTGTAATATATATTAAATATAATGTATATTACAATATACTATTGTTGCAATTACAATATCCCACTTTCAAGTTACAGAGCATATTTTCATACTTCCTTCGTATGTATGTATATTCTAACTTTCCATTCATGAGCCTCCGTGGCGCAGTTGGTAGAGCATCCGCTCCTAGCAGCGTCTTGCGTTCGAGACCTCATGATGGTAAATATTCAGGTAAAAAGAAAAACAAATTTTCTTCGACAGGTATTAACATTCCAAGCATACATGACATGAGAATAGCATGAAATTCTTTTTTATTAATTTATAAATTTTTTTTATAAAAATAAAAGTAACATCGGCGTGACACTAAAAATACGTATTCACCTGTACTACCGCAACACTAACATTCTGCATTGACGCCAGTACTGAATTAGTACCGATTGTCAGTACAGAACATTGTCTACATGCCGACGTTATATCTGTATTGCACCAGTACTGAAATTCAGTGTAGCCCCGATACTGCCAACGCTGGTATACACGGAGAGAAGAGTTGCAGTAAATGTGACAGAACGCGTTTAGTAAATCATTTAGTGCACCGGTTAGTGGCGCCAACTGTATGTTTAGTATAATACACTACGACACCTCTCTGTTTAGTAGAATATACTGTTTGCTCAGTGTATCTTACTATCTTACTAAACAGTGCAGTAGATGGCACTGTCTGTACCGTCAGTCCAAACCTAACGATTCTGTTTAGTAGATTTAACTGCCATGTCAGTAGAATCTACTACGCCCTTCTCTCCGTGTAGTACTGCGCCCGTGGTGCATTTCCCATTGGGATCAATCAATTATGAATTCAACTTCCAAAGTTAGGAATACTCGACTTTAATATTAATATATTAAGCAGGGACCGATGCTGAAACGAAACTAAATAGAAAATGACTTTCGTTTTAGTTCTTGAATAATCCAAAAACAAAAGTATTTGAAACTATTTAGTTTCGTGTCGACTCGAAACCAAATTAACGTCTAAATATTAGTTTAGTGTCGACTTGAAACTAAATTAACTGTTTGAATTAAGTTTCGTGTCGACTCGAAACAAAAGATTGAAAAAAATAATTATTTAGTGTCAATCACAGAAAAATTGTTTCCCTTGACTTCCGTAACTCGAGAAACTTAAGTAATTAATGCAAGTTACGTAAATAGGGTAAATAACGTAACTAAAGTAGCTTACGTAAGTTACGTAAGTATAATGTCTTACGCAATTACTAGAACTTACGTATGTTACGTATATAAAGTAACTTATGTAATTAGCCAAACTTACGTAACTAATCAAACTTACGTAAGTTACATAATTAATAGAACTTACGTAAGTTGCGTAACTACAACATATTACGTAACTTACGTAAGTTGTTCTATTTACGTAACATACGTAAGTTCCATTAATTACGTTATGTAATATTACCTCAACATTATCATGTAATATGTACCTTAATATTAATTGTAATAATGTTATCATTTTGGTATCACAGTAAGATCACGTAATATTACAGGTAATATTAGAAATATCCAAAGCTAATGTATTAAGATAACTTTACGTGCTGCTTGTGATATGATAAGAAACTTTTATAAAATAATCTGCCAAGGTATTTACAGGGCTCGAACCAGTAAAAGTATTTAAGGGGAGGCACCACCCCCAACATTGACCCCTATAAATTATAATTATCAAAGAAGGTTATATTTTTTTTCTTGCACCATTTTTAACCCAAAAATATAAAGGATGGTCAAAAATTTGAAAATTCAATTTTTGAAGAGGTTAGAATTTTTATTTTTTAACTCGTTGCATATTTTTGCAAATCCATGCGAGAGGTTGTTTAAAACTATAAAATAAGCTTAGAAAAAAATTTTCGTTAAAAAATATTAAAAATTGTAAGAGAAGATCAATTTTGAATGTTCAAATTTTAATACTTTTGACGTTTTTTCAAAGTTCTACACCAATAATGTTTTTGAAAATATAAATGTTTACAAAAATTTATTCACTGAATGCAAAAATCATATCGAATAACTCATTTACTAGGTTAAAATTTTAACAACTGTTAAGATTTTAACCTAGAAAATAAAACTAATTTAAACAGTTGTTAAAATTTTAACCTAATAAATGAGTTATTTGACATGATTTTTGCATTCAGTGAATAAATTTTTGTAAACACTTATATTTTCAAAAATATTATTAGTGTAAAACTTTGAAAAAACGTCAAAAGTATTAAAATTTGAACATTCAAAATTGATCTTCTCTTACAATTTTTAATATTTTTTAACGAAAATTTTTTTCTAAGCTTATTTTATAGTTTTAAACAACCTCTCGCATGGATTTGCAAAAATATGCAACGAGTTAAAAAATAAAAATTCTAACCTCTTCAAAAATTGAATTTTCAAATTTTTGACCATCCTTTATATTTTTGGGTTAAAAATGGTGCAAGAAAAAAAATATAACCTTCTTTGATAATTATAATTTAAAGGGGTCAAAGTTGGGGGTGGTGCCTCCCCTTAAAAATTCGGACTTTACGGACCAAAAATATAATTAAAGATGAGTGATAAAATCATTATCAATTCAATTATTATTTTTAAGAATTTTTGAAAAAAATTCTTCTTAAAATCGATTATTTTTAATAATTTTCGAAAAAGTTCTTCGACAATTTTCAAATTCATTTGTTTACAATATTCAATTTAATTACGAAATTTTAGTTATTCGTAAATTCTGTTGAACGACTGGCGAGTTTGAACGACTCGCGAGAACTCACTGTAATATTAAAAAAAACCGCTATTAAACTTTCTCAAAAAAAATTAATGCCACAGAATTTTTAGTTAAAAATAAGAAAAATTCAAATTTTCAAAGATTTTAATCTGAAACCTTTTCAAAATTCAATTATTTGTAAAAATTTACGCTTTAATGCTTTTAATATTCAATTATAATCTAAAATTTTAACTGAAATCCATTTGTAAATCAATTTTAATCAGAAAATTCTACGAGAATTCAATTATTTAAATCAAAAAATAAATAATTTATTGAGTAATTAATTACTTCTTAAAAATAAATTCTCATAAAAAATTTTATGAACAAATTTTTAAATAATTGAATTCTTTTGATGAATGTTAATAAAATTTTTATGAATAATTACATTTTTCGAGGAATTTGAATAAAATTGTATTAAAAATAATCAAAATTCTGTCAAGAATTTTATTATTTATGAAAATAATTGAAGTCCTAAAAAGAATTTTATTATTTATGAAAATAATTGAATTATGGCTAAGATATTTATATAAAATTTGTAAATAATTGAATTTCTGTGAAATTTTTATTATTTTGTGGAAATAATATTAAAGGTTTGTGTAGAATTTTATAAAATTTTTTTTTAAATAATTGAATTCTTTTGGAAAATTTTATTAGAATAGTAGATACCTATATTAAAAATCATTGAATTGAGGAAAATTTTTGAAAATAATTGAATTTCTACAATCATTTGTAATTTCTCTATAAAATTATCAAAATTATATATATCGTACAATTTACGGACCTTTTTCAATCAAATTACGGACTTTACGCACCTTTTTTTTTAAAAAAAACGGACTTTTACGAACTTCAAGCAAAGTTACGGACTTTTACGGGATTTGCGGACCTAGTTCAAGCCCTGTATTTATTAATAAAAAGGAAGTTTTCATTCTTTAACCGTGAGAAATGCATCGCTAACTCCTGTACAGCAGTGAACAAAAAATAAATTATATAGACGCAGAAAAATCATCAAGTCTATGAGAATCGTTTGCGGACAGTAAGAATAAAAAATTCCCTCTGTATACACTTTGGGTGTGGGAAATTGAAAACAGCCGAAGAGTATTGAATTATCTTTCTCTGTGCATTGTTCAAGAAATTACCCCACTGTAATAGAGCAAGCGAAATTGGCCCAATTAGAAAGGGCCGCGAGGGTCTACTTGCTCAGTTTGCTTTTTTGCAATGAGAGGAAGAGAGAGAATAAAACGGATGGAGATACGGCTGTTTCGGAATATTCGAAATAATGAAAATAGCCAAGACCACCCAGTGAGCGGAAAAAACTTTTGCAGGATGAAATTAGAGTACTTGAACTTTTAAGTGTTTTCGAACAGGAAAGCGCATGATGGGAATTGGGAAAGGTATTGTTTCGAGAAAGAGTAGAGAGGAAAGGTACAAATTAGTTGGCAAACTTTGTAATCGGTTTGTGAGGATCTGCGATCTCCGGGGTGGAACGTAAAGTTGTTTTGCTTCTGCGAATTCTTTTGTCGCCTTTAGCTGCATCTTATTGTATATGATTTTTTTCAAAAAGCAAAACTCATACTTGTGTAATCACAGTAAACTATAAGTATTGCAGCTGAAATATACACCAAAAAAAATTAAGACAATCAACTCTTGGATTAATTTTGTTAATATTAGGTTAATATCATGTAAATATTAGGATTTACGTGTTACGAAAGCATTGTCAATTGACAGGTGATTGTGCCAACCGTTTAAAAACTAAGGGTTGTGGCATAAAATTTGTGAAGCGTAAAAATAAACTATATACTATGCCTATAGGGTCACTACCAACTTAATAAATTTAAAATTTGGTATTTTATTAAAATCTAACCTAACTTGCCATTTGACACAAAACACGATTGTAGGAAATGCAATCAAGGGCCACGTGTTTCCCAACGATGAAAGATAAGAAGAAAAAGTCCTTTTCCGCATGATCCTCTTCAAGTTTCTGATGGACCACTTGAGAAGAACTTGAGGGAGCAATCTGGTCTTCAGCTTTTGTCTTATTTTTTTCCTGGCAACTTTAAAATTATTTTCTATATTAAGAATAATTTATTTTAAAACTGATTATTTATATTTTGTTGATATTACGGTCATATTTGATAAATGTTGTTTCGAAAGAAAGATAAATGATTGAATCGATACATCTATTCGAAACTATAGCTATAGTTTTCACCATGATATGGCATCGGTTGATGAAACGATGAGTATTTCTGGCTTCTCCGTGGAGTCTCTTAACTCTTTCTTCCCCATTGCATAATAAAAGGTACGTACCGTTAACGCGTCAAATCAGACTTAACTATGAATGTACCGTAATGAAGAAATCAAGACGCAAAATATATGCCAAACATAAGCATCAAAATATTTCTCCTAGCAACAGGTTATTTTATATCCTCCTTCAATTCATTTAAAGAGGAATTCACATCTATAGGGACGAAAAACTTGACACAAAAAGTCATGTTTTAAATTTTCTGTTATACAAAAGATATGATTTCTATTTTCTTTTGCTAATTGTCAACAATTGTTAAAATTGCTACAAAGTATATGAAAGTGTACTGAAGAACGTCAGGTTTTCGAAATATTCTAATCTAAAAGTGCAAATAACTTCCTTCATAACATTGGGACATCCTGGGGATATCGATTTGTTTGATCAATATTGTATCTTTAGAATCCATTTTGAAAATTTAAAAAATGTTTATTTGTCTCTGAGAAATCGTCTATTTAGTTTTTTGATTTTGGCGAATTTGTTGGCATTCGAAAACGCAGCCAAATTTCGAATAGTTCTTCAAATTGTTGGCCATTTTGAATTACGAAAAGCTGATATCGAATTCGTATTCAGTGACCCCAAAAAACCGCTAAGCGACAAGGAGCAAGCGAATAAAATCAGTTCAGAATCCTTAAAAAAGGCTATGAAAAATTCGGCAATGAAAAGTAATAGAATATTTTAAAGAAGTTGAATTTTTAAAATCCTATAAATAATAAGTAATTGGTATTTGAATAAAATGAATTTTTTTCAGTGTAATATTGGTTAATTAATTATATATTATTTTGTACAGTTTTATGTTTCGTACTTTATTTTAATTTTAATCGTTCAACATAATACCCAATAAAGATCTCAATATACCTTCTGGAGTTTTAGCTCTCGCATTAAATAAAATTTATTACATTTTCGGAGAAAATTAAAACTTTTATCTGCTCTACTGTTTTCTTATGTATATGGATATACATAAAGGTACAGAAACTATATTTTTAAATTTTGAAGAAGTTCAAAAAGTGGAGCAACATTTGTGGGCTTTCGACACATTTGCCTTTAAATGAAGGTTTATAATATAACTTATAATACGCCCATAAGGGTTTCACTATAAATTATGTAATATTGTTCCGGAAGGATCCCCCATTTTATACGCTGTTTGATGATGGGATCTACCAGGAAGACCCAAGGTGAGGGAATAAAGCAACTCGTCCTATAAGATGTTAATTTGAAACTCGAGAAGTTCCGCATATGCCACACGGAGAGAAATTGACGGCGACTGTTTTCTTCACATTTGTCATAGTTTTGTTAATTTTCGACGAACTGATATAATGCACGCAGAGAAATTTGATCAAAATTTTTCGATTTCAGCACTAGTAATTATTAGATCAGCAAACTAGTCTACATTTAGATTTCAGGGTTAAATTTTTTAAACCAAGAATTTTTCAATTTTTCTTAAATATTACTACCATTCTCAGACATATGGGGGGAGTAAAAATGTCAACGAAAAATTCAAGTTAAAATCCTGGCGAGGTCAAATTTTTTTATTAAATTATTATTGTTTTTATTATATAAATAGTGCTTAAATCAATTCTAACTTAGATAAAAACCAGTGCTTTAGCATATCCTAAATTTGATCCTCAAACTACTTCTCAAACAAGTCCTGAAACTATATATGTGACTGTCCACGAGAAAACAGGGCTTAGGTCCAAAAAATAAATTTTGAGTTTTTTATGGTAATCGACAGATTTTATGTTGCTTTTTCAGATGCAAAAGTCAAAAGTTAAAAATATCAACTACTTTCGACAATATATCGTTTTAAAGCTGGGTATGTCAAGCGTAGTTAACTTCAATCGTCGACTGTCCACGACAAAACACGGCTTAGGTCCAAAAAATCAATTTGAGTTTTTTATGGTAATCGACAGATTTTATGTTGCTTTTTCAGATGCAAAAGTCAAAAGTTAAAAATATCAACTACTTTCGACAATATATCGTCTTAAAGATGGGTATGTCAAGCGTAGTTAACTTCAATCGTAGTACTTCAATCGCTCGCCCTGTGAAATTCACGTTTGGGAGCTAAGCCCTGTTTTCTCGTGGACAGTCACATATGGCAGAAATATGTTCTAAATCAGATTCTAAAACATAAGTTTTAGAACATGTTCCTCTCATTTAGTTTTAATATAGTGCTTAACAAGCCCGCAATCTGATTCCAAAACAAGTCCTCAACTATATGGCCTAACAGAGGAACTAAATTTGGTCCTAAAATTAGTGTTAAAATATGTTACCATTACATCGAAATTATTTAAGAAGTATTTAAGAACTTTCAACCAAAGAAATGCAATCTTTAAAAAAAAATAATCATTAAATATTTTAAAAAATGAAATTTTATTATAATTATAAATTTCTAAAAGTACAAATTTTAATTTTCAAGAAAAAATATTTAAGACATACTAAAATGTACACTGAGAGAAATTCCTGGTTCATACAACCAAATTTTCGTGGTGAAAAACGTCTTTGACTACGATTCAAGTTGTTCGAACATGACTGAACATAGTTGTCTTGACGATAAAGATGGTTAATATAAATTTAATTCCTGGTTATAGTAACCAGGATCATGGTTGACACTGAAATTGTGGATGGGAATGTAAAGCTATAACAGGAAACAATATGTTATCTATGATTAAGAGGTTAAAATTATATATTTTTTCATCTTCTTATTTTAGAATTTATTTTCACAATACTTATAAATAATGTAGTCCATCCTTTGTTTTCATAAAAATAATTTTAAAAATCGTTAAAAACATATAGGTTATATGAAATCATTAATTGCATTTATCTAATTAATTGTCAACAATACTGTCACTGAAATAAGTAAAAAGATTTACATCAACAGCATCATATTCACTTTTACTTTACACACTTTTGTTAATAAGAAGAAAGATGGAAAACCATAAAATACTTTAAAATAAAAACTTGATGAGTGCATTCTACGTTGTGTTAAAAGTCAAACTATAGCAGAAAGTATAAAGACGTACTGCGCTTGCTCCCGACTACTGAAATCTAACAAATTGACTGGTTACTACAACCAGGTTTCATTTTCCTACAACTTTTCACTAAAGTTGTGCTATAACATGTGTTCGTAGTTGAAGACAAATTTCACCACAGATCATGGTTGTCACAACTAGGATTGTTTTTTTTTTTTTGCAATTTTAGTTAACATAACTAAATTTCTGGTTACTGTAACCAGAAAACATGTTACAAAGACAATTTTAAGTTGGTCCAGTAACTGCATTTCATTAACCACTTTTTTCTGGTTGTATTAACTTGGGTCCATTTCTCTCAGTGTATTTGTTTATACAGTTTGCACATGGGCAATTCCACGTGAGATTTCAGTCGACCTCTTAAAATCAACCAAAAATTTTTTTTTTCTATTCTGTATTGAAAAAAAAACAGATACGTATTTTTTTATTATTTTTTTGGAGGCCAAATTTTTGAGTTATAAATTTTCAAAATTTTCGTTTTTTAAATGAAGATATATTTTTAATGTCAGATAACTCAAAAAATATTGCTTCTTTTCATTTTTGACAAGAAAAAAAAAGTTTTGTTTTGCTCTCTACTTTTGAATAATCATAACAAAAAATTTCTTTTTTTTATTTTTTATTAAAAAAATAAAAAAAATTTATAAACAAATTAATTTTTTTTAACTTTGGGTATGATACATTTTTAATTTTCTTTTTTTAAAACATACCTGGAAATGATAAGAAGGTTTTGCAAAAAGTTTCAAAGTGGGCCTGACAAGTTTGATGGGTTTAAAAAAATAATTAATCTGTCCGTGCAGGTCGCACGCACGCGGCACAATGGGATTTTTTTACAATTTATTATTAAAAATTGTTTAGAGCCTACAAATTCAATAATAATCAAAATCCGATAAAATTTGAAGGCTCTAGACAATTTTTAATAGTGTAAATTGTAAAAAATCCCATTATGCTGCGTGCGAGCGACCTGCACGGACAGATTAATTATTTTTTTGGACCCATCAAACTTGTCAGGCCCACTCTGAAACTTTTTGCAAAACCTTCTTATCATTTCCAGGAATGTTTTAAAAAAGAAAATTAAAAATTTATCATACCCAAAGTTAAAAAAAATTAATTTGTTTATAAAATTTTTTTATTTTTTTAATAAAAAATGAAAAAAAAAAATATTTTGTTATGATTATTCAAAAGTAGAGAGAAAAACAAAACTTTTTTTTTTCTTGTCAAAAAATGAAAAGAAGCAATATTTTTTGAGTTATCTGACATTTAAAATATATCTTCATTTAAAAAACGAAAATTTTGAAAATTCATAACTCAAAAATTTGGCCTCCAAAAAAATAATAAAAAAATACGTATCTGTTTTTTTTCAATACAGAATAGAAAAAAAAATATTTTTGGCCGATTTTAAGAGGTCGACTGAAATCTCACGTGGGAATTGCCCACATATAAATTAAATTTTGTATATCATAAATATTATATTAAAATCGAATTATTTAAAAAAAAATTCTAAATAGAGACGATATGCCAAAAAATTTGAATCATGTAAATTATATAGAAATAAATATTTTTATTGTCAATTTTTTCTGGAAAATTGATAGGTACTTTTTTCTAGAAAAGACTATTAATAATAATAAGGTAAAAAGCCCTATGAGACACTCTGTCTGGATTAATGATACACTATAATTTATTGATTAAAACTAATAAAATTCTGTAGTAATGGTCGTATAGTTGAAATATATCTTAAATAACATGAGGAAAATATTAATATTGTTGTAAGTTTTGATAAAAGCTTTATTTTAGTTAATAAATTATATAGTGTAATCATTAATAGAAACAGTGTTCTAAAAATAATTGAAACTCCAAAATATGTTTATAATACATTTTTTTAAATATTGTAAAATCATTTAGAACTTAAATAGATTTTTTAAAATAAATATTTAATTATTATCCATTATTTTTTCATAGGAAGATTAAAAAAACATTCAAATTTCAAATCCTTTAAACTCGAATAATTTTTAAGAATTGCTACTGTAACTTATTAAAAATTATTTTCAAAATTGCAATTCAATTATTTTCAAAATTCTATACCTTAATTCAATGATTTTCAATATCTACTAAATTTCAATAAAAATTTCCAAAAGAATTCAATTATTTAAAAACAATTTTTGATAAAATTTACAGCAATAAACATTTAATAATTACTTTCATAAATAATAAAAATTTTACAAAATTCAATTATTTACAATTTTTTTTTACAAATTTCTTCGCAATAATTCAATTATTTTTAGGAATTTTAATTAATTTTTTTGCTAAATTCAATTTTCAGGAATTTTATTAAAATCGATTGAAAAATTAATTATCATAAATTTCTCTACCCGTGCAGAAAAATGGTGAGGGCCCTCGTGGATTGCCCTCTTGCCATGTGGAATCCATAATGGCAATCCACGCGGAGACCTCGAAGGCGTGACATGCTTTCCCTCGTGGGTGCCCTCGAGGAAAATCCTCATGGATTCCATATGGATTTTCCACGCGGTGCCCTCGTGGATTTCATAAAATGCCCTCAACTTTATTTTCAATTAAATTAATAAATTAATTATTTAATAATAACAAATTAGTCCAATTATTCATAAATAACATTCTTATTTAACAATTTTTACTTTTTTTAATTAAATCGTGACCAAAAAAAAAAAAAAAAATCTGACGCACGTGGGAATTGAGCCTACAACCTACTGACTTCCAGACAACACTCTTAACACTATGCTACGGGACCTACTTGAAAATTATTGCTTTAATGTAGGTGACTTGCTGACTTGCTTTTGATGATTCAATAAATTATTTATTAACACTAATACACCATGACAAATAATTAAATAGTTTAATAATAATAATAAAAATATCAATAATATAATAATAGACCATAAATATTCATAAATTAATATTTTTATAATTTCAAAAAAAAAAAAAAATGTCAAAACATTTGTGTTAAAAACGCGTTTTTCATAGTTTAAAATCATTATAAACATTAATTTTTTTATGTAAAAAAAAATTTTTTATTTTGACAGAAATTTTTTCTAGTTAATGATGTGGGCAATCCATGAGGGCCCTCGCGTGGGCCCTCATGGATTTGCCCTTAGGTAAGTTCAATATTTTCAAAAAAAGTAACATTAAATATTTGTTAAAAACGTGTTTTTCATTGTTTAAAATGATAGTAAACAATAATTTTTTGTTGTAAAAAAAATTTTTCGTTTGGACTTAGAAAAATTGTTGAGCAGGGCATTCATAATGGCTAAGAGCAGGGGCCCTGCTGGTGCCTTCGTAAATTTCCATAACTTTGTGATAGGATTTCTGGAAAAATGTCACTTAATGTTTATTTCAGGTGCTTTGAAACGTAATTTAATGCATTCTGAACTAAAGTTTTTCAACAAAAAAATTTTTTTTTTAAAACTTAGATAAATTTTTGAGCAGGGCAACCGTAAGGGCAAAGAACGGGGCCCCTGCTGGTGCCCTCGTGGATTTCTCCTCATGGATATTCCACGAGGGCCCCCGACGGGGGCCCCGGAGCTGTGGGGCTCGAACGTGGCTTTTTCCACACGGGTATATAATAATTTGCATACAATGAAAGCTGCTTTTAACATAAATTCTGAAAAATGACATTTTGTTGCAATTTGAGTTTTGAAATATGCAAGTTTTAATAAATGTAAACTTTCCATTATAAACTATTTATTGCCTAAAATCTTTGCTAAACTATAATTTTAATTAACAAAAATTTATCTTAACAAAGTTTCTCTTCAAAATTATTTCGGTTCAATAAAAATTTATATATTATGAAATCCATTTTCTTTAACATTCTCTTATTTTCATCTTTATATTAATTATTATTTTCATTTATTACCATTAATTAAAAACATTAAATTTGAAGAAGTTAACAATTTTTCCGAATCAATCTACACAAATAAATTAAATATCTTAAATAAATCTCGATAAGCTCATGGGCTTCAATGTATCGACAGCACAGCTGCCCTAATACAGAAACCTGCTTAATTTGAAAATATTTTCGAAATTAATTAATAATTTCAAAATTATCAAAGAACTCAGAAAAACGGTAGCATGGTGGGATACGAGCCCACGACCTTTCTATTGCCGGTAGACTGCTCTGACCACTGAGCTACATGCACCCCGAGACTCCGAGTTCCTTGAAATATACTATCCCTTTTTTTCTGAGTTCTTTGATAATTTTGAAATTATTAATTTCGAAAATATTTTTCAAATTAAGCAGGTTTCTGTATTAGGGCAGCTGTGCTGTCGATACATTGAAGCCCATGAGCTTATCGAGATTTAATTAAGATATTTAATTTATTTGTGTAGATTGATTCGGGAAAATTGTTAACTTCTTCAAATTTAATATTTAATCACCGAATGATAATCACCTTCATTAATTAAAAACATTGTGTTTATAAACAATTTTCAACACATTCTTATTCTTAAAAAAGAAAATTACATGAAAAAGAAGTTTTGACAAATAATGAAATAAGGTTTATGGAATATTAAACAGGATTTTTGTCGGAAATCGTCATGCGTCCCGCAAAATACGGTTTTTAAAAAATTTATTTTCTAAGAAATGAAATTTTATTTATTTTTTATTTACTTTATATATTACTTAAAAATTAATTTTTATAAATTTCGTATCATTTTTTTTTCTAAGAAGTTTAAATTTTTTACGAATTCAAATTTGTTTTGTTATAATATTATTGCAAAAAAAAAATTTATAAATTGATTTATTTGACACTATTTTATAGTATGTGAAATTTTTTCGACAAATTTAATTAAAATTATATTTTGTTTAATTATTATTATAAATAGAAAGAATTTAAAAATAAATTTAATATTTTCTTATTTAAGTCTGTTACATTGGACAACAAAATTCATAATTTTCTTATAAATTCTAAAAATTGAATATTTTTATACTTCTTTTGATAAAATTCACTGACAAAATAAAACAATTTTATAGAAGATCATTCAATCTCTTTTAATGAAATACAATTAATAAGTCTTAAAATAAATATTTCTATTTTTTCTCACAAAATAATCAGTGTTTTTAAAAAAAGTTTCCAAAAATCCCCAAATTCAAATATTTTTGTAAAAATTGATGTAAAAGCTATCAAACTAGGTATAGAATCATTTTGAAGTTTAATAAATTTAGAGTCAAATGGGCCAAGATCTAACCAATTTAATAATGTAATTATGAAAATATAGTTTCTTTAAAGATAGTGATTTTTTTGTGAAAATAGCGATTTCGAAATCTTAACGCCAATTGAAGAAATTTTTTTTTGCGATTTCACAGTTCTACAATTATATGAAGTACAAATTCTACTAATTGATGCAATTTATTTTAAATGTTGATGTTGAGATATCAAATAATAATAATAATAAAGATTTTCTTTCAGTATATTTATAGTTTTGTAAATATTTAATAAATTTAAAATTAACGGAATAAATAGAGGTATAAATAAAAACACAAAGAAATTATATTCATCTTTTTTAATAAACTTTATACTAAACAATAGCGTGTTAGTTCTTTTAGACTCTCTTACAATTATTATAAATCTATACATACAATTATTGTTGTTACACATATAGTTCTTATGCACTGTTACAAAGAATGATTCACTGGGCGTTTTGTTCTCCCAATTTCATTTTTAAATTCATCTTGCACTCTTTAATTATCTTTCTCACACATAAATTCTTTTTTTTCTCTCTTGCGCACAATTCACTCACACACATATTCTACTGCTCTATAACGCACTATTTGTTAATTCTAATTACAATTTAAAGAGTACAGGCTAAATTATGTTTACTGAGATCATACTAATACATCACAGGGTTACATTGACATTATGTTTTTACTTTTTTTTTGCTATTTTTTTATTCATTTCCTATAGACAGTCAGCACAAATGTAGTTTGCAACGAAATAGGTGTTACAATTTTTTCTAAGTTTCATCGGTCTCTCGTTCTTTTTTTTCATCACATCCATTTCGTTCCGAAATTCATCAATGTCAAAAAAAAACATAGCCGGTGGTTGATTATGGATATTTTAATAAATTCAACTTTAAAACATCTGTTTTGTATAAAAAATATTTATATTTATATTTAAAAGTTTTTGCAATTCATTATATAATGTTTGAAATATTGCACATGATATGTTTATCATTGAAGCTTCAACTAAAACAACCCTTCTTTGTCGGCTATATTTTTTTTCGTTCTGCAGTTTGTACGGTCCGCCGTGGGAGACGATCCTGAAAAAATAGCTTGTAACCACCAGTCGTATTTTTGAACTATAATCTCAAAACAAAAATTAAAAAAAAATATATAAAAAAATTAGCGCAATACAGGAAAACAATTTCAGAATTCTAATAGAAAAAAGAGAAACAATTAAAGACTGTGGGATATACACACACAAAAAATTAAATCAACTATTTATTAAAATCATAAAATGTTGTTACTATTAAAGCACTTGAATTTTATTTCACTAAAAAAATTGTATATTTTATTAAAAGAACAAAAAATAACAATTTGCACAAAACTGCGATTTTCTCTGTCTGCGCAAAATTTTTCTTGTAAATCTATAATAAAAAACAGAGGAAAATGTATTTTTTAACGACATTATGGTTCATACATCTTGGCTCACATTCAAACAAAGTCTTTTCTTTCTTCATAAAAAAGAAACAAACAAACAACAAAATATACACGAAAACGGGGGTAGAAGGTATATAATTAATAATTGTACAATTTCATTGTCTAATGTTCTAATTTAATTTACTAATTATATATATATTCATATTTTTAAGAACAATTTTTACAAATGCTTCCAGAATTTTTTTCCAATGAAGTAACTTCATTAAATTTTATTTAAATAAAAATAAACAATATTTTTTCTTAAATATTTTTCATCAATTTAAAATAAACTTTTTTATTCCGTAAAATTGTCGCTAATTAATCAAATTTAATTTTAATCAATATGGATGACAGAGGCAAGAAAAAGAGTAATTGTACTTCTTTTTCTTATCTCTTACCATTTTTTTTCTCAACAATTTTATAGGAAAAGGAATTTTCTTGAAACTCATAAACTATATTAAGAATGTAATTTAAAAATTCCAAGGAAACCTATTTTCGCGTCAACTACGAGATTTATAATGTCATTGATGACGCGAAAAACAAATAATATATTTTGTCTCGATGATGATTCAAGGGAAATAACATCGAATACGTCATCGAGACTTGAAAACGAAATTTTTTTAAGGTGACCATCGACCTGATCTCTCCTTCCCCCGTTACCGTATAAATATCTCCTTCGCCTTTTTTAGAAGGCGTCAGCAAATAAAAATAATGATCACTGCTCTCGACCACTTCACAAGGCCTGCAGAAGCGATAAAAATACAATATACTCTTTGCCTTAACTTATTTCAATTACTTGATCTAATCTATGTTCGCACGTTCGTCTCCTCAGCGATGATATACACATTCACTCTTCCTCTCTCTCTCTCTCTCTCTGCTTGTACGTTGTCGCTTACTCTTGGCGCGCGTGCTTACAATTTACGAGTCAGATGCATTTGCAATCTGCTTTAAATTTGTGTATTCTTGTTATCATATACAATTCATATATATATATATATATATATATATATATATATATATATATATATATATATATATATATATATATATATATATATATATATATATATATATATATATATATATATATATATATATTTAATTTTGAAATTTACACTGAAAAAAATATTTTCTTAATTCTGACATACGAGTATGATTAGAACTGAACATACAGTATTGGTGTTCTTCGTACAGATGAAACAGCAATATCAGGGTTGCCAAGCTTTTGCTCTTTTCAAATTCCATCACTTTTTCAGCTTTTCCACGATTTTAAAACTTATTGAGAATAATTAATTCTATAGAATTCTTAATTAAAAGTATGAAAAATTCAAATTTTCAAAGATTTTAATTTCAAATTCATTTTTAAATCAATATATATATATATATATATATATATATATATATATATATATATATATATATATATATTAGAAAATTCTACGAAAATTCAATTACTTAACTATAAAAATAAATATTTTATTAAACAATTGAATGTTTCTTAAAATTGAATTTTCATAAAGAATTTTATCAACAAATTTTTAAATAATTGAATTCTCTTGACAAATTTTAATAAAATTTTTAAGAATAATATTGCATTTTTTCCATAAATTTGATAAAAATTGTATTAAAAATAAAATTGAAATTCTGCCAAGAATTTTATTAAAAGTTTTGAAAATAATTGAATTTCGGAGAAAAATTAGATTATTTATAAAGATAATTGTAATTTTGACAAGAATTTTTGTAAATTTTTAAACATAATTGAATTTCTGCGAAGAATTTTATTAAAATTATTTTGAAAAAAATTGAATTGTTACGCAAAGAATTTCATTAAAATTTTTGAAAATAATTTTATTCTTTAAAGAAATTTAATTAAAAAATGTATTGAAAATAATAATTAAATTCTAATAAATAAATTGTAGCAAAGGTTATTAAAGTAATTAAATTTCTTTGGTAAATTTTAATAAAATTTTTAAGAATAATAACTTTTTTCGAGGAACTCCATTAAAATTGTATTAAAAATAATTGAAATTCAGCATTGTATTTTATTATTTGTGAAAAGAATTAAATGTTTGTGTAGAATTTTTTTTAACATTTTTTTAAACTAATTGAATTCTTTCAGGAATTTTTATTAAAGTTGTAGATATTAAAAATCATTGAATTGAAGAAGAAATTTGTAAAGAATTTGTAAATAATATAATTCCTGAGAAATTTTTATTATTTTTAATTAATCCATTCAAAATTGAAATTTTAAAAAATTTCAAATTACAACCTTTTAAAATTGAATTAATTTTGAAATTAGATTTCAAGAATAAACACAATAACTTTAGAAAACAACCATTCTCATGGATTTCGATGCAGGTTGCGTAGCAACCCTGAATACTGTATGTCTGTACCATATCCACCAATACAATATGCTAGAAAGTAGAATTAGCCATAATTATGGCAGTAACACACGGAGACAAAAAACAAGGCTTTTCCCTGTGACTTCAATTCATGCCTTTTTCAGGTAGGAGTTTCACCGGATTTTCACCGGATTTTCCGATGAATTTCTTGCGTTTAGCGGTTAGGCCATGCCTTAGCCCCTATTGACCTTAGCTCGTTGCAAGAATCTCACCGGGAAACCCGTGAGCGTCCTGCATTTTTACTGTGATAATTTTCGCGCGTTAAATGCATATTTTTTCATGGGGAAAAGCCTTGTTTTTTCTCTCCGTGCAGGAATACATTTTTTTTCAGTGTAGGCCTAGTTTCCACTGCAAGAAAAAAACAGTCTCTATTGTAATGACAATTGGAATTTTTTAATCTAAAAGTTTTTCCCTTCTCTCTTTCTCGCATTTGTTTCAAGAAAATCACACATTTCCTCCCCCTCCTCTCTTCAGTTTTCCCTTTTTTAAAAAGAAATTTGCAAAAGAAAGAGAAATCTATCTGTAACTTTTTGTTTTTAAATGAAATTTGTAGTAAAAGAATATTTCAAAAATGAGGCGTATCCATAAGTTTGTTAAACAAAATGAAAGAGAACAATTAACCTCTCTCTCTCTCTTTCGCTTTGTATAATAGCTTCTCGCTCACTCTAGCTAGAGGATAAATCTACTACGTGAATGGCACAGCCAAAGGACCTTGCGCTTCTGTCCCATCTTGCTTTTGCCTCCTCTTGGCGGAGTCGAAAGTGTGGGCGAGTTGCGCGCGCGCATTTGTTTGTCTCTCCGACGCAGAGGAGATGAAGAGAATTAAAAAAAATAGTAAAAAAAATACAAATAAAACGAACAGAAGAACAAGAGGAGGTGGAACTCAGCGCCGCTTAGCTGCGTATCTGATGGCCCGCGTTGCGTGCAACCTTCTCTGGTGGCTCCACCATACTCTTTGTGGTCCCGTTTATCGTGCGTTTGCGACTCTTCATGAAATCTGAAACAAACATTACATTCATATTTAAAAAAGCGAAAAAAATAAAAGTAACCGTTTTTTTTTAATAATGTGAGAAAATTAAGACTCAACATAACTTTTAAAATAATGGTTGTCCAGGGTTGCAAGCTTTTGCTCATTTCAAATTCCCTGACTTTTCCAAGTTAAAAAACGGAATTTTTCCAGGTTTTTAAAACTACATTTCTATTTTACAAAATTAAATAATTCCAATAAATTTTTACAAATATATGGAACTACCATATAATACTGTATTCTGCATTGTAATATTTATCTTTTGTAATTAAATATTTAATTATTATTTTTCGATAGGAATTAAAATTCTTCAAAAGATTCAAATTCAAACCTTTTTGAAATTAAACAACTTCTAAAAAATTGTTATAAAACATGAAGAAATCGATCACTACAAGTCTTCGACTCGGAGCAATCGATATCTTCATGTTTTATAATAATTAAAAGTGACCGACTGATAAAATCATTATTTTATATTATAAGAATAATGTTTCTGTAACTTATTCAAAATTACTTTCTTCAATTCAATTATTGTTTTCCAGAATTTTTAACTACAATAAATTATTCTTTTTTTAATTAATTATTTTTAATAATTTTTGAAAAATTTCATTGAAAATTTTCAAATCCTTTTGTTTGTAATTCAATTTTACGATATTTCACCGATTATTTGGAAATTATTTATTTATTTTCTTTTAAAATACCTAATTAAATTCTTTTGGAAAATTTTATTGAAATAGTAGATATTGAAAATAATTGAATTGTGATAACCCGTATGGAAAAAGCCACGTTCGAGCCCCACAGCTCCGAGGCCCCCGTCGGGGGCCCACGTGGAAGATCCATGAGGAGAAATCTATGAGGGCACCAGCAGGGGCCCCGTTCTTTACCCTTACAGTTGCCCTGCTCAAAAATTTATCTAAGTTTCAAAAAACAAATTTTTTTATTAAAAAACTTTAGTTCAGATTGCATTAAATTACATTTTGAAGCACCTGAAATAAACATTAAGTGACATTTTTTCAGAAATCCTATCACAAAGTTATGGAAATTTACGAGGGCACCAGCAGGGCCCCTGCTCTTAGCCATTATATTATGAATGCCCTGCTCAACAATTTTTCTAAGTTCAAACAACGAATATTTTTTACAACAAAAAATTATTGTTTAGAATCATTTTAAACAATGAAAAACACGTTTTTAACAAATATTTGATGTTACTTTTTAAAAAATATTAAACTTACATGAGGGCAAATCCTTGAGGATTGCCCACATCATTAACTACACGGAAAAAAAAAGTTCCCAGATATTTCAGGAATTATTTCCTAACTCTTGGATACGTGGTAACAGCTCTGAACTAGCGACGAACATTCAATGGTAATCAATGAATGTTTGAAAGAAATTCGGGAACTGTATTAGAAAAAGCTGTAAATAGTCCAATAGTCTTTTTTTCATTGCTTTCTCATATAAAGTTCATGGCACTGGCCGCAACTGTTTCTGAAATTTTCGGGAACTCGTCAAGGAATCTTGGTGCGCAGAAACCCAGTGCGCACCAGTCTCAACAAGTCTCACAGTCAGTAAGACTTGCGTGCCTTATATATTTATTTTATGCTGAGGTATTTAACGTTCCTGTTTAGCTCAGATGGATAAGACGCCGGACTTCTATTCCTCGGGTACGCGAGTTCTGTTCCAGCCGCCGTCGATTTTTCTCTAATATGGTTTTTTCTATTACAGAAACTTAATAAAAAATAAAAATTGTATGTGACCTTCAAGGATAAATGTGTGTGTATGTGTGTGCGGACGTGTCAAGGAGGGGAAGTGGGAGGGGGGAAGCAGAATCCATTTTTTCTTGCATTTGCCTAACTTTTCGATTTTCTTGAACAGTTCCCGACTTTTTCAAGAACAGTTTGCCGAGAAGTGGTGAAATAGTTATAATTTGTAGAGAAATAGTAAATGACATATTTAAACGAGGCAACCTTTAGTTCTCTGTGAACTACCCGCCGTATCCAAGAGTTAAGAACGAAGTTCCCGAATAATCTTCGAACTTTTTTTTTCCGTGTAGAAAAAATTTTTAAGTCCAAACAAAAAATTTTTTTTTACATAAAAAAATTAATGTTTATTATGATTTTAAACTATGAAAAACGCGTTTTTAACACAAATGTTTTGACATTTTTTTTTTTAATTGATAAAAATATTAATTTATAAATATTTATAGTCTATGATTATATTATTAATATTGTTATTATTATTATTATTAAACTATTTAATTATTTGTCATGGTGTATTAGTGTTAATAAATAATTTATTGAATCATCAAAAGCAAGTCAGCAAGTCACCTACATTAAAGCAATAATTTTCAAGTAGGTCCCGTAGCATAGTGGTAAGAGTGTTGTCTGGTAGTCAGTAGGTTGTAGGCTCAATTCCCGCGTGTGTCAGATTTTTTTTTTTTTTGGTCACGATTTAATTAAAAAGTAAAAATTGTTAAATATGAATGCTATTTGTCAATAATTGGACTAATTTGTTATTAATAAATAATTAATTTATTAATTTAATTGAAAATAAAGTTGAGGGCATTTTATGAAATCCACGAGGGCACCGCGTGGAAAATCCATATGGAATCCATGAGGATTTTCCTCGAGGGCACCCATGAGGGAAAGCATGTCACGCCTTCGAGGGCTCTGCGTGGATTGCCATTCGGATTCCACATGGCATTTTTCATTTTTCTGCACGGGAAATTATTGAAATTAATTAAATTTCTACGTAGAATTTTATGATAATTATTTTGAAAAAAAATTGAATTGTTAAAAATAATTTCATTAAACTTTTAGAAAATAATTTAATTCTTTTAAGAAATTTAATTAAAAAAGTAATTGACAATAATACTTAAATTCTAATAAAATTTTTAAGAATAATTACATTTTTCAAGAAATTTTATTAAAATTTGTATTAAAAATAATTGAAATTCTGTGATGAGTTTTATTAATTGGTGGATTCCACGTCAGTTCAACACACTTATTTTCATGACTTGTTGGGATTTGGCTGTAATTTTGTAAATTCATTACTTTTATAGTGATAAACAACTGCACCAAATATTTTTTCAAAATTTTGAAAATTACCAAAAATATGGCATTTTCAAAATTTTTGTCTTCTTTTTTTGAAAGTGCTATAACTTTGGTTCTAATTAACCGATTTTGGATATTAAAAAAAGGATTTCTTTGGTTTTAAGTATATTTTAAGTTAAAATTAAAATAAAATAAAAAAATTCAAAAAAATTTTTTTTTTGAAATTTTGAAAAATTAAAAATTCGTTTTTGAAAAAACATCATCTTCGATTTTTTTCAAAATTTTACTAAATGTTAGGGCAAATGTGCTTTACATGTCCTGTAAATTTCATCTTGGGATCTCAAAAGGATTCGGAGTAAAAAAATAAAACGTAACCACAAATTACGAACATATGGGGCAAAATTCCTCAACTACCCAGGTAAAACAATGAATTTTCTCTAAACTTTGCTGAAATGTTACTATTATTAGTAGAAGTGTAAATATTAATTTTTTTTGAATTTGATAAAATATTTTTTGAGTTATGGAGTTTCAAAATTTTGATTTTTTTGAAAATATATTTTTTTCGATTTAATATATTTATAAGTAAAATTAATCAAATTTAAAGTATGAATAGTGGTTTTTAAAGGGGTTTTCACGGGCTATAAGCTGGTGACCTTTTTTCTATGAGCCATGTAAGAATCAGAGTGGGACCATGAGAATTTTTGAGGAAAATAATAATTTATCATTATTTTACATAGAAAATGATGATTTATAATTAATTTCTTCAAAAAGATCCATGGTCCCACTCTGAGTTTTACATGGCTCATATGAAAAAAGGTAAGCTTTCGATTGGGATAGGTTAGAAAAAATTAAAAAACACCGATTTTGAGATACAGTAGAACTTGGTTAATACGATTCTGTAGGGACCGCACTAAGAATGCGTCTTATGCGGGAAAAAGTATTAGGTGGGAAATAAAATGTATGTCTTTAATTGCAGGAACCTCCATAAATGAGCGTCTTAAGCGGGAAATCGTATTAAACGGGATCGTATTAACCGGGTTCTACTGTATATTGAAATTAAGAATTTGACCTTGAATTTCAAGGTCAAATTGACAGAAAACAACTTTTTTTTTATCACCAGCTTATAGCCCGTGAAAACCCCTTTAAAACCCACTATTCATACTTTAAATTTGATTAATTTTACTTATAAATATATTAAAACGAAAAAAATATATTTTCAAAAAAATCAAAATTTTGAAACTCCATAACTCAAAAAATATTTTTATCAAATTCAAAAAAAATTAATATTTACACTTCTACTAATAATAGTAACATTTCAGCAAAGTTTAGAGAAAATTCATTGTTTTACCTGGGTAGTTGAGGAATTTTGCCCCATATGTTCGTAATTTGTGGTTACGTTTTATTTTTTTACTCCGAATCCTTTTGAGATCCCAAGATGAAATTTACAGGACATGTAAAGCACATTTGCCCTAACATTTAGTAAAATTTTGAAAAAAATCGAAGATGATGTTTTTTCAAAAACGGATTTTTAATTTTTCAAAATTTCAAAAAAAAAATTTTTTTGAATTTTTTTATTTTATTTTAATTTTAACTTAAAATATACTTAAAACCAAAGAAATCCTTTTTTTAAAATCCAAAATCGGTTAATTAGAACCAAAGTTATAGCACTTTCAAAAAAAGAAGACAAAAATTTTGAAAATGCCATATTTTTGGTAATTTTCAAAATTTTGAAAAAATATTTGGTGGAGTTGTTTATCACTATAAAAGTAATGAATTTACAAAATTACAGCCAAATCCCAACAAGTCATGAAAATAAGTGTGTTGAACTGACGTGGAATCCACCAATTATGAAAATAATTGAATTGTAACGAAGAAATTTATAAAGAATTTGTAAATAATATAATTCCTGAGAAATTTTTATTATTTAATTAATTCATTCAAAATTGAAATTTTACAAAATTTCAAATTACAACCTTTTGAAGTTTATCTTATTTATGAAAATTGTAAACGCAACTCTTTTAAAATTTAATTAATTTTGAAATATTTAAGAAAAACTAGATTTCAAGAATAAGCACAATAACTTTAGAAAACAATAATTTTCCAGGATTCCGATCAAAATTCCCTGACTTTTCCAGGTTTTTAAAATTCTCTGACATTTCCAGGTTGTGTGGCAACCTTGGGTTATCAAGTCAAAGAAAGTTATCAACATTTTGATATCAAAGTGCGTATAATTTTCCTAAAATATAAAACAAAAATTAGAATATTTTCTTCTTTCAAGTTTAAAAAATAAAAACCTCGTATCCCATGTAATACACGATAGTATAAAAAATAAAACCGTTAATTTAACGTTGTCGCACTCTTCAAACTAACTCTCTAAATCTGAATATGTGAAAATTCACATATTTGTACGTTATAAGTCGTCTTCTCGATCAATAAGTGCATATACACTTATAATAAGTGAAATTTCACTCAGAATAAGTGAAAAATTCACTTATTTATAAGTGTATATGCACTTATTGATCGAGAGGACGACTTATAACGTACAATAAGTGAAATTTCACATATTCAGATTTAGAGAGAATCAAAGTCTGATTACAAATGGATGAGCCTCTGACTTTTGTGACATCAATTCGCCATCAATATCGTTCTCGAGTTGCATATTCATTTATTTTATCTGCGTCATCGGTCAACGGGAACTTTTTGTTTTTCGTCGACTGTTTTCAAATAAAAATATTGTACTATGTTCCCCTTCACCCTCATCCCAACGATAACGCATTCCTGATAAATTTCAACATCTGTCGTATTTTCCTAACCCTTGTGGGCACGTGCGACAAAAAATACAGGGCTCTTGATGAAAGTTTGAGATGTGAATCCCCAAATTCAAATTTTGGGTCCTTTAACTGAAACTCATTCATTTATCAGTCTCGCCCCCTTTTCTTTACATGTTTATTAAAGGTTACATGGAAAAATGAATAGATCAATATTTGTCAACTTTCCTACCAAAGAGAATATCACTGAATAAAATATAATAATATTGAAGAAAGAAGAAGAAACTCCAAATGAATGATCCTAAAGTTCTGAACGTTCAAATGAACGAAATTGATTTATTTTCTTCTTTAATTTGAATATTTATTACAATAATTTTTGTCGATATAAAATAAATGAATTATAAAGTTTCTAAGTGTAAAATTTAAGTTTTTAATTTTTATTGCAAAAAAATAAATTATAAAAACATTTCTAATAAAAAGTGTTTCGTTCATTTGAACGTTCAAAACTTGTGGATCATCCACATGATTTGAAAAAGGAAAAAAACGTTGATCAGAGACCTAGAATGTGTAACGAAAGACTGGAACGTTTTTTTGGTCTTCCTTGATTCCTATTCATTCCAGAAATCATGATACGGAGTGGTGAGCATATAAATTTAAATTCCCTTATCATTAGACGCATCTTTACAAGGTTGCAACTAATGCTACCGGCTACACTAAGCTCTGTCAGCAGACGGTACCTTTAACTCCCCCTGATTTTAAATGGCATTGCTATCCGAAATGCACACTATCACCCTAACCTAACGAAGACTCAACTCAGGAACAGCTGATACCCCCATGTTTGTCGGGTCCGTCACGGGGGTGCAAAAGTGCGAGGGCAGCAACCCCATATGGATAGTAACAGCTGACGGTCTTCTCATTAATAAAAGTACGTTACGAAAACGCTGCCGACCCCTATCCATCCTAGTTGAGAAAGTTTAGGTACGCGTAATTTACGCTCAAGAGAGGCAACGCGACTGATTTGCTGGCATCATTTTCACCATTCTTCTCTCGCACCCTCTTCAACTCCTCAATAATTTTCGGCACGAGTTTTCCCTTTTTTTCATTTCATATATATTTTCTAATTGATTGAATTTCAAAACTGAAAAGTAACATAATTTTCAAACGATTCGACGTCTAATTAGACAACATTGTGCGTCCCAAACCCCAAAATCACGTTGTGCCGTATATAAATTTCATTTCTGAAACTTTATTCAAAAGTTTCAATTATTTCTCTGCTGAACTTTAATGGGCTCTATTATATAGTTCGAATTGTAAATTATATTAGGTTACTCTGTAAGTTTTCATTTCTCTAAAGTTTGAAATGTTCAATGAACAAAATTTTTTTCTGATATTAAATATTTTCAAAAATTACTAGACTGTAATGAAAAATGGGAGGACAAAATTTTAACATTTTTGGAGCACTCTCATCAAGTTACTTCAAACTTAGTATGTAGTATTTTTATTCGTAAAAAGTTTCAGAAAATTAACAGGGTGGTCATAAGTTTTCGTTTATCAATTTCCCTGACAATTTACTACCATTAAAATTATTTTCCCTGACAAATTTCTTTTTATAGGAAAATATGAAAGTTTGCGAAAAATGAGTAAATTTATGAATTTTAATAATTTCTAAAAATTACAATATTATAACCCTTCCTCAATTCAATTATTTTCTACAATTTTCAACTCAACTTCATCTTTAAATCAATTGTTTTAAATAATTTTTCGAAAACGTTCTTCCAGAATTCAATTATTTAAATACAAAATTATTTTTTATAATAATTGTAACTTTCCATGTTTTTTTTGGCAAGTCATTAATGTATAATATTTTTAAAAAAATATATTAATGAAACTAATAATTAATTTTTTAACAATATTTTAAAATAATTTTTGAAGGATAATAGTTTTTTCAATATACACACAATTGAAAAATTTCCAAAAAATTGAAATTTAGTAAAATTTTTTGAAAATAATTGAATTTTTGAAAAATATAAATAAAAGTAAGTAATCACATTTCTGAAAAATTTTAATTATAAATATAACCATGATTTCTCCAAAATTTTAATTCATCTAAAAAAGTATATTTTTATTATTTTTTATTTTCTTCGTTTGAAATTGAATCTTAAAAAATTATGATAAAAAAACAATTTTAAGAATTAGTTTTTATAAATATTTTAATGTAAATTTTCGAAAAAAATTGAATTTTAAAAAAAATTTTGTGTATTTTCAAAAAAATAATTTTTTTGATGAATTTTAATTAAAAATTTTGAACATGATTGTTTTCTCCAAAAAATATTTAAAATAATTGTAAAAAATTTTAATGTTATATTTTCTATGTGTTTTAGTTTTTGGAAATATACATATGTAATTCAAAATATTAAATTTAAAAAAATTACGGAGCTAATTTTCATTTATTTTCATTTTTAAATTTACGTTTAAAGATTTTTTATTAAAATTTTTGATAATTTCTATTCTATTATTAAAATTTGCAATTAAAATTCTTCAAAAGTTAATTTTCCAAAATTGTAACATATTACTTGAGAAAAATTAATTATTTTCAATTAAATTTTACAAAATTTTAATAATTAAAAAATTTTTTTTAAAGATTTGAAATTAGTTGCATTTTATACTAAAAAATATGGTATTTTGTTGCATTATTTGGAACAAAATCGAAAAAGTGGTAATTTTTTAACAATAAGTTGAAAAAGTCTTCAATTTTCTTAATTTTCCTGACAAAAAATTTCCCTAACTTTACTGACAAGAATTTTCTTTTTTGACATTTCCCTGACTTGACTGACATTTTTGCAAATATTTCACATTGTATATTTTTGTAGAGTTTTCGATAATTTTTAAAAAACTGTTAAACTGTTATCAACTCCAATTGGAGTTGGTAACAGTTTTTTTATACTTTTTAATATTTCCTATTTGTATTTTTAAAATTTTTTTTTATGAATTTTACACGGAAAAAAATTCTTATCTGATAAAAAAACTGTTAAATTGTTACAAAATTCAATTGGAGTTGGTTACAGTTTTTTCATACTTTTTAATATTTTCTTATTTTATTTTATTAATTTTACACGGAAAAAAATCCTTAGCTGATAAAAAACTGTTAAACTGTTACAAAATCCAATTGGAGTTGGTAACAGTTTGTTTTAAAATTTTTGAATATTTTCTTCTTTTATCATTTAATTTTAATTTTTTTTAATTAATTTTACACGGAAAAAAATTCTTATCTGATAAAAAAATGTTAAACTTTTACAAAATTCAATTGGAGTTGGTTACAGTTTTTTTTTATACTTTTTAATATTTCCTATTTTCTTAATTTTTTTTTATTAATTTTACAGGGAAAAAAATCCTTAGCTGATAAAAAAACTGTTAAGCTTGTACCAATTGTAATTGAAGTTGGTAACAGTTTTTTAAAAGTTATCGAAAACTTTACAAAAATATACAATGTGGAATATTTGCAGAAATTCCGTCCGGAAATTCTTTGCGGAATTATTTACGGAATTCCCGTAGAATCGTTTCACTTGGGTTGATATGGGTGCTCCGAAAATACGTTTAAAATACATATTAAAATATCTACTGGAGTTTCCACATAAATATGTGAAAAAATGCTGTATAGAAATGCTTCAAACTTCTTGAATCCGTGCCAAGTTGTATATTCATTAAAATCAATATTCGAACACTTTAAACAAATTTTTTCGTTGATCAACGTTGTGGACTTGAAGTTTGTGAATCCGTTTGTTGCAGATTGATTTTCCATTTGGAATTTCTTTTCTCAATATCCAAGTGCATCCGGCTGAAATGATGCACTTTTCGCTTCATTCGTTTTTGCAAATAAGAGGGTTTTTTTCAGACATTTAAATGTAAACACAGGCATCACGTGTTGATCATCGCCTGATGTATGTGTAAGTAAATAAAGTAAAGATTTATACAGACTCTCTTGAAAGCGCGATGCTCGCCATATCATGACCAGAAATAGTCGAGTCGCGTGGGTGGTGTGCACGCGGAATAATAATAAACGAGTGGAATGAAAGGCTGGGGGTTGCAGAATGCCCGCTTCACAATCGATCTTCGATGAGAAAGAGCGATGGATGCCCCAATCCCAATAAGCAAACATTCAGAGAGTTATAATAAATTTATTGGTTCACATTTTTATTCAGATTATTCAAATAAGAAATCTTATAATTCAAGCGCGAAATCTAAATTTAATGTGTAAACCGAAGAAAGTCGTTTTTTTTATGATTTCAGCTCCCCAAGTGGAATTTAACGGCAATTTATACACGTTAAACAAAACATCAAGTTTTAAACATATGAAATGTTTGGCCTTCGATTAAGAGATCAGCAGAAAGTGAGGTAGGACGAGAATCTTAAAATATCGCTATTTTTTGTTTCAAGCCTTTTAACGTTATCGCCACTATTTCCCAAAAAAAGTTTCTCCAGATATTAATTATTTCCATCCTTTCATAATTCGTTATTTTTCAATCAATTCTTCTTTGGCGAAATATTATTTCTTTATAATTTATCTCTTCTGTGTTTTGGCAGTGTTTTTTTAAGTCAAATTTAATCAACATCTTTATATAGTCGTTGCAACAGTAAATCTCAGATTTGCAGTAATTAAGTCAGAAATGTGTGAGATTGCAATGGAAAGGCAACGAACACACTGAAAAAAAAGATATTATGGTTGCAAGGCATTTTAGCTTAATCGAATCTCTTGCATTGAGATATACACACAGTTGAAACCGTTCAATATTTTTCTGAACCCTTGACTTTCTCTCAAAAGATATATACCAATAAAGCGCATCAATTAACAGTAATCAAAAGATGAATTAATATTAACAAATAATTAAAAGTCTCTAAAATTAAAATACAATTTTTTTTCACATTTTTACACATTTCATATACTGTTCTAATTTCTTTGCTCATTTAAAACCGTTTTTTGTAAACTTCTTTCTAAACAAATTTTTTACCATTTTTCACTACTGATAAGACAAACGATGCTATAATTTTCTTTAAAGCCTTATAATTGTTTCCAATAATAACTTTACTTTAAATTATCGATAAAAACAACTTAAATTTTTTTAATGAGAGTCTTTCAAATATAAATTCGCTAATATTCAATTAATCTTGACTCATATTTAAACTAATGATCCTAAAGTTCTGAACGTTCAAATGAACGAAATTTATTTATTTTCTTCTTTAATTTGAATATTTATTACAATAATTTTTGTCGATATAAAATAAATGAATTATAAAGTTTCTAAGTGTAAAATTTAAGTTTTTAATTTTTATTGCAAACAATAAATTATAAAAACATTTCTAATAAAAAGTGTTTCGTTCATTTGAACGTTCAAAACTTGTGGATCATTTAAACTAAACATTTTAAGGTGCAGAAATTACAATGGAAAAAAATCTGTATTTTGTATAACATTCTTGAATTTTTCAATATTTAATAAATCACTTTTTCGATGCAGATTTTAAAGCTTTTTATCAATATTACATAAATTTTATTACAAAATATTTTTTCGTTTAAAAAAATAAAAGTAAATTATTTATTTTTTCAATTTTTCTTAACAATTCTTAAATAACATTCAGAAAAAGAAATATTTTCTTTACTTTCGAGAAAATTTATTCACTTGTAATTAAATCAAAAATTATTTATTCCAATAAACAAATTAAAATTTTAATTATTTCATTTTTTAAACATATAAATTATGCGATCAATCTCGAATAATTTGTTTTAATTAATAATTGTATTTACTTGTTTATATTTTTCAAATTTCAAACACAATTCCAAATTTCAGATACAATTCTTATAAAGATCTTCAACAAACAGAATCTAAATGTTTTTTTCTACATTAGTATATCATTTCATTTAAGGATTACTTGACCAAAACATAATTATGTAATATTAATTATTGTGAATACGAAATTTTTTATAAGTAATCATTTTTACAGTAAATTTAAATTACTAATTTCAAAGATAAATTAATTTTGAATGCATAGAATTAATCAGAGGCTAATTACAACAATCAATTAAAAATAAAGACAAGATATGAAATTACTTCATTACTCTGCAGATATCAAAATAATTCAACATTAAGTGGAAAAAGAGTGCTGCTTGTTTGAAATACACTGCAAAAAATTGTATTTTATTTTATAAATTGTTTGTGATTAAATATAACCTATTCATTTTTCCAGGATTTTAAAACGAAAATTATTCGAAAATATCAATAACTTCATTTTTAAATAAATATTTAATCATTATTTTTTTTAATAGAAATTAATATATTAAAAAATTTCTGACATTTTTAAATTAAATATTATATTAGAAATTAAAAACTTCAAATAATTATAAAAATTTTCATTAAACTTATTGAGAAAAATTAATTCTATAGAATTCTTAATTAAAAGTATAAAAAGTTCAAATTTTCAAAGATTTTAATTTGAAATTCATTTTTAAATCAATGTATATATATATATATATATATGGGTAGTTCTGCAAACGAGGGAATATATGATGTCCAAGGTTGTTTTTTACATTAATTTTGAAAAAAATAAAATTATTTTCAATGGGAACTGTAGTGCTTAATGATTACTATTATGCCACAAATCGTTACCCAGTTTCAAAAAATATTTTTTGCAAAAAATAAGCATTCAAGTGCTAAATTCTCAGTTTCCTGGCATGTCCCAATGTGAAAATGAAAGTTAATAAATTATATAAACATTATTTTTAAGCGATTAAATACAAATTTACACTTGGATTATAATTTCAAATAGTTGTACTTTACAAAGATTAAAATAATTGTTACATTACTTGATATTTCATTTAAAAAATATTATCTTGAATTTTGTCCATCGAATTAATTCTCAGTTTCCTGGCATCATAAAAAACGTTAAAATTATTAAGAATTTTCATTCCAATTAATTCACAATTTTTCACAGAGCTTAGTAAAGGTTAACTAAATATGATATCACTTGCATTTTACTTAACTTGTAGTTCAATTAACTAAAATTTTGTACTTTGTGATCAAAATGGGCATTTGGTCAGACAAATTCTCAGTTTCCTGGCACGCATTTAAAAAAAAAATATTTTATGTTTGTATACTTTTGTTGTTCTAGGTGTCGTAGAACCTTATTCCCTGTTGACCAGTATTCCAAATTTTGTTATTAAGCCTTGTTTTTCAATTTTTTAGACGAAAAATGACCAAATTCTCAGTTTCCTGGTTCTCAGTTTCCTGGCACTTTCTGACAGAATACACATGGGCTTAAGATGTAAAATTTACAATTTTTATTTTTTTGACTGGACACTTTTAGGTTACTTTGATAATACTTTTAACTTGAATTTAACCTACTTTTTAAAACCTGAACGTAAAAAAAATATTGTGCCAAAATTTTCTTTATTTTCGTCCTTCGTTTATATATATATATATATATATATATATATATATATATATATATATATATATATATATTAGAAAATTCTACGAGAATTAAACTATTTAACTATAAAAATAAATATTTTATTAAACAATTGAATGTTTCTGAAAATTTAATTTTCATAAAGAATTTTGTCAACAAATTTTTAAATAATTAAATTCTTTTGACAAATTTTAATAAAAGTTTTAAGAATAATTGCATTTTTCGAGAAATTTGATGAAAATTGTATTAAAAATAAAATTGAAATTCTGCCAAGAATTTTATTCAATGTTTTGAAAATAATTGAATTTCGGAAAAAAATTTGATTGCTTATAAAGATAATTAAAATTCTTCTATAAATCCATTATTTTTAATAATCAATTAAATATATATATTAAAAAATTTAACTAATTTCAGAAGAATTTTAGTTTTTAAAATTTTTTTCAAATCTAAGTTTTTTTTATATTTCTAAATAAATTATGATCCTAAAGTTCTGAACGTTCAAATGAACGAAATTGATTTATTTTTTTCTTTAATTTGAATATTTATTACAATAATTTTTGTCGATATAAAATAAATGAATTATAAAGTTTCTAAGTGTAAAATTTAAGTTTTTAATTTTTATTGCAAAAAAATAAATTATAAAAACATTTCTAATAAAAAGTGTTTCGTTCATTTGAACGTTCAAAACTTGTGGATCATAATAAATTCATTTAAAATTGAAATTTTACAAAATTTTTAATCAAAATATTTTGAAGTTCATCTACTTACGAAAATTGTAAAAGCAATTCTATTAAAATTGAATTAATTTTGAAATTAGACTTCAAGAATAAACACAATAACTGTAGAAAACAACAATTTTCCAGGATTTTGATCAAAATTTCCTGACTTTTCCAGGTATTTTCTAGGTTTATAAAATTCCCTGACATTTCCAGATTTCCAGGTTGCGTAGCAACTGGTAAAATTACAATGTAATCTTACTACCACAAGAATTAAAAGCAGTTACTTAAAGGGTTAGTGCCCTTTAAGGGTTTTTGTTATTACAAAAATTTATTTTATTTACATTCAACTTTTTTTATACATAAAAGAAGAGGTTTTAGACTGTTTAAAAATTTCGTTCTTTGTTTATTTTGAACTATCTTGCTGTCATGTCTACCTGAAACTACCCTTACTTGTGATTGGCCGATACCATATTTTAAGTTTAAGGCATCCAAAAAACAAAATTCTGTTCTTTTCTTGAAGAATAAGCTTGTCGCTTTTAAGAATTCCAGATGAAAAGAAACAAGATGTAAGTACTGTTTTAATTTTTGAAATTTTGTTTTTTTTAATGTAAATTTAAAAAAAAATTAATTAACAGTTAAAAAAAAGCGAATTTACGAAAACATGTTCTTTTTCAAGAAAATAACCGCTTTGGAGTCAAAATTTACAATTTATTGTTCAAGAAAATAAAAAAATTTTGATGAAATTTGTTGGTTCTTGTTTTGAAATAATCAGGATTATAAATTCAAAAGAGCTATAAGAAAGAACTTGATTCAATTTTTTTTTTGGAGTAACATTACACTCAGTTCCTACATATATCTAAAGCTACAAGAATGTGCAAATATTGGATATAATTTTTTGTTTAATTACATGATGCGTGTTTTAATATACATACTAGCTTTTTAACAATGTAAATTAAAAAGAAAAGAAAAATAGGGAAATTTATTCTTACCGGTAATGGAACTCTGTTTTCTTGAGGTGGTAGAAAGAGTGGGTGTGATTGGTTCTTGAATGCATTCATTTTTACAGCATATTTCAGTGATTGTTGTAACATGAGTGATTTCTTCTAATGTCGTGTCACCAATATCCGGTACTCGTGGTTCTTGAGGCGGTGTTCTCTCAGCATTTTCAGAGAAGTTTGCGATAGGCGTCGACGAAATGAAGCTTCTCGACTCCTGGCGAACGGTTTTCGGAGAAGCATGTTTTCTTGGCGTTGCCGGCGCATGTTTACGCAAGTAGGGCATGCCCCGAAGCGCATAAGGTTCCGGGACCACTTCTTGCGAGGAGATTGTTTCCCACTCGTACCGATCATTATCCTTGGGCATTTCCAGACGAAAGTCGAAACCCCATCTCTCGGCATCAAGAATCGATTGTGCTCGAAGCTCCTTCTCAGCAAGTGCTCTGGCTGCTGCATGGTCAACAGGACCAAACAAGTCTCTCCTAACACGGGCCAATGCTGCTCTGCTCGGTGCTGCACGTGCACCACCAAGATTACGGCCCACTTCCGTCATCATCGCTGGGTTTAACACTCGCGCGCTCATGTTTGTCACTGGGAAAATAGACAACCTCTCCTGCTTCGCACAAAAAACGTAGCGTTGATTAACGTTCAGTTTTTTATTCCTACTAAAACTTCTTCTTTATATTTCGGTAGAAATAAACTTTCTCCCTCTGCATTTGTATTAATTTTATAAATAAAATTTTCTGGTCACAATAGAATTCTATTTCTTAAATAAAAAAACGTTCTTTATGATTGTAGCGTCTCTTAAAAATTCAACACGATTTCATAAGATTAAAAATGGCGGGAATCGCTTTTCGACTGAATAAACGAGGTCTTTGAGAGATGGAAGATTCATGGAAAGTCTTTAAGAACCGCGGTATCGTCGTAACGGCAACACTGTCGACCTTTCATCAGCGTCAAGTTTTGTTCGCTCAACACTTGTTATCCCCTTTACTGGAATCAAAATCGCTAAATAAAAACAAATTTTTTTTTTAAAATCCACGCTTAATTTTGCACAAACACACTCACACACTAACAAGAGAAGACGATGTTCCACTGATCATGCGAGAAATTATAAATTCGTCACTCGGTGTGTTGATCTGGCAACGCCGACGCACTTGCGTGTATATGAGAAAGATGGAGTGATATGTGTATGATTCAAATTCGAAGGCGCATAAACGCGGGGTTCCAAAGTCGTCACAATGACGAAGCACAAGTTCTTACTAGACTTTTCCAAAGTAATAGCAAGTCAAGATTTCACTGAATTTCCCGCGATTATTGCACACGGCCCAAAACCAACAATATGCTGTAACTCTCACACACGAGGTTGGGAGGTGGCCGCGCACAACAAAACTTCCCAGTAACTCGAAACGTTATTTCAATTCACCAATAAGTTTCACTGATAATTGCAATGTTTTCAAAGAATTCCAAGTTTTCCCGGGCAATTGTATGTTTATAAACTTTACAACTACCGATTGCGCAGTTACGTGTGCGTGATAAGCACTATGAGGAGGAGCGTAAAATCGCGTTAATCACGTGTTCAGCGCTCACAAGCGACTGAGGGGCCTGCGCAGGAAAACAGCCACAGCGAGCGTCCAAGCCCAATCGCTTCGGTCGGAGTCGTCACTTCTCGACAAGTTACGCTCTCCCACTGTTCCAAGATACAAAATAACCGCCACTTTCTGTGTATACACTCGGCTCAACAAGAGCACGCGGTTCACGCGAAATCAGAGCATGCAGCCTCGGAACCAGCCACTTTGACGCCCTCGTTTTATAAAACTAATTTTTATTGCTTATCTTATCGTATTTAATCATTTTATCACATTTGCTGACAATACAGAAAGTTTAGTTCAAAGTGGGATTTCAGTTTTCAATCTTGCTTCTGAGATTTTCCAATGAATTTTTATCTTTATTAGCGCTGATGATTGTTGAACAAAAACTATGAAATTTAATAACAGTTATCAAGTTTTTATTCAAAATCGTATTCGAATCTACATGTTGAGCATATGGGTCGCAATAATATTCTCTAACTGACAAACAACCAAACTGTTGTTTAACAGAAAAGCATATAACAGAATTGAAATTTAACAAAATAGTCACCAAAGTAACTCATATATGGGTGATTCTCCTGAAAAGGACCCTTTTTGGTTGAATTTTCAAAAAATCAAATTATTCTTTTTTTTTACTTTTTTTTCATAAATAAGTTTAGAAGATGTTTAAAGATAAAAATATAAGTTGCGCAAAATTAATTTTCAGAAAAAAGACCTCCAGGAACATTTTATTATTTAATGTGTTCTAGAGATATATTTTATTTTTATTAAATTAATAATTTAATTTGAGGGTTAAATATTTCAAAACAATGATTAAAAAATTAAAAACAAAAGCAAACGCCTATCAAATATAAAAAAAGGCTTCGGAGATGAATTGATAATTTAATGAAAAAATTCTCGTTTTTTCTAATTTTCAAAATATTACAATTTTTTAAACAATATTTTTAGTTTTAATCATCAAATATTTTCACATAGATTACATAATTATGTTTAAACTGTTAAAAAATACGATGTTATTATATATAGAAAACGAGCTTTGGAGATAAATTGAATTTTTACTCTCATTTGATAATACTATTTTAATTAATAATTTCAATAACTTTTTATATCACATTTTAAACAAATATAAGTAAAAAAAAACCGCTGCCAAGTTGTATAATTTTTTTTTATAATTTTGGTGCTCATTTCATGAACACTTTACTTCCTCATGGAGATAAAAATAATAGAAATATATGAATAACTTTTTATGAATATGGTAAAAGTAATTGAATCTTGGGTCAATCAATTTATTTTTAAATACCCTACAAGATAATTACAATAATTTAATAGTTAAACAAAAATTTTTAAACAAAAAAGTTGAGAAAATGTCATTTTCCACAATTTTTGGTTTTTAAAATACCAATAATTTCGAAATTTATTATCGAATTAGGTTCAAAAATAGGTCAATCGAAGCGTTTTTTGAAGCTCTACAAGTCGGTAACGATAATTTTAAGATTACTTCTACATTTTTTAACAAAATTTTCAAAAAAGTCTTATTTTCCAAAATTTTGAATTATTAAAAGTTTAATATCTCCGGTTAATATGGACGAAAAATGTTCAATTAGGGCTCAAAAGTTGCGTCTAAAAAAACTCTACAAAATTATGGAAAAACATTTATAGGTGTTCTAACATTTTTTTAAAGTTATGGGCAAAAAACGTTTTTTTGCAAAATTAAAAATACAAAAAAAATTTAGTTAAACTTTATTAATCTATCTCAAAGTACTCTCATTTTATGTCCGCAGGTGAGATCTACAATTTAAAAAAAAATTCAACCCAAAAGCTCTTCATGATTTCGAGATATTTATGAAAATGTGATGTTTACACACACACACACACACACACACATACGGAATGACATTTTTTAAAAATGTCATTTTTGAACTCCTGAGGTCAAATAACATAAAGATATGTCAAAAAATCGAACTCGAAAAATTTCGGTATATTACAATACTTTCTCTATGAGGAAGTAATAAACGTTATATTCTGAACTTTAATTTGATATATATCATAAATATGTTGAAATTATTTAATTACGTTAAAATATAATTATAAAATATAGGGGAGAGGGCCCCAAGGTGGTCAGGGCCCTAAAGTGGTCACCCTAAGAAAATTTTTGTATATTAGTTAGTATCTTCGAATGTTTTTTGTTATTGTTATTATTTGAGAAGACAAAGATTTCAGTAAAGTTTTGAGGTAAATAGTCGTATGAGTCTCTTTGTAACGTAAACGTCGTAAAATTTCTGTTTTTAAATGATCGAGAAATTTTTTTCTAAGGGTGTTAAAATCATCGAAATTAACCATTTTAAATTAGTAAAAATCGTTATAATTATTATCTTTATAGGATCGCACAATAATATTCCAAATAAATATAATAAATATTGTGCATTAACCCTCCGTCACACACATGGGAAAAAATTACGACTTTACACACGTTTAGAGGGAATCCCTCACCACATTGTAAAATATAAGCAAAATTACAACATATACAAAGGAATCAACAAAAATTTAGTTTTAACACAAACTTACAAATATGTAGTAAATTATTCTAAATTATAAAATTAATAAAAGTAATTTTCGGTCTCAAAAATAAAAATTAATTACACGAACCCTGGTAAAAATTTCGGACTAATTCCGGATTAAATACGGACAGATTATTACGGATTAGTCCGAAAATTGTACGAAAAAGGTCCGAAAATGATCCGCGTTATTCTGATATTAATCCGAACGAAAACCTGAATCCGAAAACACTCCGGAGTAATCCTGAATGTCTACGAATTCAGTCCGTAATTAGTCCGCAACAATCCGAATTTATGACCGGTGAAGAATTCTTCTAAAATAAGTACGGAATTATCCGATATCAATACACTGTAAAAAATTTAGGGAGTTAACGGACTCGGGAGTTGGGAGTGAAATTTTTCGAGTTAAAAATCAACTCCAAAAGAGAGTTAATTTCTAACTCCCTTCATTTAACACCCGCGCGAGTTATTTTTTCCTTGGGGAGTTAGCATTTGGGTGTGAAATTTTTACTCTTTTTATTTAACTCCCCTGGCATTAACTCCCCAATGGGTGCGACTTTTATAGACCCCCCGGGGGAGTTAAAATTTAACTCCCTTTTTTTTACAGTGTATGTAAAGAATACGGAATCAGTCCGCAACAATCCGAGTTTAATCTAGTTAAAAAAACTTAATCCGCAAAATGTCCGGAGCAATTCGAACTCTGCACAGAGAAAACTGGAGTATTAAACTTACTATCTGGAGGGACAAACAGACTATATTTGAGGTTAAATTTTTCGTATCCATCTCGAAGGGATAAATAGACACTTCGATGATTAATTTTACTAACTCGGAGGAAAAAGTTAACTATCCAGAGAATCAGTCTTAACACTCAAAACCTAACCCTCTAATTTGACTATCCAGTTTTCTCAGTATGTAAGCAAGAAATCCGATATTAGTCCGCTTCAATTCGGAATTAGTGTGGTAAAATCATATTCCGAAACAAATACGAAACAATCCGAAAATAGTCGGCCACCCGAATCATATTATATCCCTGGTAAAAATTACGGACTAATCTGGATTAAATCCGGACATATTATTGTGGATTAGGACAATAATTATACGAAAAATATCCGAAAATGATCCGCATTAATCTAACGTTAATCCAAGCGAAATTATGAATCCTAAATCAGTCTGGAGTAATCATGAATGTCTATGAATTAAGTCCGTAATTATTACGCAACAATCCGAAATTATGTCCGTTGAAAAATTCATCTAAAATAAATACGGAATAATGCGAAATCAATATGTAAAGAATACGAAATCAGTCAGCAATAATCAGAAAGTAATCCAGTTGAAAGATTTAATCCGAAACAAGTATCGAACAATCCAAAATCTGTACGCAAAGATTTTGGTATAATATTGAATTTGTATATTAAAAACAATTTGTATTAAATTCAGATAAATTTAAACTATAAATATATTTTCGTATGGCATAAACCTGACCATAACCAGATTAATTCCGGACTTAATCGGACTAATTTCACATTTGCAAGTTGCATATTATCAGACTAACTTCGGACTAGATCGGACTAATTCCGGATTCACTGGTTATACAAAAACCATATTGAGTTTGGATTTATCCAAGCTAATTCTGAGTGACAAAAACCTGACCATAAGCAGACTGTTTCGGAATAGCTGCGGATTCACTGGTTAAACCAATCGGATTACTTCTGCATTTACTAGTTGCATATGATCTGACTATCTGCAGACTAAACCGGACTAATTACGGATTCAATAGTTATAAAAAACGGTATTGATTTTAATCTTAATTCAGGGTGAAAAAACTCCACAATAAACCATAATCTTGCGGACAAATTCCGGATTAGTCCGAAATCGGTCCGACTTTTTGTTCAGGGTATTTACTTATGATAGATAAAATATTTACTTCTGCAGTCAATTTGTTTTTACAAATTTACTAGTATTATTAGTTATCTTTTTTTAATATTATAATTAACACTGATGTGTTAGTTTTTTGTAATTTCTTTTCGTGGCACTTCATAAATTCTATTATGAATTTGAAATCCTACACGGAAAAAAAAGTTGAAGAATCTCTCGTCAACTAGTATATCACTTTTGGATGGGACACAAAATTTCAAAATTTTCATTCACTTTTGATTAGAAATGGCGAACGTCAACGAAAAACTGAAACAAAAGTTAATGAATTTTTGATGAACTGTGTTAAGGATGAGTAGTTCGTCAAAAGTAGAGGTACAAGTTGACGAAAAAATCGTGAACTCGCGAGTGTCAGTAGTATGCGCAGTTCGTAATGCGCATCAAATATGGCTGATCAAGCATTCATCATTCAGTCGGTGTCATCGGTGTTTACATTCGGGTAAATTCTTTGATGAAAGTTATTATTTAGAATCAGTGTTTTTTATTACTTAGTGAATATTTTTGTTTGCTAATTTCCTTTGTGAAACAAATAATTCATAAAATGAATTAAAAGTTACGATCAGGGACTTTTTCTACTTTCCACGGCCCTGAGTTTTTCAGCAGACAAAGCTAATCGTTTCGTTTGTCGAAGGACAGTGTATCTAGATTTAGCCGTGGCGGTTAGTTGTTAGGAATATTATGTTATAGGGTATAGGTACTAGGTTCGAATCCCGTGAAGCGAATTACGAATTTTAATAGCGATAAAATTGTGTATTCTGTGTAGTTGGGTGCGTATAGGCGTCAAGTTATCAAATTAAGTGAAATACTATAAAAAAGTAGTGTCTGGAAATTATTTTTTCTTGTTTTTAGCATTTTTTAAAAGTTCACGAATTTTTCGTTAACTTTGGCGAAAAGTTCGGAAACAGTACTATGTATCTAGTGAAGGAGTTGATGAAATTTTGACGAACTGTGTTTGTTGATTTTCAAGAATTTTGTGTCCCATCCAAAAGTGATATACTAGTTGACGAGAGATTCTTCAACTTTTTTTTTCCGTGTATGCGAGCGTGGTATAGTGGTCAGTGTATTCGATTTCAGTGTGCGTTATAATGTTAGATAGGTGTAGGTTCGAATCCCCAAGCGTTAGAAATTTTAAGTTAATGTAAATAAAATTGCGATAGGTAAATCAAAAAATATGTTGAATGTACCATAAAGTAATGATAATTAATATGTGTAATAATAATTATTTTTTTTATTGACATTTACTAAATTTTCCGGTCTAATTTTTGACTGTTTCGGACTAATTCCGGATTCACTAGTTACACAGAAAAAAATGCGAATGGTAAAAACAACCACATTTGTGTAGTTAGAAAAGAAGTAGTTAAAACTACCATATTCAGCAGCATTTTAACTACACTTCCTTAGTTAGTGGAACCAAAATGAAGTAGTTGGTTTTATGTAGTTAAAATAACTACTTTACGTAGTTGAAATAACTAACAGATGCTTGTAAATGGCTCAACTATAGTGTAGTAGTAAAAACTATTGTTAAAAGTAGTTAATTTTACTATTGTGGTAGCAAAAATAACTATTTTGTATTAGTTGCAAACAAAATGAGACTTACTGTTTTTATATAGTAAATTCAACCTCTGAAAGTTGTTATTTTTATGATTTATGTAGTTAAAACAACTATTTCTTACTAGTTGCAGAGAAAGAAAGAAATTTACTGTTTTCATATAGTAAAGTCAATTGTTGAAAATAGTTATTTTTACTATTTATGCAGTTGAAAAGATCATTTTTTTCTACAGAGAAAAAACGTGAGTGGTAAAAACATCCACATATGTGCAGTTAAAAAAATGTAGTTAAAACTACCATAATCAGCAGCATCCCAAGTGCGAAATGCCAAGACTGCATAAACGGCCCATCATTGGTCTAGTAATGTCTGCCGAGAATTGGCAGTAGTTACTGGGTTATTACTGCTGTTCAAAACGTCCCATTGATGGGCCAATGATGGCGCCGATGGTCAGATTTTCAAATTTTTTAAGACTGGGTCAGCTCTCGGCCCAATAATGGCACATTCATGGCAAAGTTGATTAATCTTTAATGGCAAAAAGCAATTGCCAGTAATGTGCCGACCATCGGCCCATTAATGGCACATTAGTGGCACTTTAATGGCAAAAATTTTGTGTCTTTGATGGCAAATTATAATTGCCAGAATTGGGGCGTAGCTTGGCCCAATAACGGCACATTATTGGCAAAGTTGATAAATATTTAAAGGAAAAATTCAATTACCAGTGATGTGACGAAGATCGGCCCATTAATGACACATTAGTGGCACTTTAATGGCAAACATTTTGTATCTTTGATGACAAATTGTAATTGCCAGAATTGGGGCGTAGCTTGGCTCAATAATGGCACATTCATGGCAAAGTTGATCAATCTTTAATGGCAATATTCAGTTGCCAGTGATGTGACGAAGATCGGCCCATTAGTGACACTTTAATGGACAAATTTTTTTTTTTTGGAAAAATTTTTTTTGCCTGATGGCAAATTATAATTGCCAGAATTGGGACGTAGCTTGGCCCAGGAATGGCACATTAATTTCTATCATTTTGTATCTATGATGACAAATTATAATTGCCAATATTGGGACGTAGCTCGGCCCAATAATGGCACAGTATCGGCCAGTGTAGTGTAGCTTATAAGAACCCTTTTGTTTCCTCGACTTCACGTCAGAGTAGCAGAGTGGTCAGAGTGTTAGGCTGTGGTGCGTCAGGTTCAGGTATCGATTCCCGCGAGCGGTAAGAATTTTTCAAATATTTGTAAGTTTGCGATTAATTTAGGGAAATAAACTGTATAAATATTATGAATTAATTAGTTAATTAAATAAAAAATTTTTTTTTTAATTTTGTCAACACTGGGGAGTAATGGCAGCCAATAATGGGCCATTAATGTTTACCGAGAATCGGCCGAGAATTGGCTGCCGACGGCCAACCGCGGTTAACCTCCCGACAGTCGGGCCACTATTGTCTGCCAAGAGTAGGCACTGACTATGCCGTCACTGGGCCAGTTTTGGGCCGTTTTTAATTTCGCACTTGGGATTTTATCTAAACTTCCATAGTTAGTGGAACTAAAATTGAATAGTTGGTTTTATGTAGTTAAAATTACTACTAGACGTTATGATTGTGAATAACTCAACAATAGTGCAGTAGTTAAAAGTACTGTTAAAAATAGTTATTTTCGGAATTTCTGTAGTAGAAATATCCATTTCTTGCTATTTGCAAAATAAATTAAAATTTACTGTTCCATAGAGTAAAAACAACCGCTGGAATTTGTTATTTTTATGTTTAATGTAGTTAAAAGAACCAATTCTTACTAGCTTTTGATAATTTATTTCTATGGTGGTGAGAAAAATTTATTTTTATAACTACAAAAGTCATAAAAGTAACCATTTTTATGTTATTTTTACTATATGAAAATAACAAGTTTAATTTCTTTATAACTAGTAAAAAGTGGATAATTTTACTACAGAAATTCTGAAAATAACTATTTTCAACAGTACTTTTAAGTACTGCACTATCGTTGAGTCATTTAAAATCATATGCTGGCTACATTTCAACTAAGTCCTTGAGCTTAAAAAATTAGTTACTGCAACTAAACGAAGTAGTTATTATGACTGAATCTAAGAAGAACGTCCTCAAGTACAATGCCAGTCATCGTAGCGTGCGAGCGTGGTTAGGTGGTTAGGTTATCGGTTTGCGAATGTTAGGGTCGTGCGTTCAATCCCCGGCGTTTGGGGATTTTTCTCTGTTAGGTGTATAAGAATTTAACATATAAATTATATATGAACAAAAATAGGTAAGAGAAAATATAAAAAAATGGACCTCAATAATAATAAAAAACAAATAAATAATTTCATTTTACTACTTTAAATAGTTAATTTAACTATTTTTTACAGTTGTTACAACTACAATTTGTTACGGGCGCCTATAGGAACTATGAAAATTTAGTTACTGCAACTAAATGAAGCAGTTAGTATGACTAACAACAAATAGTTAAGATAACTGTTTTAGTAGTTAAATTTACTGTAAAAATGGTATTTATTACTACATTTTACAGTTAGAGTAACTATTCTGTCATAGTTCATTTTACTAAATAATGTTACGGGCGCCTATAGGAACTACAGGAAATAGTAAAAAAGTAGTCAAATTTACCATATTTTTTTTTGTGTGTAAAATTAACTGATTAATGTCGGACTTCATCAGACCAACTCCGGATTTACTAGTTGTTTACAAACCGTATAGAGTTCGGATTTATCCGGATTAATTTCGGGTGACAAAAACCTGACCATAAACCGCACTGTTTCGGACAAATTTCGGATTAATCCGAAATCTGTCCAGTTTTTTAACCAGGGAATGCACATCTTCGAAGGAATTCCACTTGACATGTAAAAATAATGTAACATTAACAAATAAGCAAAAAAATCATTAAACAATTCATTTTAATTATATTTATAATATAATTTTGTCATTAATCAACAGTGGAACAAAAGATGTTTTGAAAACTTGATTTTACTTCCTCATAGAGAAAGTATTGTAATATACCGAAATTTTTCGAGTTCGATTTTTTGACATATCTTTATGTTATTTGACCTCAGGAGTTCAAAAATGACATTTTTAAAAAATGTCATTCCGTATGTGTGTGTGTGTGTAAACATCACATTTTCATAAATATCTCGAAATCATGAAGAGCTTTTGGGTTGAATTTTTTTTTAAATTGTAGATCTCACCTGCGGACATAAAATGAGAGTACTTTGAGATAGATTAATAAAGTTTAACTAAATTTTTTTTGTATTTTTAATTTTGCAAAAAAACGTTTTTTGCCCATAACTTTAAAAAAATGTTAGAACACCTATAAATGTTTTTCCATAATTTTGTAGAGTTTTTTTTAGACGCAACTTTTGAGCCCTAATTGAACATTTTTCGTCCATATTAACCGGAGATATTAAACTTTTAATAATTCAAAATTTTGGAAAATAAGACTTTTTTGAAAATTTTGTTAAAAAATGTAGAAGTAATCTTAAAATTATCGTTACCGACTTGTAGAGCTTCAAAAAACGCTTCGATTGACCTATTTTTGAACCTAATTCGATAATAAATTTCGAAATTATTGGTATTTTAAAAACCAAAATTTGTGGAAAATGACATTTTCTCAACTTTTTTGTTTAAAAATTTTTGTTTAACTATTAAATTATTGTAATTATCTTGTAGGGTATTTAAAAATAAATTGATTGACCCAAAATTCAATTACTTTTACCATAATTAAAAAAAGTTATTCATATATTTCTATTATTTTTATCTCCATGAGGAAGTAAAGTGTTCATGAAATGAGCACCAAAATTATAAAAAAAAATTATACAACTTGGCAGCGGTTTTTTTATTTAACATAACCTCACTCTTTCGAGTTTTTTCTGGCTTTAAAGCTTCATAATTAAATATTAATTATGTTTAAACTAAATGTTTTTTTAGAAATGTGTTGAGGAGTAAATTGTCAAAAGGTATAGAAACTGATTTTATTTTGCAATGAGGAAAACAAAAGTTATTTAAAAAATACTGAAACCTTAGAGGGAATCCCTCCCTAGGTGTGTGACGGAGGGTTAAAAAATTTTTTCATTAAGGTTTAAAAAATTGTGTCTTGACCCTGAGGTGGACACTTTTTTGGCCCCAAGATAGTCACTTTTGATTTTTTATGAAAATGTGTTTATACGCTATATTTATCAACATTTATCACTGAGAATGTGAATTTTATCAATTTTTAAGTTTTATGATGAATCAGTCGTTCAAAAGATGGGTGACCACCTTAGGGCCCTCTTTCCTACATTCTGTTTAACCAAAATTCGATGACAATATTAAATGTTTTTTAAATAGGAAGAACTTTTAATATAAGAATTAGAAGATTATATAAAGATATAGATGAATCTTAGTAGATTATAAATAAATTTTTAAAAAAATTTAAACTTGATAAAATATTAATAAAAAATTAATTTAAATAATGAACCTCATGTTTGAGACACGTGAAGTGGTCCCTTTCAGGAGAATCACCCATATACTTAACACTTAATATTGTGCTTCACCTCTTATAACTGAATTTTTATTTAATGATCACATTCTTCTCTAAAATTCAATTATTTTTATTTAAAAATTTTAATAAAATTCTTGTCAAAATTTCAATTATTTTCAAAAATTTTCCTGAATTTAATCATATTTTTAATATCTACTATTTTAATAAAATTTCCCAAAAGAATTCAATTATTTAAAAAAAATTTAATAAAATTCTACGCAAACCTTTAATTATTTAAATTATTTAATTATTTAACGTCACGCGAGGGAGGGGGGTCTGTATATTTGTGACGACCTATAGAAAAAATGGCGCTGATGTATGGGACAGTGTGTGATATGGTCAAAAATCGTGTGACGTATATGGGTGATTTGCACGTAACTGTAATATTTGGCGGCGTCACAGAAAACACATTCAAAATAAAAAATTTTTGCTTGGGTATGGATACATTTCACAGGTATATATATAAAACCTATTCGCAACCACAAATATGTACAAATAGATATTATAATTTTTGATAAATTGCGGAATTCCCTCCAAAATTTCAGCTCCGTGGCGTGTCCGTTTTTTAAAATTTTAAGTTAAAATTCAGAAATTTTATTGAAAACGCCGAAACTAAAAACGAGAATTTTTGTAATATGAATTGTGTATATAGGTGAACAATTTGTACATATAATGCATCTTTTAATACTTCTTATAAAATTATAAAATGTAAAATAGTTTTGTCCACAAATTTTTTCAATTTTGTAATAAGATTTTTTTCCCTATAATAATTTAACTGTTTATGGCACATTTTAATGTTATCTGAGAATTACAATCTAAAATAAGATCCATTAGCAACAAATATCAGTAAAAAAAAGGTTCAAAAATTGGAAGTTCTACACTCAAAAACAATTTTTTTTGTAAAAATGTGAAGGTCACACAAAAAGTGATCAGTACCGTGGTATTATGTACTATTCTTTTAATCTAAACACTCTCTGTTGTAATTGTTACGATTTTTTTGAAGATTACAATAGAAACAAATTATCTGCCCAAAAAAAAGAATTATTTTGCAGAATTGTCGGAGTTAGGTTAGTTTAAATGTCAAGTTTCAGCTCCGTGGTGTCACATAAAATATCAGCTCCGTGGCGTACAGTGTGAAGGTGCAAATTCATGGATCAACAGTTGCTACAACAACACATATTATAGAAGAGGACAGACATAGTTGTGTCCTTTTATATTTCAGTGCTTCGGCAACCGTTGACTTATTAAAAAACACCTTATTATTCGAAAAAACACGCCTTTACTTTTGGTGCTTAATTTAAAATGTCTTTATGTCAACCATGCAGAAGCACAGTATTACTGTTGATCGTAACGCTTTTATTTGTGAATACTTTTCTGAAATTAGTTTTATGCGCTAATTTCATAATGTTATGAAAATAAAATTCTCTGGTTATGTCAAGCTGATAGTAAATAGTAAATATTTTCGCTGGGGCTATTTTGTGCATCAAAATGCTTTTTCTAACTCAGTGATTTATTCAAATTCAGAATTAAAAGAAAATCAACTTTTGCTTATGTTATACTTCCTTCTGAAGGTTTCCTATGAGTTAGTCAATGAAATAAATTTTTTTGTCGGAGTTGTAGTCATTAAAAGTTGTGCACAAAATAGACCCCGGGATGGGGCTACTTTGTGCATTGATCTTTCTGTTTTTATAATGTTACGTAAACATTTTTTTGATCCTTTCTTATTCATTAAATCTTTTGTGTAGATATTTCAGAGTAAATTAAAAAAGAATAAGATATTAAACAAAAATTTTGTAAATATTATACAACAAAATGTAAAATAAAACACTAAGATTTTGCTAAAATCATGATTTATTAAAAATTAACAACCTTTCTTCAAATTTTATATTACTCAGAAAATAAATAACACTTTTTCTTTTTAAATATACATTTTACAATAATACATTATAATCATTATAATACTATCATTTAAACACATGTAAATAACTTTCAATCTCATCATTTCAATATAGGAGCTTTTTTAAACGTTTTGAATATGATATTTTTCAAAAACTTGAAATTAATATTTTAAAGTTAAATGAATAACAATTTAATATCTAATACACTTTTCAAGTTATTAGAGAAACGAGAGAAATAGTTTTAAAACTAATTTCAAAAACTTATAAATATTAATTAAAGTTAATTTTTTGCCGTTATGTTCCTCACCGGTTGAAGTTTTAATCGTTTTAAGGATTTTAATTAACTTATTTTTGGTTTTTTGACAAAGAAGTTCTTTTTAATAATTTTATATATATTAAATACCTCGCGTACATAAAGTAGCCCCAGTTGACGGCAGTATTATTCAATGCATATATATAGGGTGGTCAGCTCCGTGGCAGCCAATTTTCGAAAATTTGTTATAATTTTTTTATAATTATATCTGTAGTAAAATCGTTCAAAACTGATCTTGAAATTGCACAGTTACATGAAAATCACCCATATATATTATGTGAACGGCCCCATTGCAGAATTTCAATTATTTTTAATTCAATTTTAAATTGAACTGAAATTTACAACGTTGAATCTGACAATTTTCCAATTATCAATATTGAAAATCGTCAGGTTTGACGTTGTAAACTTTGGTTCAATAATTTTCATCAAATTTCTCAAACAATGTAAGGTGATTAAAATTAAAATGTTATTTTTAATCCTATACTAACTTTGATTTTTCGATGTTGGATTTCGAACTAAACTATACTCTATTTCGGTTGACTAGAATATATGATGAACAAAAATAATAGTGGTCGAGCAGGTGGAAGCAAATTTTAATTTTCACCAGGTGAAAAACGATAGTCAGAAATGATAAGAAATTTTCTGTTTTCGTTTTTTCTTTTCTCAAATAAATTCTTATACAGTTTTAAAAAGTAGTAATATTTCATATAGGTATTACAATAATGAATGCTTCAACATGATTTAATTCTATTTGTAATGAGTTCTGCCATTAATTATATATATACTACTATATTTTATATACCCTACTGAAAATCCCTGTATAAGATCTTGTACAAGAAAATGCACACGTTCAGCAGCTGAACTTGTACAAGAAAATGTACAATTTCTTGTATAAGGATTTGAAACAAGTTCTTGTATTAGAACTTGTACAAGAAAATGTACAAGTACTTGTACAAGAAAAGAAACTAGTAAAGAAAATGTATATGATCTTGTACTGGTTCATGTACAAGTACTTGTATACATGAACACGTACAAATACTTGTACATTTTCTTTTCACATTATTTTTAAGTTGTAAAAATTATAAACATTAAAGGCTGCGCAGTAGTTTTTATAAGCCTTTAGAGCTGCGCAATAGTTTTTAGCTTGCCTAAAGTGAAGAGTCTTAACGATTATAAGTTATTAAAATGCCAATTTAAAAAAAAAAATTATTTATAAATTTACTTATTCCAATTTTCTAAAAAAAATTTATTTTTTAAATTTACTTGTACAAGAACATGAACGTGTTCATGTATACAAGTACTTGTACATGAACCCGTACAAGATCATATACACGGAAAAAAAAAGTTGAAGAATCTCTCGTCAACTAGTATATCACTTTTGGATGGGACACAAAATTCTTGAAAATCAACAAACACAGTTCGTCAAAATTTCATCAACTCCTTCACTAGATACATAGTACTGTTTCCGAACTTTTCGCCAAAGTTAACGAAAAATTCGTGAACTTTTAAAAAATGCTAAAAACAAGAAAAAATAATTTCCAGACACTACTTTTTTATAGTATTTCACTTAATTTGATAACTTGACGCCTATACGCACCCAACTACACAGAATACACAATTTTATCGCTATTAAAATTCGTAATTCGCTTCACGGGATTCGAACCTAGTACCTATACCCTATAACATAATATTCCTAACAACTAACCGCCACGGCTAAATCTAGATACACTGTCCTTCGACAAACGAAACGATTAGCTTTGTCTGCTGAAAAACTCAGGGCCGTGGAAAGTAGAAAAAGTCCCTGATCGTAACTTTTAATTCATTTTATGAATTATTTGTTTCACAAAGGAAATTAGCAAACAAAAATATTCACTAAGTAATAAAAAACACTGATTCTAAATAATAACTTTCATCAAAGAATTTACCCGAATGTAAACACCGATGACACCGACTGAATGATGAATGCTTGATCAGCCATATTTGATGCGCATTACGAACTGCGCATACTACTGACACTCGCGAGTTCACGATTTTTTCGTCAACTTGTACCTCTACTTTTGACCAACTACTCATCCTTAACACAGTTCATCAAAAATTCATTAACTTTTGTTTCAGTTTTTCGTTGACGTTCGCCATTTCTAATCAAAAGTGAATGAAAATTTTGAAATTTTGTGTCCCATCCAAAAGTGATATACTAGTTGACGAGAGATTCTTCAACTTTTTTTTTCCGTGTACATTTTCTTGTACTAGTTGTAATACAAGAACTTGTTTCAAATCCTTATACAAGAAATTGTACATGTTCTTACCAGAACTTGTACAAGTTCAGCTGCTGAACGTGTGCATTTTCTTGTACAAGATCTTAAACAGGGATTTTCAGTAGGGTACTTTTGAAGACAAAAAAAACATATGAACTTTGAGGGACACCACTGATATTTTTGAAAGATTTCAGAGATAATTTTTTTTTAATGATGAGAATAAAATCAGCTTATAAATTACAATCCAGTATCAAATCTTCATTAACTGCATATAAGAAGTAAATTTAACACATATTTATTAAAAATAAAATAAAAAGATGCAAGAAACAGAATTTTGAGGGGACACCACTAACATTTGCCTCATTTCTCATTTTCGAAAAAGAAAGACTTTATTTTTAAGTTAAAATCGTTGACCCGAAAAGACACCACTCAGAGGCGGGCGAAGCCCGCTGCACCTAATTTCCTTACACGTTTTAATAAAGAAAGGGAGTCAAATTGACTTTCTAGTTGGTACTAGAAGGTACCCAACCCAGAACCAATGCCCCTCCAACATTTTTTAAAAAAATCCTTTTTTATAGGTGCCCCGAAAAGACACCACTCAGAGGCGGGCGAAGCCCGCCGCACCTAATTTCCTTACACGTTTTAATAAAGAAAGGGAGTCAAATTGACTTTCCATTTAGTACTAGAAGGTACCCAACCCAGAACCAATGCCCCCTCCAACATTTTTTTAAAAAATCCTTTTTTTCGATTCATAGATCACAGAATAAAATTCAACAAAAATTGAGAGAGTTACAGTCGATTAAAAATGAAATTTCATGACAATTTTGATGATTTTTAGACATTTAAGTAACTTCTACTATTTTTTCCTACATCAAACAGGAAAGAATGTTTAGGTTTAAATTTTTTTATTGATATATTATATCATTCTACACTAAATTTAGTGAACGAAACTACATTCTTCATTTTTAGTATCCCTCAAACATTTGCAGCAAAAATTGAAGTAATAAAATTTAGTTAATCTCTAAAGTTACTAAAATCACTAATCAAGGATTTCTGAAATCGTAGATTTCGAATCCAATGTTAGTTTTCTAAATTTCAAAATGTCGGTTCCAATATGGCGGACAAATTTTTAAAAATCGATTAAATTCGTCTTAAATTCGTTACTCGAAGGTTTTCGGGGTCGCTGATTACGAATCCGATGTTGGATTTCGAAAATTAAAAATGATGTATTTATAATGGTGAACGAGTTTTTTAAAATCCATCGAATTCGCACCTATTGGATCCGACATTTTTAATTTTTGAACTCTGACATCAAATTCGTATTCAGCGACCCCGAAAACCCCCGAGTAACGAATTTTAGACGAATTTCATCGATTTTTAAAAACTTGTCCGCCATATTGGATCCGCCATTTTGAAATTTGCAAAACTAACATTGCATTCGAAATCTGCGACTTCAGAAACGCTTGATTAGTGATTTTAGTAAATTTAGCGCTTACACTGAGAAAACTGGAGTATTGGACTAAACATCTGGAGGGACAAATCGTTGATATTTGAGAGTTAGCTATTGGATAACAATCTAAATGTTCAAATACACCATTGACAGATATTCGTGCCATTTCTCTTGGAGGGAAAATGAGTTTATAACAGAGGGACAAATTAACCATCTTGAGAAATCCCTTCCTTATCCGGCGCGAAATGAATAAATATGGCAACCTAACCCCTAAATTAAATACATAAAATGTCAGAAAAATAATTTCGCGCGCATCAGATCGTACACATTTTCTGCGCAACTTTTAACCCTCAGATATAATGGGAGAGAATATACAAGTAGATTTCCATTATCAATTCAAAATTTATTTTAGAAGGACTATTTAACTCTCTTCATAAGCAAAGGAAACATACACTTTTTGAACCTCTGAATTTGACTCTCCAGTTTTCTCAGTGTAACTAAATTTAATTACTTGAATTTTTGCTGCAAATGTTTAAGGGATACTAAAAATAAAGAAAGTAGTTTCGTTCACTAAATTTAGTGTAGAATTGTCATTTTTAATCCAATCGAGGTCCACAAGGGCTTAAAATTTTTGTAATGATATAGTCTATCAATAAAAAAATTAAAACCCAAACATTCTTTCCTAATTGATGTAGAAAAAAATAGTAGAAGTTACTCAAATGTCTAAAAAATCATCAAAATTGGCATGAAATTTCATCTTTAATCGACTGTAACTCTCTCAATTTTTGTTGAATTTTATTGTGACCTATGGATCGAAAGGTAATTAAATAACCTTTCCAATGATACCTCATTTATTATATTTTGACAAGCTAATTTTCCTACAGGTAAGTTTAAGTGGCGTCGCACCTCGAAAATGCAAAATTTGAAGCTACAGAAAAACTGCACGAGGAATAGAAATTAAAACTATGATTTTCTTACTCAAAAAACACCTACTATTCGAAAAAAAAATGTTTTGTTCGATTGACAAAAAAAAGTTTTTAATTTGTAAACCTGTGTTACTTATTTAACACTCTTTCAAAAATGTATTTCAATAACCACATAAGAAAATATTAAACATTTTCAAAATGCCCATGTGTAGCCATTTTAACCAACTTTGACAAAATTTTAAACAAAATATTTTCTCAGTGTACATTTTCATTATTTTCCAACAATTTGTTGTTTACATTTATTAGTAGTCACAAAAGGTTAAAGAATAACCCATACACTGAGAAAAATGGATATTAAGCTTTATTATCTAGATATTAATGGTCAATATCTGTGACAGTGAAATATGTAACATCTTAGATTTTCAAATTTAATATCTAAGATATTGGAAAAAGACTTGTTCAAACATAACCTCACATTTACAGATTATACTTTTTAACATCTGAGATATTAAACCATACACTGAGAGAAATGGACCCAAGTTAATACAAGCAGAAAAAAGTGGTTAATGAAATGCAGTTACTGGACCAACTTAAAATTGTCTTTGTAACATGTTTTCTGGTTACAGTAACCAGAAATTTAGTTATGTTAACTAAAATTGCAAAAAAAAACAATCCTAGTTGTGACAACCATGATCTGTGGTGAAATTTGTCTTCAACTACGAACACATGTTATAGCACAACTTTAGTGAAAAGTTGTAGGAAAATGAAACCTGGTTGTAGTAACCAGTCAATTTGTTAGATTTCAGTAGTCGGGAGCAAGCGCAGTACGTCTTTATACTTTCTGCTATAGTTTGACTTTTAACACAACGTAGAATGCACTCATCAAGTTTTTATTTTAAAGTATTTTATGGTTTTCCATCTTTCTTCTTATTAACAAAAGTGTGTAAAGTAAAAGTGAATATGATGCTGTTGATGTAAATCTTTTTACTTATTTCAGTGACAGTATTGTTGACAATTAATTAGATAAATGCAATTAATGATTTCATATAACCTATATGTTTTTAACGATTTTTAAAATTATTTTTATGAAAACAAAGGATGGACTACATTATTTATAAGTATTGTGAAAATAAATTCTAAAATAAGAAGATGAAAAAATATATAATTTTAACCTCTTAATCATAGATAACATATTGTTTCCTGTTATAGCTTTACATTCCCATCCACAATTTCAGTGTCAACCATGATCCTGGTTACTATAACCAGGAATTAAATTTATATTAACCATGTTTTATCGTCAAGACAACTATGTTCAGTCATGTTCGAACAACTTGAATCGTAGTCAAAGACGTTTTTCACCACGAAAATTTGGTTGTATGAACCAGGAATTTCTCTCAGTGTATTTATAATTATAAATTAATGATTATAAATACCCACACAGCACATGATATTTCCTGAATACTTCCTGAATATTTCACTGAAAGATTGAAATATTTCATTGCAAGATTCAGGAAATATTTCTGCAAACAGGAAAATGTCCGCTTATGTGGGAATATTGACGCGAAAGTTGAGAAAATATTTCATTGAAATATTTTGGAAATATTCAACTGAAATGATGCGCACTGGTCGAACTCAGTTTCTATGGCCTGTAGAGTTGCGCAGTAGTTTTTGGCTTACTTTATCCTATGGGTTTTAAAATATTTCAGAAAATTCCTATTGATTTGAGGTGTTTAACAAATTTTTCCATTTTTTGAAATATTTTCACAATATTGCAGAATCTTTATGTGTAATATTGCAGGAATATTTCAATGAAATATTTTCTCAATTTTCGCGTCAATATTCCTACATAAGCGGACATTTTCCTGTTTGCAGAAATATTTCCTGAATCTTGCAATGAAATATTTCAATCTTTCAGTGAAATATTCAGGAAGTATTCAGGAAATATCATGTGCTGTGTGGGTAATTTTATAGCAAACTGGTAAATGATATTCATAAATAGTTATTATTTATTTATACACTCGTATAAATATAGTATATAATTAAATATAAATAATAAAATAATGAATTATTATTTATTATTATACAGTATATTATTATATTGTTATAATATGTGAATTAATAAATAATTAAATTAAATAATTTATTTAATATAATTATAAATAATTATAATTATAATACAATAATATAATTATTTAATAAATAATTAAATCAAACCATCTTTTTAATACTAATGTTCTTTATTTGGCGTATAAGAAATTACAAAAAGACTGCTAATATTAATATACGGTATAAATACCAGTACTGGTTCATTAGTGGCCACCCAAGCCTTTAACGAATTATTAAGTTATAATAATTGTGACACTCTCCGAAGAAAGGTACCTAAGAAGTAAAAAGTTTGAGGTTATATGTTTATATAATTTTTTGAGTAAAAATACAGTTCTGTATCAGTTAAAAGTGTCTTACTATATTTGAAAAATTACAATTTAAATTAGAATTATTTTAATAGTAACGCTCACGTTGCCAATCATTAAAAATGAAAAACCATAGACTTAAAGGTAAATAATCAAATAAATATTGTGTCTAAAAGTATTACCAAAAAAGATATATTTTAAATTTTTACCTGAAATAGAATTTTTAATAAATTGTTTCCTCTCCTTCGCGTTTAAATCATAATATTATTTTAGGGATGTCCCAGAAATATAAATTTTTTACAGTTTAATTAAATTAAAGTTAAATTAAAGTAGAAATATTCAGAGCTTTGATCCACCTGCGGCACTACCGTCAGGCCTTAAACTTCGTAAGTGGTGGTCCCCTTGTCCTGCTCTTTAACATTGCCATTCATCCGCTTATGCAATGTGTGAGCAAGGACGTGTTATTTTTGCATTTTCGCGTTCAAAACCTAATTTCTCTTAAAGGAATTGACCAAAATGAATGTGTTGAATTGTCCGTATCACAGGTAATGTTCAGGAAGTTAAATAAAGTAGGCAGTTAATTAACACAATATAACATTTATTGTATTATGTTTAGTGAAAATGAGAAAACATGAGTACATTCATACACAGTATCTGTAACCGTTCGCGTCTGTAGTCAGGCAAAGACTAACGTACCTTAGACCCTTTATTTATTACTTTTCATACCTAAGTTTTGTACCCAAAAGTTTGTTATAAGTTCTCTCTGAATTTCTGCTAACACTATTTCTAAAAACATCGTTGCACTTCCAACAGAATGATCCTTGGACCAAAATAAAGCTAAATAAATGTGGAATAGAGGAAAATTATAGAGAATCCTTGATATAATTTGTTGAGCTCCTGGGAGTTGAGTGAATTCAGCATTTTTTATGAAAAAATGACAAATTAGAGTATAAAAACCTGTAAATCATGATAAAACTTAATAAAAACAACTTTTTTGTAATTATTTAGGATCACTGAATACAAAAATAAAGTTGGTGTTTCGAAATTTAAAATGTCGAATTTAAAATGTCGGATGAAATTTTCAAAATTTAAAAAAAACTTCTAATTTATGAAAATTGTGGTATTTTAATGTTTTCGAGGTCGCTGAATCCAAATATGATGGTGAAATTTTATAATTCAAAATGGCGGATCCAATATGGCGGACAAATTTTTTTTAAAATGCTTCGATTTTAATAATACTTATATGGTACTATAATATTTGTATATTGGTATATTTGTTATTTGTATATTTGTTATTGGTAACTATAATATTTTTGAGGTCGCTGAATTCAAATATGATAGTAAAATTAAAAGATTCAAAATTTCGAACAAAAAGTGTTTAAAAATTCTTAGATTTTAACATGATTTTGTACTTTATGATTTTATGCAGAATAGGGTCATTCACAAAGTACGTCACGCTTTTTCGGACTCATTTTTACCCCCTCCCCCCTTCGTCACATTTTTTACATACAAAAAATTGCGAGGCTTGGAAGGGATACTACCAGTCGGGTAGCAGTAACAAGCCTTGAGCCGCTCGCTGCTATCTGACTGATATTATCCCTTTCAACCACGCGTTCGTCCCCTTATTTTATGTAGCCCTTCAATTGGTAGTTTTTTATGTAAATCTATACTTTACTCTGATTGTTTTAATATATTTTAATTCCTTGGATTCAGCGACCTTGAAAACATTATAGTACCAATAAGTATTATTGAAATCAAAGCACTTTTAACCATTTTTGTCCGCCATATTGGGTCCGCCATTTTAAATTTTTAAATTTTAGGGGAGTGTAAGGTATGGTGGCGGACACTTTTATTTTTGCGTCTCTCTCTCTCAAAAAACAATATTTTTCAAAATTTCAAAAGCAGGCAGTTGCTGACATCTATTAAGCATATTTCTGTCAGAAGCGGCTGTTAAAATTTAAATGCAGTGAAATTTTACAGCTCTTGGCGCAAAAAACTGATTTTTTTATTTTTGAAAGTTGTAAGGTATGGTGGCGGATTTGGTGTATTAAAATAAAATATTATGTAGATGTTAAAATCATTTATTAAAACTACTAGAAATGATGAAAAATAACAAAAAGAGAAAAAACTGATGATTTTACATTATAGAAAAAAAAGTTTCACTTCTGTTATGGTTACAATTTGGACATGTGAAGTAGCTGGTGACTATTTTAACACAACTAGAATAAGAGAAGACCGCAAGTGTCACATATTCGAGAATTGTTGCGTTGGAGCACAAGAGGCATTAGTACCCAAAAAATGCAAAGACAATTGAAACTCGTGCAAAAAATGATCCGCCACTGTACGTTAAGGTGCCGTCCCATGTAGACGTCAAAGCGTCGGCGTAAAGGCGGAAAGGGCAATTTACTAGATTCTAGTAATTTTTCATAGGAGAATCGTTTGACTTTCTATATATGTTTTAACCCGTGCAGAAAATGCCCCACTTTGCCCTATTTAAAACAGGGTTCTGGTCGGGGCCTCGACAGTTTTCCCTATTAAAATTTTTTTTTTAATAAAGTTTTTAGAATTCCTTTTTGTTGTAGAAGCTATTTACAATGAAAGGCAATCATTATTTTAGTTATTTAATAATTTTTTTATTTTAGGGGTTTGACTAGAATTCCTAGCCAGAACCCCAGGTAGGGTGTTCATTAGATTTCAGATAGGGTACTGATCAGGTCCTCGCCAGTTTTCCTTGTTTAAATAAAGTGTAAAAAAATTAAATCTCTAAAATTACTTTTAATAAAAAATAATGAACAATTGAAGAATACAATTAAAGGGAGTAATTATACTATCGTTTTAATAATTTTTTCATTTTGTGGGTTTGACCAGAATTTCTGGCCAAAACCCCAAGTGAGGTGTTCACTAGATATTAAATAAGGCTCTGATCAGGGCCTTGACAGTTTTCCTCGTTTGAATAAAGTGTAAATGAATTAAGTTTTTTAAATTAGTTCCCATAATAAAATTATAAACAATTGAAGAAATTAATTAAACGGAGTAATTATACTACATTTTTAAGAATTTTTTTATCTTATGGGTTTGACCAGAAATTCTGGCCAAAACCCTAAGTGGGGTGTTCACTAGATATGAAATAGGGCTCTGATCAGGGCCTCGACAGTTTTCCTCGTTTTAAAAGCATGTAAATAAATTTAATTTTTTAAAATTAACTTTTTTAAAACAGTTATTTAAGTTAAAAAAGCGTGTTCTTTTAAAACACTTTATAAAATAATTATGGTAATATATTTAAAAAACGAAAATACATATAATTTTTTTTTTAAGTACAATATTATAATAAACTTTATTTATTAATAATAACAACTAAATTATAAATAACGAATAATAATAGTTATTAAATAATTAATTATTATACATTTATTTAAAAATAAAAATTATTAATTTAAAAAATAATAATTAATATACAATTATTAATAAATTATACTTAATGAATTTTAATAATTATTAATTTATAGGATGAATTTATCATTTGGTTTGTATATAAATTATATTATTTTAATAATAATTATTTTATATTATATTAGCTTAAAGTGAGAAAATGATTCGGAGAGATTGTTAAATTTAACACCTTCAATATTTTATAACTGTTTTTTAAACATAATTAATAAATTTGAATAAAATATTTACACTGAAAAAAATTAGGCTGACAAATTCAACTACCTTTGGGTAGTTAAGTGAAAAGTAGTAAAAACAACTACTTTTTTAGTTAGTCTAACCCGGTTTGCGTAGTTAATTTAACTATTTTTATGTAGTTGATAAATAGTAGTTGATTCTACTAATATATGTAGTTAAATTTTAACAACAGGTAAGTTGTAGAATTGACTACAGTGCGATAGTAAGAACAACTAAGATAATAGTTTACTCAACATTTCATAAGTAGTAAATTTAACAATTTTATAGTAATAAATAGAAAGTAGTAAAAGGGACTACTTTTGTAAGTAACGTAACACTTTCTTAACTAGTAAATTTTACTACTTTAATATAGTTCACACCAAATTGTTGAATTAAAGAATTTATACGGTTGAATTTGAAACAACACGTGACTTGCACAACTGACTATCGTGAAGTAGTAGAGGGAACTAATTTTTTTATTAGTCAAACCTTTTTCGTGTAATAGACTTTACAACTTTTATGTAGTTATAGTAGTTGATTTGACTTCAACATTAGAGTAATAAAAATAAATGAATAATATTGTTGAAGCCTATCGAACCACTCTAAGTAGCAAAATCTACTACACAATGCAGTAGTTTTGGTGAGAAAATAATAGATAATTTTAACTTTTTGAACTTAAGTTTTACTACATTGAGTAGTAGATTGTACTACTTAAAGTAATTAGAAAGGATTGAACAGCATTTTTAAATAAAGCAAAGTTCAGAAATAAGAATTTAAAGAAGATAAAAAGAACTAGTAAAAGTAGTAAATACTACTACATTACATTGTAAAATGAACTACAGTTGTCGGTTGATCTATGTCAAGAATGTCATCAGGTTTCATGCAGACCATCGTAGCGTGCGAGCGTGGTTAGGTGGTTAGGTTATCGGTTTGCGAATGTTAGGGTCGTGCGTTCAATCCCCGGCGTTTGAGGATTTTTCTCCATTATGTACATAAGTGTTGAAAATTATAAAGTATATGTGACCAATAGGAATGCTAGAGGAGATGAAAAAATGAATTTCAGTAATAATAATAATTAATAAATAATAATAAATAATTCTACTACTTTTAAGTAGTTGCTGACAAAAACAAAAAGATGTTAATTTTTACTTTATAAAACAGATCATTAACTACTTTTAATAGTTAATTCTACAACAGAAATGTCGTTAAAGCCTATCGAATTACTTTAGGTAGTAAAATCTACTACTTAAAGTAGTAGATTTAAAAACAAAATAATAGTTAATTCTACAACAAAAATGTCGTTAAAGCCTATCGAATTACTTTAGGTAGTAAAACCTACTACTTAAAGTAGTAGATTTAAAAACAAAATAATAGTTAATTCTACAACAAAAATGTCGTTAAAGCCTATCGAATTACTTTAAGTAGTAAAATCTACTACCAAAATCTTAGTTGTTATAATTACTTTAAAGTTAGTCAAATAAACTACTAAATCACATTCAACCAACTACATTCTTAGTTGTCTTAACTGCTTTTATGACAGTTAGTACAACTATTTGAATTCAGTTGAGGACCTATTGAATTACGTAGAGTAGTTAAAAAGTAGTCAAATCTACTAGTTTTTTTTTTCAGTGTATTAAATAAATATTAATTATTACTTATACTTTTGAAAACAAAAATTATAACGTTTATTAATATTATAAAATTAAGGAGGCAGAAAGGAGCGACAACCTTTAAAAGAAAAATATATTAATTATAAAATCAAAAATTGTATTTTTCAAAAATTTTTAAGTTTTTCTATTCTTGAAATTATATTATTTTTATCATTTTCACTTTTAAATTAGTCAAAATGACTATAATACCTCATTATGTTATGTATAAATATATGTTGTATATATAATAAATATGTTCATTATGTTTCTAATATAATAATGTTTTTAATTACAGTAATTTTATTGTAATTTCTTTTGAATAAAATTAACCTTACAAAATAGGGCAATTTTAAGAAAAACTGACGAGGCCCTAACCAGTTTTTCCCTAAGTAGGGCATTGGTCGGGAACAGCGTCACATACTAGTCGGGCACTGGTCAGTTTCTCTACCCAGAGCCACACCAGAGATCGGGAAAACTGTCCAGTACCCTATCAGGCCCACGTTTTAATTTCTGCACGGGAAGTCATCGATGTTTAGACTATTATGATTAAATATATATAAAACAATATTTACACTGAAGAAAATTTATTGGAATCTGATGCGAAATCTCTGAAGATTGCAGCATCCACAAAATGTAAAGAAGTAACTCAATCGAATTTATTTTTTAATAATAATAATCGTATACAAAAGTTCAAATGATACTGAAAAGTATTAAAATCCTTTTTGTAATTTATAAAAAGGCAATTAATTGATTATTTTATAAAATTCAATTTAGTTAGTTATATTATTGATTTGTATCAATTATTTAATGTGAACGCTATCAAGGATGGTACAAGCAAAAAAATTTTGGTTATGTTTAGAATTTTTTAAGTAAAAATAAAAATTAGAGTATACAGTACAATATTAAAATAATGTAAAGATATCCAATCTTTTTAACACTACTTTATTTAATTATTTTATTGTCTTGTTTAATTTTAAATTATTTAATGCGTTTAAAATTATGTAAGAAAATATACGTATTTTTATGCCATTTTAAGAATTCTAAATAATCCATTAGTGTGGAAATAAATTTAAAAAAATATTTTTATTCTTGATGATTTGTAATTTATTTTAAAAGACATTTGTTTTTTTAAATGTTTAACATTTTGAATGCATAACCTAAAAATATTATTTTCTTAATATAAATTTTTTATATTTAAACATACTTACGTATATATGCTATAAAAGTTGTATTTGTTGTTTATAATAAATTACCTTACAAATTAAAAATAGTTAAAAATTTACGGCGTGAAACGTTAAATTTTTTCTGGACAATCACATGAAAGCGTTGAAACGTTGAAACGTCAAAACGTTTTTTTAAGAGCGAATTGCAATATAGACCTAAAGGAATATTATCGGTAATAATTGATGCTATTGGTCGATTCTATTTCATCTATGACGTCACGAGCGTTTTCGGCTTTCATGTGACAGGCATTCTTGAAAAATACGCCAGGCGAGAAACGTAAAATGAAAATAGGGGTATTAATTTAAACAGCCATTTTAACTGTTGTAAATAAATAATACAATTATAAAAGTATGGTTTAAATCATAAGACGTTAAAATTATCATGGTATAATTTTAGGTTATATTTATGAACCCTGGTTAAAAAACCGGACAGATTTCGGACTAATTCGAAATTTGTCCGAAACAGTGCGGTTTATGGTCAGGTTTTTGTCACCCGAAATGAATCCGGAAAAATCCGAACTCTATACGGTTTGTGAACAAATAGTAAATCCGGAGTTGGTCCCATGAAGTCCGACTTTAATCAGTTAATTTTAACTAGTGAATCCGGAATTAGTCCGAAACAGTCAAAAATTAGACCGGAAAATTTAGTGAATGTTAATAACAAAATAATTATACAAGTTACACATATTAATTATTATTACTTTATGGTACATTCAACATATTTTTCGATTTACCTATCGCAATTTTATTTACATTCACTTAAAATTTCTAACGCTTGGGGATTCGAACCTACACCTATCTAACATTATAACGCACCGAAATCGAATACACTAACCACTATACCACGCTCGCATGGGAGTTTAAATTCATAATAGAATTTATCAAGTGCCACGAAAAGAAATGACAAGAAACTAACACATAATCAGTGTTAATTTTGATATTGAAACAAGATAATTAATAATACTAGTAAATTTGTAAAAACAAATTGACTGCAAAATTAAATATTTTATTTACCATAAGTAAATATCCTGAATAAAAAGTGGGACCGATTTCGAACTAATCCGGAATTTGTCTGCAACAGTACGATTTATTGTGAAGTTTTTCACCCTGAATTAAGTTTAAAATCAATACCGTTTTTTATAACTATTGAATCCGTAATTAGTCCGATTTAGTCCGAAGTTAGTCAGATTATATGCAACTAGTAAATGCAGAAGTAATCCGATTGGTTTAACCAGTGAATCCGCAGCTAATCCGCAACAGTCTGCTTATGGTCAGGTTTTTGTCACTCAGAATTCGTTCGGAAAAATCCAAACTCAAAAGGTTTGTGTATAACCAATAGTGAATACGAAATTAGTACGATCTAGTCTGAAGTTACTCTGGTAATACGCAACTTGCAAATAGTCCGATTAAGTCCGGAATTAATCTGGTTATGGTCAGCTATTTGTCAGACGAAATTATAATTATTATAGTTTGAATTTATCTGAGAAAAATCATTCCGGATTAAGCCTTTGAATTGGATTGAATATGGATTGTTTCGGACCATCTGTGGTTTGTATATATTTACAAATTTCATATTATTATAAGACTTATTTTCAGATTGAGGTGTTTTGATCAGATTGTTTAGTATTTGTTTCGGATTATGCCTTTTAATTGGATTAAATCCGGATTATTTCAGACAATTTTCGGATACTTAGCATATAGATTTCAATTGGATTAAATCTTAATCGTTGCAGACAATTTCCGAATTCGTTGCATACAGTTTTCGGATTGTTTCGTACTTGTTTCGGAATAGGATTTTGCAACACTTAATTTCAAATTGTTGCGGACTAATATCGGATTTCTTGCTTACAGAGTTCGGATTGCTTCGGACATTTTACGGATTAAGCTTTTTTAACTAGATTACATTCGGATTGTTGCGGACTGATTCCGTAACAATCTTTACATATTTATTTATGATAATTCCGTACTTATTTTAGAAGAATTCTTCACCGGTCATAAATTCGGATTGTTGCGGACTATAATTACGGATTGAATTCGTAGACATTCAGGATTACATCGGAGTGTTTTCGGATTCAGGTTTTCGTTCGGATTAATATCAGACTAACGCAGACCATTTTCGGACCTTTTTCGTACAATTTTCGGACTAATCCGTAATAATCTGTCCGTATTTAATCCGGAATTAGTCCGAAATTTTTACCAGGGAAGACTTAAGTACATCATTTAGTGATAATTTATAACGTTTTTTTCTAACCTCAAAATAGTACATTCACAATAGTTTAACATGGAACTTTACAATTAAAAGCATGTGATTTTGATTTTATACAGTGTAAATATTGTTTAATATATTTATTCATTCATAATAGTCTAAACATAATCTAACTCATTATCAAATGCTTTTAAATATACTCTCAGCACACTTTTACAAAAAAATATTATTATTTATAAAAAATTTTATTTTTACTTATAGGAACATTATCCTTTTCCACTTCAGCCTTAACGTGATAAATTAATACCTTTAATACTTTTCAGGATTATTTAAACTTTTTATATGATTATTATTATTTAAATATGAACCTCAATTAATTTACTTATTACATTTTCTGTATGCTGCACTCCTCACAGATGTCGCATCAGATTTCAATAAAATTTCTTCAGTGTAAATATTGTTTAATATATATTCAATCATAATAGTCTAAACATAACCTAACTCAATTTTAAATGCTTTTTAAATATACTTTCAGCACACTTTTACAAAGAAACATAATTGTTATTTATTTTTACTTACAGAAATTATTATCTTTTTCCACTTCAGCTATAACGTGATAAATAAATACCTTTCAACCTTTTAAATAAATTAACCGAATTCAACAATGCACCGAAAAAAATATTTAAATATTCAAACACGTTGGTCGATGACTTAAATCATATATAGAAAGTCAAACGATTCTCCTATAAAAAATTACTAGAATCTAGTAAATTGCCCTTTACGCCGACGCTTTGACGTCTACATGGGACGGCATCTTTACAAAAATTGCGCCATCATACCTTACAAGCTATTGATGAAAATATGATGGTGTCACTTTTATACAGCGCGAATTGAGAAAAATGTAAAATACAAAAAACTGTTGTCCAAGGTCTAAACAATACGTTCCATACATTTACCTGACTCAGTTTTCAAAAAATCTTCACTCTGTCACTGTTAACACACATATCCAATAAAACTTTTTATTTTTTTTCACTACTTTTTTATTCAAAATCACTTAGAGTACAAAGCACGCGTTTGATCATTAATACTACTGCATATAAAATGACATCACGATAAAAGACATCGACCATAGTGATAAGGCGCTTCAGATGTGACGTTACATGCCAGATTTGAAAAGTCCGCCACCATACCTTACACGCCACGATACCTTACATTCCCCTACCATCATATTTAGATTCAGCGACCTCGAAAACTAATAAAATACCACAATTTGGATAAATTAGAAGTTTTTTGAAATTTTAAAAATTTCATCCGACATTTTGAATTCGCCATTTTGAATTTCGAAACATCAACTTTATTTTTGTATTCAGTGATCCTAAATGTTTACAAAAAAGTTGTTTTATTAAGTTTTATCATGATTTACAAGTTTTTATACTCTAATTTGTCATTTTTTCATAAAAAATGCTGAATTCACTCAACTCCCAGGAGCTCAACAAATTATATCAAGGATTCTCTATAATTTTCCTCTATTCCACATTTATTTAGCTTTATTTTGGTCCAAGGATCATTCATTTTGGTCAATTCCTTTAAGAGAAATTAGGTTTTAAACGCGAAAATGCAAAAATAACACACTGTGGGACGGGGGGAAAAGCTAAATGCTTCCCTTCCCCTAAGCCTACACATTTCTAAACACTGAATTCTTACGGTCAACCTCGCCTTCCGTCTCTATCCTTTCCCTATTATTTTAATAATGATGGATTAAATATGTCTGCACGAGTCTAGGTTTTGAACCATGATAGACACCATGTTATCGACGTTGATTTCAAAGCCAACTGCCGCAAACTTGGCCCTTCTATCATGGTTCTCCCTATTTTCTTCGCGTCCTAGACAAAGTCTTCTTTGCTTCCTCTAAGGCAGTTCTGAAGAACTGCCTTTCGTCGAACTTCTTTTCGCATAAGAAGCAGCATGGGCTCTTCTTACAGTCTGTTATCTTGTGGTCGGCTTCTCTGCACTTAAAGGTCACAGCTGACCTAACTACCGATTTACAATCTTTGCCTATATGGCCATAGCCAAGGCACCTATGACACCTTGTGACCTTATGGTTCTCTTTTCCTCACTGGACAAGACCAAAAGCCAACTCTTATGTGGCCAAGACGTTCCAGCTTTTCTGCATCTTGCTGTGTGGTTACCACAATAGCGACTTTAACACCTCGCTTGTTAGGTCCCAGAACAGTTACCTTTCTTCTTCCTACTGGCATTGCCGAAACTCTATCTAGGGCCACCTGGACATCTGTTGGCTCTGTAAGACAATCCAGATCCCGGATCTCCAAAGTAGTTGGCCGATCCACAATCTGTACCTAACCTTATTGGTGAAGGTCTCTGTATCAGAAGAACCTCTAAGTTTGATAACCCACTTCTTGGTACACTTATTGGGTACAGCTTCCACACAAATCGTATTGCTTTTTTCTGGGTTCACCTCCTCACAGATCTTTCCCAGAACTAATGCGAACGTCGTACCTTTAGCCACCTTAACGATCATTGATGATCTGTTCTGTGGCTTTCCTTCTTTCTGTGTTTGGTCCATCTGGCCAAAATGTGAGTTATATGTATAGACGTTATAGCATTGCCAAAGCATTGATGCAACATCTATGATATCCAAGGGCACGTGAACGTTGTTCGTTTGGACGTGGAGGTCGATGAATCTCTCCAAGATATTAGCAAGTTTCCGCGGAGGGAATGCATCCGAACTTTTTGACTTTCTCATAACTGACAGATAAAAATAATATAGTAATAACCTATATTTAAAAAAAATGTAATATCCAAAAAAATTTTTAATTCTTTGTTGTTAATTCTTTTAAAAAATAGAATTAAGAATATTATAAAAAGTTTATTCAGGGAGTTTAGAGAATTATGGTTTTCAAATTCCCGGACCAAAAAGTAAAATATTCAATAGACATCTTCTTTATATTTAGAGAAATACAATATTACTTATTATATTACCTAATAAGTCGATAACATTGGAAGTTAGATTTAAATTTAAAATTAAACTTGTTTTTTATTTTTTTATTAGGTAGACACATCCCAATCAGCACATAAGCTTGCCACAAACTTGCATGAAGCTTGCTGTGCAAGGTGTGCAAGCTTACAGAGCAAGCTCGTGACAAGTTTGTGGTAAATGTAACAAAATGACAAGTAACAAAATGTCATATTGCTGCAAGCTTACACTGCAATCTTGCTACAAGATTATGATATAAGCTTGCTGCAAGCTTGTGAGGCAAGTTTCCGACAAGCTTATTTGGCAAACTTGCTACAAGTTTGCCGGATAAACTTGCTACAAAGTTGCTGCAAGCTGCCGGATAAATTAAAAAACTTGCCACGATGCGCAGTTCAATTCTATGGCATTTACGGCTGCGCAGTAAATTTCTTTGCCACTTGGATTTGTTGCTGAGTGTAAATTTTGAAATTTATAAGAAAATCTCCAAAAAAAATTTAAATTGATTCAATTAACCCCTTAACAGTCCATGGCCCATATATGGCCATCTAAAAAAAAATACTTAACATGATTAGATTTTAGTAGCGAAGTACATACTACTATTTTTGGGATCGCTGAATCCGAATCTGAAGTCAGATTAAAAAAATTCAAAATTGCGGACCCAAAATGGCGACTTAAAAAAATAAAAAAATTTCAAATTCGCTTGAAACTTGTTATTCGGAGGTTTTCAGGGTCTCTGATTACAAATATATCAGATTTTCAAAATTTAAAATGGCGGATCCAATATGGCGGATAACTTCAAGATTGATGCGATTCGATTAAAATTCGTTTCTCGGGGGTTTTTGGGGTCGCTGAATTTGAATTTGATGTTCGTTTTACAAAATTAAAAATGGCGGATCCAATATGGCGGATAATTTTAAAATTTATGCGTTTCGATCGAAATTCGGTTCCCGGGGTTTTTTGGAGTCGCTGAATTCGAATTTGATGTTTGTTTTTCTAAATGCTAAATTGTGGATTCAATATGTCGATCAAATTTTTTGAATGTTGACAAATTTGTCTAAAACGTTTACTCAGGGGTTTTTGAGGTAACTTCATATTTTTTTCGCATCAATCTTGAAATCATCCGCCATATTGGATCCGCCATTTTGAATTTTAAAAATCTGACTTTATATTTGTAATCAGAGACCCCGAAAACCCCCGAGTAACGAATTTTAAGCGAATCTGAAAAAAAAAATTTTTTTGAAGTCGACATTTTGGGTCCGCCATTTTGAATTTTTTTAATCTGACTTCAGATTTGGATTCAGCGACCTCGAAAACCTCCGAAAAATGAATTTCCCTTGAAACGCTTTTTAATTTTAAAATTATCCACCATATTTGGTCGCCATATTGGATCCGCCATTTTGAATTTTCAAAAACTAACCTCAAATTCAAATTCAGCGACCCCAAAAACATTATATATGATGAAATCATATTTTTTTGTAAACTTTTTTTTCGGACCGTTTTTGGACCACAAGCGATTTTCAACTGGATTGCGAAGGGGTTAAATTGTATATACTTGTGCAGCAAGCTTGCAATAAGCTTACTGCAAACTTACACTACAAACCTGTAGCATGTTTGCCAAATAAGCTTGTCGAAAACTTGCCTCACAAGCTTGCAGCAAGCTTATATCATAATCTTGTAGCAAGATTGCAGTGCAAACTTGCAGCAATAGGACATTTTGTTACTTGCCGCAAACTTGTCACGAGCTTGCTCTGTAAGCTTGCACACCTTGCACAGCAAGTTTAATGCGAGTTTGTGGCAAGTTTATGTGCTGATTGGGATTCTATTACAAAGTATTCTTATTATTTTTAATTGTGTATTAAAATAATAAAGATTGAAAATAATAATACCCAAATTGAAAAAATTTAATTTTTTAGGTATAAAATAATTCTTTAATATACATTAATAAAAATTTAGTCTTCTCAACATTATTCAAAAATTGACGAAAGAACAGAGTTTTCTCGTTTTGATAAAATTTTTCTAAATTTACTGGTTTAAGTGATTTTCTACAAAAATATACACTGTAAAAAAAGGAAGTTAAATTTTAACTCCCCCGGGGGTCTATAAAAGTCGCACCCATTGGGGAGTTAATGCCAGAGGAGTTAAACAAAGAGAGTTAAAATTTCACACCCAAATGCTAACTCCCCAGGGAAAAAATAACTCGCGCCGGTGTTGAATGAAGGGAGTTAGAAATTAACTCTCTTTTGGAGTTGATTTTTATCTCGAAAAATTTAACTCCTAACTCCCGAGTCCGTTAACTCCCTAAATTTTTTACAGTGTACAAAAACTTCCAGAATTACTCCCGGAAATCTTCAGGAATTGTTCCTGAGAATCTTCCGGAAAACATTCCCGGGAGTTAGGGCGCAATTCCATAGCAGCGTTTTACGTTGCGTTTTGTAACTACCCACACTGTAAAAAAAGGGAGTTAAATTTTAACTCCCCCGGGGGTCTATAAAAGTCGCACCCATTGGGGAGTTAATGCCAGGGGAGTTAAATAAAGAGAGTTAAAATTTCACACCCAAATGCTAACTCCCCAAGGAAAAAATAACTCGCGAGGGTGTTGAATGAAGGGAGTTAGAAATTAACTCTCTTTTGGAGTTGATTTTTAACTCGAAAAATTTAACTCCCAACTCCCGAGTCCGTTAACTCCCTAAATTTTTTACAGTGCAGTGGGAAACAGCCGTTATTACTTAACCATTGCATTGGCATATTAATGGCCCAATATTGGGATTCAATGGTTTTCTCTTGGTTTATTATTGGCAACTAATAATGGACCACTACTGTTAAAATAGTAGGACGTCCACGCCGATGCTATTAATTGGCAACCATTATTGGCCAATTATTGGCTGTCATTAAAAACCAATAATAAAAAAAATTTTATTAATTTTGCTTCCTCATGAGGAAGCTTTGCATTGGTGACGATTTTCAATTTTTCAAAAAAAGGTTATATAGACTCATTTTCATCTAGAACATATAGGCAATTCCACGTGAGATTTAAGTCGACCTCTTAAAATCGGCCAAAAATATTTTTTTTCTATTCTGTATCGAAAAAAAACAGATACGTATTTTTTTATTTATGTTTAATTGTCCAAATTTTCGAGTTTTGAATTTTCGAAAATTTGGACTTTTAATTGTAGACCTATATTCAGTAGCTTATAAGTCCGAAAATATTGAGTTTAGGAAAAAGTTGTCAAAAATGAAAGTTTGAGTTTTCTTTCGACTTTTAAGAAATGTAAACAAAATTTTTTTTTAAAAACAAATTAATTTTTTTTAAATTTGGGCCGGATTTTTTTTTATTTTTTTGTATCTTATAATATAGAGAAGATTTTCCAAAAAGTCCCGAAATGGGCCTGATGTTTTAAATGAGTTTTAAAACATTTTTAAAAATCACTTGCAAGCTTCACAGTGGGATTTTTTTACAATTAACTTTCTAAAACTGTCTACAAGGTATAATTTTTAATATATTTGAGTGTTCTTTGTTTTAAATAAAAGGGTTTACGCTGTAAACAGTTTTAAAAAGTTAAATGTAAAAAAATCCCACTGTGATGCTTGCAAGTGATTTTTGAAAATATTTTAAAACTCATTTAACACATCAGGCCCATTTCGGGACTTTTTGGAAAATCTTCTCTATATTATAAGGTACAAAAAAATTAAAAAGAATTTTTTTAAATCCAGTCCAAAGTTAAAAAAAATTAATTTGTTTATAAAAAAAATTTTTTTTTTAATAAAAAATTTTTTAAAAAAATTTTTGTTTACATTTCTTAAAAGTCGAAAGAAAACTAAAACTTTCATTCTTTGACAACTTTTTCCTAAACTCAATATTTTTGGACTTATAAGCTACTGATTAAAATCTACAATTAAAAGTTCAAATTATCGAAAATTCATAACTCGAAAATTTGGACAATTAAACATATAAATAAAAAATACGTATCTGTTTTTTTCGATACAGAATAAAAAAAAATATTTATGGCCGATTTTAAGAGGTCGACTTAAATCTCACGTGGAATTGCCCATATGTATATTCAATTATGAGCAAATGTCCAGATGTATGTGTGTGTGTATGTGTATGTCACAAATATTGTGTACAAATCATCTCAGACAAATTTTTATGGATTGTCTTGAAATTTGGCAGGTTTATTGCAGTCATTAATACCTAAAATCTGACACAAGGATTTTCGAAAATATCTACAAAATTTTTTTTTATACAAAAAACCGCAATTTTTATATATTGAGGAAGCAAAATGGTCATGAAATGAACAACTTGTTTATTAAATAATAACATTATTTATATATTTTTCAATTATTAAATTATTTATTTTAGGCCTACTTGCGTTTGCGAAGGCAAAAAATAGGCCCCACTTTACTGTTTTTTTTCCACAGTCATTTTATTTAACCTTCGGAGAACACACCTCTTTTTTAGGTCATTTTTCAATGCTCAACAAATTTTGAACTGTTCATCTGCTTAACCTAAGGTTTTTTTGAAAATATAGTTTAAACTCTGTAAAATAAGTCTGTGTACTTTAAAATCCTTATAAAAAATATTAAACAATAATAGATAAAAAAACTTTTCGCAAAAAATCGTGGGGTCAAAATGACCCCATGTGTTCTCCGAGGGTTAAAAGTTTAAAAACGTTTTTTGCAGCTTAAAGTACAATATTAAAACTACAAAAAGAAAAAATTGTTTCTTTTTTCCACTGTTATTTATGATTCGTAGAGGACGCTAAAGTATAGCGATCTCTCCCGAGTCGAACTTTTAGACCTGCTTACCTCCTGGTAAGTATAATTTAACCCTAACCTGCACCTAACAAACCCTTAGTGTTTTTTTCCTCCTGCGTAAGTTCTATTTAACTCTGACAACTCCTTTTTAAGTCCTAATTGAACCTCAAACCCTGTATTGCTTCTACTACATTCTTACGCAATAGGAAATGTTACGCGCGGAACAAGATATTCAACTTATTATTGTTTTGCAAATTACAAAATTTTTTATTTTGAAAATTTCACGAAAGAATTCAATTATTTTCTAAAATTTTAATAAATCCTCCGAAAAAATTCAATTATTTTTATAAATAGTAAAATTCTTCGCAAGAATTCAATTAATTTTATAAATAGTAAAATTATTTGCAGGAATTCAATTATTTTCAAAACAATTTTAATTGAATTCCTTAGATGAATTCAAATATTTTTAAATATTTTCATAAATTGCAATTATTTTCTTAAACTTTAATAAATTCTTTGAAATAATTCAACTATTTTTATAAATACTAAAACTCTTTGCAAGAACTAAATAATTATTAACCCAATTAAAATATAAACGAAAGAATTTAATTATTTTCAAAAATTCCCATAAAATTTAGTTTCAACAAGAATTTAAAATTCTTGAAAAACAATTTAATTATTCTCAAAATATTTTTAAAAAATTCTATATAAGAATTAAATTACTAGCTCAATACAATTTTTGAATATATTCGTCAAAAGAATTGAAATAATTCTATTATTTTCGAAAAGTAATTAAAATTCTTATGATGAATTGAATTATTTTGAATATACTTAATTTTAATAAAATTCTTTAAAGAAATTCAATTATTTTCGAAACATCTTTAATTGAATTTTTCGAAAAATTTCATGATTTTTAAATATTTCTATAAAATTCTTCATAAACAATTTAATTATTTCTTAAAATTTTAATAAACTCTTGGCAAGAAATCACTTATTTTCAATACAATTTTAATAAAATTATTTTTCATAAAATTCAATTGCTTTTGAAATTTTCAATTAAAATTATTAAAGAAACTCCATTAGTTTAAAAAAAATTCAAAGAAATTTTTCAAAAAAATTTAATTAGGATTTTTAAAAATATTAATAAAATTCTTTGAGAATTTAGTTATTTTTCTAAATAAAGAAATTCTTTGAAGGAATATTCTATTATTATCAAATTTTTTGATAAAATTCTTTGAAACAATTCGAAGATTTTCAATACATTAATTTTAAAATTGAAAATATTTGAAAAGAAAAATTAAAAAAAGATTAAGAAACCAAAATGTAAACAACAATTAACTTCAAACTGCGAATAGGTTACCGAAACATGTACTTTTTTATTATTAATTTATAAATATTATTTTTAACTGAAATGTTTTGACATTTTTTTTAAATAATAAAAATATTAATTTATGAATGTTTAAAGGTTATTATTATTAAACAATTTATTTATTTGCTGTAGTGTATTAGTGTCAATTAATGCTTTATTAAATCACTCAACAAGTCACTGAAAATAGAGCGTCTGTGTTCAGTTAGGTTCCGTAGCATAGTGGTTAGGGCGTTAGTTTCGTAGTCCGTAGTTCGTAGGTTCAAGTCTCGCGTGGGTTAGATTTTATTTATTTCGTAGGTTTGCGTTTATTCCGATTTTTCTGTATTGTATAGATATAAGTATGCAATTAAATGATTATATACACTGTTAAATAATTTAATTAACAAATATTAAATTAAAATTTTTTTTTATATATAAATGGATATGTATTAATCCCCACATATATACTAACATTATTTATGAATTCGCTATTGGTCACGATTAAATTAAAAAAAAAGTAAAAATCATTAAATAATAATGCCATTTATTAATAATTAAAGTTATTATAAAAATTAGTTAAAAGTGATCTCAAATATGCTATGAGCAGTTTTTCCAGGGTTTTGGGAGAGGAAAGAATTCTGCAAGTAAGGGTCAAGCAGTATTTAATAAGGTTCTAGGAACACCTGCTTTCCCCCTTTTACCATCTAAATTTGTCGCTAACCAGGGGTTTGCAGGAGGTAATCAGAGTTAACTTGCAATGCAAATAAACTCTGCTTTCATCCTATTACATCCTTACAAACCCTCAGTTTTAAGGAGGTAAGCAGGTCTAAAAGTTCGACTCGGGCTAATTCGTAAGAGTTTGCGGTGCCCCCGATAGAGCTGCTCCTGACAGTCTAGAATAAAAAGAAACAAATCTTAATTCTTAGTATACATTAAAAGATAGTAGACGTATATATGTGATGAAATTAAAAAAAGTAAAAACGAAAATGGCGTTCTTTTAATGTCAATTTTTTAAAAATGATGATTTTGATCTTTTAAATTTTTTACTTTAAAAATACCCCATTTTCGTTTTTTTTACTTTTTAAAATTTTATCACATACGTCCACTAGGCTTTATCAGGGACACCGCAAACTCTTATGAATTAAAGATCGCCACCCTACTAGCACGTCAGGTTTTTAAAACCTTGCAGAAACCTAACATTGTAAGGTTCGAAAGTTTGAGAAAACCTTGCAAACATTGCTGCAACCTGAAAATGTCCTTGCTGAGAAAGGTTTTACAAACTTTTCTGTAATATTGTTGCAAGGCTTGTGCAAACTTTTCAACAATTTTTAGCAAGGTTTTAAAAAAAGTTTTAGAAAGTACTACCGGCGGAAATTGTGCGACCGCTAACACTTCGAACTATTAAAAAACACACCCTCACAGAAACAGTGATAATTCCGTCAAAAATAAAACTATATGCTTTTTTTAAATTGCATTGGAAAGCTTATTAAATTTCCAATAAAATGACACTATTTTTATTTGTATTGCATAAGTAGGAAGCGAGATATCATGTTATAAACACAAAAAATAATTCTATTTTTTGGAATTTCTTACCCTGACTTTGACTCCTGGCAAAATTTAGATATACTTATTTATACCGTATAAAATATGGTATGGTATGGTATGGTATGGTATGGTATGGTATGGTATGGTATGGTATGGTATGGTATGGTATGGTATGGTATGGTATGGTATGGTATGGTATGGTATGGTATGGTATGGTATGGTATGGTATGGTATGGTATGGTATGGTATGGTATGGTATGGTATGGTATGGTATGGTATGGTATGGTATGGTATGGTATGGTATGGTATGGTATGGTATGGTATGGTATGGTATGGTATGGTATGGTATGGTATGGTATGGTATGGTATGGTATGGTATGGTATGGTATGGTATGGTATGGTATGGTATGGTATGGTATGGTATGGTATGGTATGGTATGGTATGGTATGGTATGGTATGGTATGGTATGGTATGGTATGGTATGGTATGGACGTTTTTTTTATATAATATGGTTAAGGCAACCGAAGGTATGGATGTGACAACCATTGCTTTTTTCCGTGCATTGTCAGACAAATTAGATGATACCGAGCAGTATGATTTTGTGGAGTCCTTAAAATACACTATGACAGTATGTATGGAGCGATAATTTGTGTTCGAGAGTCGCCAAAATAAGAAAATTGATTTTATTTATTACATTTACCACTGTACTTTTCGGAAAAATCAATATTGTGACTGTCCACGAGAAAACAGGGCTTAGCTCCCAAACGTAAATTTCACAGGGTGAGCGATTGAAGTACTACGATTGAAGTTAACTACCCAGTGAGAAATTGCCAATAGACTTTAATCGGTCCAATATTGGTTGTTGTGCTGGGCGCCGATTGACTCCCAATATTGGACCAATATGGGCTGATGCTTGGGATGTAACGGGATCGCCAAGCATCGGTTGTTAATATTGGTCCAATATTGGCCGAATATTGGCAACCAAGAGAAAAAAATTTTTTTAAATAAATTTTTTTTAATTAAATAATAATAATAAAAAATTAATGTTTATAATTTTTGTTTAATATATTTATTTGTTTAATTATTTATTTTTAATAATTCATGTAAATAATAAATAATTTATTATTTATAAATTATAATTATTTAAAAATGCAGCAGCTATTAGAAAATAGCATTCTGCAAAAAAATTCTATCATTGAAAAATCAATGATAGGCGAGAGAAATCCGCGTCTTTAAAAAGATTCGCAGATGATAGACAAGAGATATCCGCGTCATTAAACGGATTCGCAGATATACTCTGGTCTCGCGACGAATCTCTCGATACTTATATATACTGGAGTCGCCGTGTCAGTTGCGAGAACGGTTACAGCGTCCCTCTTGCGGCAGAGATAAGAATTGTCACGTAAACTGCTAAATCGCTTTACCGACCGCCTTATTATACCCGCAGTTTACGTGACAATTCTTATCTCCGCCGAAAGAGGGACGCTGTAACCGTTCTCGCAACTGACACGGCGACTCCAGTATATATAAGTATCGAGAGATTCGTCGCGAGACCAGAGTATATCTGCGAATCCGTTTAATGACGCGGATATCTCTTGTCTATCATCTGCGAATCTATTTAAAGACGCGGATTTCTCTCGCCTATCATTGATTTTTCAATGATAGAATTTTTTTGCAGAATGCTATTTTCTAATAGCTGCTGCATTTTTAAATTATTATAATTTATAAATAATAAATTATTTATTATTTACATGAATTATTAAAAATAAATAATTAAACAAATAAATATATTAAACAAAAAAATTATAAACATTAATTTTTTATTATTATTATTTAATTAAAAAAATTTATTTAAAAAAATTTTTTCTCTTGGTTGCCAATATTCGGCCAATATTGGACCAATATTAACAACCGATGCTTGGCGATCCCGTTACATCCCAAGCATCAGCCCATATTGGTCCAATATTGGGAGCCTTTATTGGACCGATGATCGGTCTCTTGGCTCCCAATATTGGACCGATATTGGACCGGTGAAAAATTTCTCACTGGGTACGCTTGACATACCCATCTTTAAAACGATATATTGTCGAAAGTAGTTGATATTTTTAACTTTTGACTTTTGCATCTGAAAAAGCAACATAAAAATCTGTCGATTACCATAAAAAACTCAAAATTCAGTTTTTGGACCTAAGCCCTGTTTTCTCGTGGACAGTCACAATGTACTATAACGTTCTTTTCAGTTAAAGTCTCTTTTAATGATTTTGTAGCTTGAAACTGATGAATGATATACTCCCTTCGTGTTGAAAGATTTTTGCTAAATCGTTTTCCAGTTTTATTATAAAAATCGAGCAATTGTTTTTATAGATTCTTTCTTTTGCGTCGTTTCATTTTCTTCTTAGGGATCATCCATAAACCACGTAGCCTCTTGAGGGGGAGTCAAGCAATTGACAAGAACAAGAGGAAAAAATGGCGCTAATACATAGCGTACTGCATGGGGGGAGGTCAAAATTCCCAAAAAATGGGGCTACGTGGTTTATGGACGACCCCTTAATTGTTTTAAGATCTAAAAACCATTCTTTTGCTGACACCCTCTGTCTGCATTTTATAACGTTTGTCACATTTAAGTTCGTCAGAAAATTCAATATTTTTTGTAAAACAAGTTTCACAAGTTCTTCGTAAACATTTTTTATTGTACCTATTACAGTACAAAAAATGTAGTAAAAGTTTTCGTAGCTCGAGACTTTTAAAACTGTTTCTTTTCTCAAAGAATCAACAATTAATTCCATATTACTGTGTATACATGTGTTTCGGTCATTTATACTTTTGGAGTTAATACCCAGAAAGGCTTTAATCTGCCCAATAATGAGTAACTAATCAAATTTCCTGTCTTGTAAAATGCTTTGTGTTATTTATTTTAATAACTGGTATGTATAATAAAATATTTATTATTATTTTAAAAATGCAGCAGCAATTAGAAAATAGCATTCTGCAAAATAATTCTATGATTGAAAAATTAATTATAGGCGGTAGATATCCGCGGCACAAAAGAGATTCATATATCATAAGCTTACCACAACTTTCATGTGTAAACTTCCTAATGGCAGACATTTGAATATTACCCTTAACTTCACCTGAAATTTACAGTGTAAGCTTAGGAATTTTCCATTTAAATTCAAGAAAAGCTTACAGCAATATATTGTGCTGTTTGGACGGTAAACTATAATTAATAAATAGTAATAACAAAAACTATTAAATAATTACTAATTATTATTCTTCATGTATTAAGAAACAAATATTATGAACTGTATTAATACCCGTGTAGAAAAATGGTGAGGGCCCCCGGCGGGGCCCTCGTGGATTGCCCTCTTGCCATGTGGAATCCGCAGGGGCAATCCACGCGGAGCCCTCGGAGGCGTGACATGCTTTCCCTCATGGGTGCCCTCGAGGAAAATCCTCATGGATTCCATATGGATTTTCCACGCGGTGCCCTCGTGGATTTCATAAAATGCCCTCAACTTTATTTTCAATTAAATTAATAAATTAATTATTTATTAATAACAAATTAGTCCAATTATTGATAAATAACATTCTTATTTAACAATTTTTACTTTTTTTAATTAAATCGTGACCAAAAAAAAAAAAAAAAAATCTGACGCACGTGGGAATTGAGCCTACAACCTACTGACTTCCAGACAACACTCTTAACACTATGCTACGGGACCTACTTGAAAATTATTGCTTTAATGTAGGTGACTTGCTGACTTGCTTTTGATGATTCAATAAATTATTTATTAACACTAATACACCATGACAAATAATTAAATAGTTTAATAATAATAATAACAATATTAATAATATAATAATAGACCATAAATATTCATAAATTAATATTTTTATAATTTCAAAAAAAAAAAAAAATGTCAAAACATTTGTGTTAAAAACGCGTTTTTCATAGTTTAAAATCATTATAAACATTAATTTTTTTATGTAAAAAAAAATTTTTTTTTTGGACTTAGAAATTTTTTCTAGTTAATGATGTGGGCAATCCATGAGGGCCCTCGCGTGGGCCCTCATGGATTTGCCCTTAGGTAAGTTCAATATTTTCAAAAAAAGTAACATTAAATATTTGTTAAATCGTGTTTTTCATTGTTTAAAATGATAGTAAACAATAATTTTTTGTTGTAAAAAAAATTTTTCGTTTGGACTTAGAAAAATTGTTGAGCAGGGCATTCATAATGGCTAAGAGCAGGGGCCCTGCTGGTGCCCTCGTAAATTTCCATAACTTTGTGATAGGATTTCTGGAAAAATGTCACTTAATGTTTATTTCAGGTGCTTTGAAACGTAATTTAATGCATTCTGAACTAAAGTTTTTCAACAAAAAAATTTTTTTTTTTAAACTTAGATAAATTTTTGAGCAGGTCAACCGTAAGGGCAAAGAACGGGGCCCCTGCTGGTGCCCTCGTGGATTTCTCCTCATGGACCTTCCACGAGGGCCCCGGAGCTGTGGGGCTCGAACGTGGCTTTTTCCACACGGGTAATAATTAAATAATTATTATTATTATTATTATGAAATTAATTAAAATATATAAAATAATCAAATTAATTAAACAACGGTTCATCTAATTACAACAATAATTATTATTATTAATTAATAGAAATAATTATTATTTAATCATAACACAGGACCACAAATAAATTGAACTTTTTCCAAAACTAACCGGAACATGATTTTCTGACGTATTTTGATGCGCTGAACACGAATCTGAAGCCCGATTTGCTCCATCACGTCAGAATTTCTTTAACCTTAAAAAGCATGTCTCATCATATATGTAAATCATAATTTTTGTGTGCTTGGGTTCTAGGGGTTTTTGGGGTTGCTGATAACAAATTCGTCATCAGATTTTGAAAACCCAAGTAGCCAGGGCTCGAACCAGTGAAAATATTTAAAAATACAGACTTTACGGACCAAAAATGAACAATTACTGACAAAAATATAACCAATCCGAGTCAAATAAGAAAACATTTTACTTAAAACTATATAAATTAAATTTTTCATAACTATAAGACATAAAGATATCGATAACTCTGTGAGTGACCGATTTCTTTATGTTTTATAATAATTAAAGATGACCGAGTGATAAAATCATTGTCAATTTAATTATTATTTTTAAGAATTTTTAACTAAAATTCTCCTTTAAATTGATTATTTCTAAAAATGTTCAAAAAAGTTCTTTGACAATTTTCAAATCCATTTCTTCACAGTATTTAATTTTACGAAATTTCAATTATTCGTAAATTCTTCAATAAAATATATATTAGGGTAAGTCCGCGGGAGATGGCCAGTTGAAATATTTTACAGAATTTTAAATAAATATCACTTATTACACTGAGAAAACTGGATATTAAAAATCTTAATATACTAGATATTAAAGAAAAGATGCTAATGCATATCATCCAGATGTTACACTGAGAGAAATTCCTGGTTCATACAACCAAATTTTCGTGGTGAAAAACGTCTTTGACTACGATTCAAGTTGTTCGAACATGACTGAACATAGTTGTCTTGACGATAAAACATGGTTAATATAAATTTAATTCCTGGTTATAGTAACCAGGATCATGGTTGACACTGAAATTGTGGATGGGAATGTAAAGCTATAACAGGAAACAATATGTTATCTATGATTAAGAGGTTAAAATTATATATTTTTTCATCTTGTTATTTTAGAATTTATTTTCACAATACTTATAAATAATGTAGTCCATCCTTTGTTTTCATAAAAATAATTTTAAAAATCGTTAAAAACATATAGGTTATATGAAATCATTAATTGCATTTATCTAATTAATTGTCAACAATACTGTCACTGAAATAAGTAAAAAGATTTACATCAACAGCATCATATTCACTTTTACTTTACACACTTTTGTTAATAAGAAGAAAGATGGAAAACCATAAAATACTTTAAAATAAAAACTTGATGAGTGCATTCTACGTTGTGTTAAAAGTCAAACTATAGCAGAAAGTATAAAGACGTACTGCGCTTGCTCCCGACTACTGAAATCTAACAAATTGACTGGTTACTACAACCAGGTTTCATTTTCCTACAACTTTTCACTAAAGTTGTGCTATAACATGTGTTCGTAGTTGAAGACAAATTTCACCACAGATCATGGTTGTCACAACTAGGATTGTTTTTTTTTTTTGCAATTTTAGTTAACATAACTAAATTTCTGGTTACTGTAACCAGAAAACATGTTACAAAGACAATTTTAAGTTGGCCCAGTAACTGCATTTCATTAACCACTTTTTTCTGCTTGTATTAACTTGGGTCCATTTCTCTCAGTGTAACAATACTGTATTTATTGCGGCAATATTCTAAGCCAGCACTGGACCAGTACTTCGCCAGCGCTAGACGTCATTATAACGATGCCCTCTGTCAGTGTAGCTCCCAGTACTATTTGGAATTTATTTGGAATAGATAGTAATTAAGTTTTTTTACATGGTCTGTCTAATTTGAGGGTATAGAAATTCAGAAGTAATTTTTGGGATTAAATTAAATAAAAAATTTTCAAATTTTAGAGAATATGAAAAATTTTTAATCCTTTTCTATTCCTACCTTATATTATTGGGTTGATTAAAATTTGTATGTCTTCAAGTTAAGAAGAGAAGAATAAAATGCAAATAAGAAGGCATAAAATATATCTTAATCAATTCTACAAAATCTTCTTCAAATAAATTTTACTTCAATTAACTTTTTACAATCATTAATCTTTTTACATTTTTCCTTAATTCGGTACTCAACTCTTCTCCCCTCATCTCTTTGTTTTAAGAAAAATTCATTGACTTTTATTCTTTGTATAGAAACTTGATTGTTAATTTTAATAAGTTCTCTAGTTGATTTGTACATTGTGTAATGATCACAAATATTTTCAATCTTATCATTTATTGTATTTTTTTTATTTTTGCTTATAAAAAACACTTTTTATAAACGCAAAATTGATGAAATGGACATATAGTTCTTGTGCGTAAGATAGGACCTACTTCTGTTTTTTATTATAATTTAGTATTGAAATTTCGGATATACCAGTTTTTCTGTTTACGCCCACATCCACCTTACCTCTCGCGGAAGCAACGATCGTTATTTTGCAAAGCAAGACAATAATTGTGAGCTGAGGTGTATACAGCCGGTGGTACATAAGCAAAATCCTTTTGTCGTTTTCGTACGATTGTACGACTTCCGTGGGAATTCGCAGAACGGAAGTGCAATTTTGCCAATAAGACGTTAGTACCTTTTCGGTGTAAGGAGGCTGTATAAAGCAATGCTTCAAGAACGCCAGGTGCGCACCTCTTTTGCGCGCTTTGCATGTCACTTCTTTTAATTTCGAAACTATATAAGAGTGGAGTGCCAGGATTTATTCATTTTACTCCACTGCTGAAAAATAACAATTGCCAAAACATTCTTTTATAAAAAAAATGTTTATTTCCTGAATATTAAAAAAGAATGCTATTTTAGCAAATTCTATTCAATCCATATAGATAATAGTCAATATTTTTGGAGTGCTTAAATAATTCTTATTACTCATTAGTTCTAATTTTCACTTGATAGAAACTTCATTTTGTCTGAATGTTTATTTTCTTAATTTGTCATTAGACAAATAATCTTTTTCTATAAAAATATTTTCACGATAATTGCACTTTCAATTAAAACATTTTCAAAATTTCACCCAATAAAATATTTTCACCAAAAAAATTTTCACTTTTAATTTCAATTTAAAAATTTGCAATTTCACCCAATAAAATATTTTCATTATCACCAAAAAAATTTTCACTTTTACTTTCAATTAAAAAATTTTTAATTTAGCCCAAAATACTTTTACTTTCTATGCAAAAATACCCTCTTAGAATTTTACCCAAAGATTTTTCACTTCTAAAAGAGTCTTAATTTCAACTTTGCCAACGAATTTCTATTTTCAATCTCACCCAAAAATTTTCACTTTCACTCAGAAAATTTTCACCTTAAAGTTTACTGCAAAAATTTTCAACTCCACTCAAAAAATTCTCACTTTCAATATGAAAACATTTTCAATTTCACCCAATAAAATATTTTCATTTCACCAAAAAAATTTCACTCTTACTTCCAATTAAAAAATTTTCAATTTCACCCAAAATACTTTCACTTTCTATGCAAAAATCCCCACTTAGAATTTCACCAAAAGAATTTTCACTTCTAAAAGATTCTTAATTTCATTAAAAAAAATGTTTACTTTGAATTTAACGCAAAATATTTTCACATTAACTCAAAATTATTTAACTTTCACTTTTTATGAAAACAATTCCACTTACAATTTCACACAATAATTTTTTGACTAAAGGTGAAATGTTTTTTTTTTTTTGAGTGGAAGTGAAAAATTTTTTAGTGAAAGTGAAAATTTATTGTTTGAAAGTGAAAATATTTTAGGTGTAATTTAAACTGAAAGTTTTTTGGGTGAAAGTGAACATTTTTTTGGCAAAATTGAAAGTAAAAATTTTTTTTTGTTAAATTGAGAGTAAAAGTTTTTTGGGTGAAATTAAAAGTAAAAAATTTTTGAGTGAAAGTGAATGTTTTTATATTCAATGTCACCCAAATGATTTTTACTTTCACTCAAAATATTCTCACTTTCACTTTAACTAAGAAATGGACACCTTCAATTTCATCCAAAAATTTTTCACTTTCAGACAAAAATTGTTCACATTCAGTAAAAAAAATTTGGGCGAGATTAAAAATGTTTTAAGTGTAAGTGAAAGTGAAAATTGTTTGAGTAAAAGTGGACATTTTTCGGTGAAATTGAAATTTGTGAAGGGAGTGAAAGTGAGAATTTTTTGAGTGAAAGAGAAAATGTTTTGGGTGAAATTAAAAGTGAAATTTTAGTGTGAAATTGAAACTTTTAAAGGTAGTGAAAGTGATAATTTTTTGAGTGAAAGTGAAAATTGCATTAATGAAATTGACAGTAAAAGTTACGTGAACGCACCCCTGGAAAATTAAAATAACAGCAGATGTAAAAAAATTCTATTACAAATAATTTTTCAAAACAACTTTAACCTCTTAAATGACAATATGAAAAAACTTGTTACTAATAGTAATAATTTTGAATTAAAATATAATTCGATTTTGAATTATTAAATTTATAATCCATTGTGAATATATCAGAAATAATTCTAAAACATTGAAAAGTTTTGGTAATAGATTATTATAAAGATATTAATCAGATTATATTCAGTATGATCTTATTTTCAATAATCGTATGTAATGAATTCTTTTTTCTTTAAAAGACATACTTAGTTTAAAAAAAATATTTCCAATTAATTGTTATTGCAAAATAGGGAAATAGGATCTAGGAAATATAAAAAATAAACAACATGAAAAATTTAGTAATCATCATATATTATAAAAATCTTGTAATAAATATATAAATTACGCATAGCTTTACACATATATTGCACTAACAATTAGAGAATTGATTATGAACAGAAAATTTATTAATTATTGTTATAATATCCAATTATAAATATCACGTGAGAAATTCATTCAAATTTCATTAAAATCAGATAGATCTTTGTTTTTATAATAATATTAATAGAATAATTTATAAGGTGTTTTGTATTTCGCAATATATTAGAAATAATAATAATATCATCATTTTGACTAGAAAATCTTGCGATAAATTGCAACCTTAGATTTTGTTTCTCACTCTATCAGTCCTAAACTTACTTATAAATCTCACAAATGAATAAGATATAAATTTAAAAAGGTGGAAAAAAGCTGGTAACTAATTTTAATATGTATAGATTATAGTTGATTAATTATTCCGTTTAATCCTCTTGTTTATTTTGCAAAGTATCTTCATTTTCTTCTTGTTTTAAAGTCTCTTTTTTATTTACTTTTATCCACTGATAGTTACCGGGAAGGGGCTTTTCTTTTTCAAAATCAAAATTCCACTTTTCTTTGGCCTGAAAAATTAAGAATTTTTAAATACAAATTTTATTCATCTTAATTAAAATTATACTCAGATTAACCTTCGCGCTACTAAACTTTTTTATGTACACTAACTACCACACTGAGAAAAAAGAGGGCGCGTTACAGCACATTTTCAATTCATGTTGCGCGACTCAACCCTGAATTCTTCTACACACTTTCTGGGGCGTGCAGCACGCCCCAAAGAGCGTGTAATACGCTTCAAATACAGCTCGCCTCGACTCAGGGGTCCGCTGCACTGAGAGAAGTCCGGGAACTAATACGTCCCGTGCGAGCCTTGAGTTGTACTTTTGAATGTTTTTATGTGAACCCTCGAATCGGGATGTCTCAAGCCCCGATGCGAAACGTGGAACGTCCTGAAGCGAGATTACGCAGAACTTTCAGTTTTTGCCACCAGTTGCTTTCTCACATGCGAGAACAATGTTTGACTGGATCGGGGAGTCTCAGCACCCGATTTGGAACAACTCAAACACGACAAGCAGAGTAGCTCATAGCGACGTCTAGCGGGAACTATTACGTCTCGGTCTTCTCTCAGTGTGCACGCCCCAGAAAAGTGTCTAGCAGAACACAGGGTTGAGTCGCGCAACATAAATCGAAAATGTGCTGCAACGCGCCCTCTTTTTTCTCAGTGCAGAGGCTACCTGAAAACGGTTTTCTATTTGTATATTGCAAGTAAGATTTAAAAGAAAAGTTTTTATATATAATGCTTTCATTTTATCAAAAGTAATGTAAATTTTGTCCAGTGAATTAAAAAATGCTATTAAATTAGTAAAAATTCGAGCAGACTTTTAATATTGCCCTCGGTAGCGCTGAGGTTAAGATTATGTGGTATTGTAAATAACCTGTTCTAAATGACGTCTTCTTTCTTCAGATACTAAATTGATATTATTGTCTTTATCATCATGCTTATCTTCGTCTTCGAAGAGTCTTCGTCGAACTTTTCTGATTCTATTTGCTTCTGGAGCTTCATAATTTTGATCTTGCATGGCAAGTCGTGCTCTGAAACAAATTAACAATAATTATAAATAAATAAAACAGTTTTAAATGGTAGTTTTAAATGTACGCTTAAACTTTTAAATATAATAGCAATAATTCGCGCGCGGCTGATTTCTCAACTCACTTTTTTAAATAAAATGAACAATTTTAAAAATATAATAGAACGTAAAAATGTTTAATTCCAATGCTTTTTTATAAAAATAAAATACGAATTGGAATATATAGTTTTAATATTATTATAATTATAATAATCATATATTCTGACATAGGGTATTCAGGAAAAAGTCAAGAATTTTTATTAAAAGTACTGAAAAATATTAAATTTTTAGATTTCATAAGAAAATTCTAAATTATTATGTCTTTTTTGTTTGACTCATAAACTAGAGTAGAGTGGGGCGAAACCACCAATTCGCTTTTATTTTTTTCGTGTTTTACGTCTTATCGACTTATCGTTCGATGTGAATAACAGTTCAGACATTCTCCGCTGGTGTCTGAAGTTTCAAGCCGTTTACCAAAATATCTGCCAAATGACAGTGACGTATGTAAAATTTTAACAATTTTCAAAAAAAAATTTTTTTACTTGATTATTGAATTATTGTTTATATAATGTAAAAATTAATAGAAGAATAGAATTTTTTTATTCATTTGAGTGTTCTAAACGCAGTGGTGTAGTTTTTTAAAATTTGTTTAAGTGTTTTGGAAGTTATTATATTTTTTCGAAAAAAGTGTTGGTGGGGCGAAACCACCAACACCACTTTAAAAATTATTTTGTCCAACGCCTTCGGGGAAATCGAATCATTATTCACTAGGTGCCACCCAATGGGAAATTTACAACTGGCGTAGTACTGCGCCAGCACTGGCAGCACTGGCGGCAAGGCTGAGAGCCAGCACTGGCATGGCACTGGGATGATAACGCCGTCCGGCGCTGCCGAAGTACTGTCTGTCAGTGCTGCCAGACAGCGCTGGCGCAGCACTGGACCAGTGCTGGCTGAGAATATTGCCGCAATAAATGCCGTATTTTTATTAATTAGTCGTAAATTCATAATTATAAATAATTTAACAACAAAATGGTAAATAATATTAATAAATAGTTATTATTCATAAAATATTTCTCTTCTTAAAGAAATTGTATTAAAGATGGAGACTAACAATGAATATAGTAAATTAAGTAGAAAAAAATTGTTTATAACATTTAAAAATTAAATAATAAACAATTACCAGTAAGTGTGCATTAGATTTTCATATTTTAGTACCTAACGATTGGAATCTAGAAATATCGCAAACCTATGAAAATAAACAAAATTGCTGACGAGGGGAATCGAACCTACGACCTACGGACTAACAGACTAACGCTCTAACCACTATGCTAACGACACATGTGTACAGAAAAGTATTAATATCTCAGTATCATTCAGACATACAATTATTGAGTCAAAGATGAGAAAAAAATAGGGATACGTTAGAAATAATAAATTGAAGTAAAATAAATTAAACTAAATTTTTAATAATTAAATTAAATTATTTTATTTATTGCATTTAACATTTTACGTAATTCTTAAATTACGTGGTAATTTTTTAATAATTTTTTATTCATAGTAAGAAGTATAATAGTATTTTAATAGGAACCAAAGTATTATTGAGATTAAAGTTTAAATTTTGTTTATAATTTTAATTTGTTTAAATAATTTATTATTTACAAAATTAGACAATTGTGTTAAATTGTTATTATTAAATTTGACAAGAATAAAAAATGAACAACTGAAAAGTAAAATATTAATTTTTTTCAATAAATTTATATTTATAAACATTCATAAACTTTTTTTATAATTTTTTTCAAGTTTATGTCAAAAAAGCAATGTTGGCAAAGAGCGTTGTGAACAATTTTTCTATACTCAGCCAGCACTTGCCGCCGTGGCTTGTCCAAGCTTTAGCGAAACAAAAATTCTGTACTGCGCCAGCACTAATTGTCGAGGCTCGGCTAGACTACGCCGAACAATCGTCTGAGTACTAAGCCAGTGGTGAACATCGGCACTACACTGGCATTTCCCATTGGGCAGTGGAGGAATATTATTGATAGTGAAATTTATGTCAAATTATGTGTATATATATATTAAATAATAAATACCTCAGATTTTGTTTATTTTATTAGAAAAAGTGATTTAGAGATGGGTATATAACTCATTTTATGTAATTCAGTATATGAACTATGAAGTGAGTTATGTACCCAGTTATGTGTGGGTTTTTGTTGTATTTCGATTGTTATTAATTAATTTTTAAGTTTTTCATTGGAAAAAGTGCAATTGGTTGAGAGGTTGCGTAAAACGGCCGTATCTCGAAAACTAAGAGAGATAAAGAGTTGAGTATATGGAGTAAAATGTAGCCAAGGAATCAATCTTTCAAACCCTTTTTGAATTGGCTCCTTATTGGCTTTAGTTTTCAAGTTATAGTCCTTAAAGTGCAAAATTGGTGATTTCGCCCCACTCTACTCTATAAAGTTACCACGAATTCTAATACAAAACCTTCAATTTTTTAAATTACAAAAATTATTTAATGAATAATTTTACACGGAAAGAAAAGGTCTGGAAGAGATATCCATGAAAATATTGTTGAGCAGAATATTGTTGTGTTATCCAATTCAATGGAAGAGACAACTTTCAGAATGGAAGCACATTCCATATTCAATGGATGAGGGAGCCATATTATATTGTTGAATCAAATATGGATGTGACATCCATAGGCATGGTTGGGCTTACAATTCATGCTATGGATTTTCACATATGGCTGCCTCATCCATATAAACTTTGGTTGGGAGATCCATAGTTAGTTCAAAATTTCGATACATGTTGCGCGCAATTCATTATCATGGCATCGATTTAAAAATGGTCGTCTCAATTTGTCCGTCGCGTCGGTTTCCTGTCACGTCTATATAATCGTGTTGTGAGTTTATTGTGTATAAATAGTGTTACAATTGTTTATTATCGTTATTGTCTATTAGTGTTTATGTAAATTCGTTTTCATGAAATATGTGTAGAGCATATAAGAAATATTATATGCTCAAATATTGTAGTTGCGTGTATAGTGTAGTGGATAGCGTTAGTGTATAGTATGCGTTAGGTCTAGGGTTCGTGTCTCCCCATCGTTTAATAATTTATTTCGTAAATTTGCGGTTATTCAATAAGTGGTGTGTATTAATTAATAAAAATGTGTATAAAATATCTCAAGTGACATAGAATTTAATTAATTAAGTGATTCAAATTTTTTTGTTTCCCATTTCCATTACAATGGATCACCCAACCATAGATCTTTTGCTGCTCCAACAATATACAGCCAGCCATAGAATATGGAAGCAGCAACCTTAACTATGGATATCCCGTATTTTTCAATATAATATGGTTGTGATATCCATGTATCTGGATGTGTCAACTATTCCTTTTTCTCCGTGTACATAAATATTTCAAAATTAATTCAATTTTAAAAGAGTTGCCTTTACAACTTTCATAAATAAATGAACTTCAAACGGTTTTCATTTCAAATTTTATAAAATTTCAATGTTGAATGAATTTAATTAAAATTTTAATGAACTTAGATTTTTGAAAAAATTTAATAATTCAAAATCTTCTAAAATTAGTTAAATTTGTCAATACATATTTAATTAATTATTAAAAATAATTAATTTATAGAAGAATTTTAGTTAAAACATTACAAAATTTCAATTTTAAAGAAGTTACAAATGATTGCAGAAATTCAATTATTTTCAAAAGTAATAAAATTCTTATCACAAAATTCAATTACAGTAGGATCTTTGAATAGTGCAGTTCTGAACAGTGCAGTCATTAGTGAGTTGAGTAGACAAGGGGTTTCGGGGGGTGAAGGGAAAGGGAATCTGTGACGTCAAATACAGTGCCGTCGCTCATTGGATTATTTAGTATCATTTAGTGGTGCCCGGTATTTAGTAGTGGGGGACCCTTAATTTTCTTGACACGGACCTGAATGTTTTAGTTTTTGCACGCTTCGAACAGTGCACAATATTCCCGACGACTGCACAGAAAAAAATGCGAATGGTAAAAACAACCACATTTGTGTAGTTAGAAAAGAAGTAGTTAAAACTACCATATTCAGCAGCATTTTAACTACACTTCCTCAGTTAGTGGAACCAAAATGAAGTAGTTGGTTTTATGTAGTTAAAATAACTACTTTACGTACTTGAAATAACTAACAGATGCTTGTAAATGGCTCAACTATAGTGTAGTAGTAAAAACTATTGTTAAAAATAGTTAATTTTACTATTGTGGTAGCAAAAATAACTATTTTGTATTAGTTGCAAACAAAATGAGACTTACTGTTTTTATATAGTAAATACAACCTCTGAAAGTTGTTACTTTTATTATTTATGTAGTTAAAACAACTATTTCTTACTAGTTGCAGAGAAAGAAAGAAATTTACTGTTTTCATATAGTAAAATCAATTGTTGAAAATAGTTATTTTTACTATTTATGCAGTTGGAAAGATCATTTTTTTCTACAGAGAAAAAACGTGAGTGCGGTAAAAACATCCACATATGTGCAGTTAAAAAAATATAGTTAAAACTACCATATTCAGCAGCATTTTAACTAAACTTCCATAGTTAGTGGAACTAAAATTGAATAGTAGGTTTTATGTAGTTAAAATTACTACTACACGTTATGATTTGTGAATAACTCAACAATCAGTAGTTAAAATTACTGTTAAAAATAGTTATTTTCGGAATTTCTGTAGTAGAAATATCCATTTCTTGCTATTTGCAAAATAAATTAAAATTTACTGTTCCAAAGAGTAAAAACAACCGCTGGAATTTGTTATTTTTATGTTTAATGTAGTTAAAAGAACCAATTCTTACTAGCTTTTAATAATTTATCTCTATGGTGGTAAGAAACATTTATTTTTATAACTACAAAAGTCATAAAAGTAACAATTTTTATGTTATTTTTACTATATGAAAATAGTAAGTTTAATTTTTTTATAACTAGTAAAAAGTGGACAATTTTACTACAGAAATTCTGAAAATAACTATTTTCAACAGTACTTTTAAGTACTGCACTATCGTTGAGTCATTTAAAATCATATGCTGGCTACATTTCAACTAAGTCCTTGAGCTTAAAAAATTAGTTACTGCAACTAAACGGAGTAGTTATTATGACTGAATCTAAGAAGAATGTCCTCAAGTACAATGCCAGTCATCGTAGCGTGCGAGCGTGGTTAGGTGGTTAGGTTATCGGTTTGCGAATGTTAGGGTCGTGCGTTCAATCCCCGGCGTTTGGGGATTTTTCTCTGTTAGGTGTATATGAATTTAATATATAAATTATATATGAACAAAAATAGGTAAGAGAAAATATAAAAAAATGGACCTCAATAATAATAAAAAACAAATAAATAATTTCATTTTACTACTTTAAATAGTTAATTTAACTATTTTTTACAGTTGTTACAACTACAATTTGTTACGGGCGCCTATGGGAACTATGAAAATTTAGTTACTGCAACTAAATGAAGCAGTTAGTATGACTAACAACAAATAGTTACGGTAACTGTTTTAGTAGTTAAATTTACTGTAAAAATGGTATTTATTACTACATTTTACAGTTAGAGTAACTATTCTGTCATAGTTCATTTTACTAAATAATGTTACGGGCGCCTATAGGAACTACAGGAAATAGTAAAAAAGTAGTCAAATTTACCATATTTTTTTTTGTGTGTGCACTATTGAAAGATCCTACTGTACGTTCAAAATTTAAAGAAATATCTTGACAAAATACCAATTATTATCTTTATAAATTAAAAAATTCTTCTTCAAAATTTCAATTATTTTCAAAAATTTTCCTCATTTCAATGATTTTTTTTTATTTCAATAAAAATACCCAAAAAAATTCAATTATTTAAAAACAATTTTACAATTTCATAAATAATAAAAATTTTACTGAAATTTAAATTTAAATTTTTGTATTTAAATAATTGAATTCTCGTAGAATTTTCTAGTAAAACTTTATTTTAAAATAAATATATTTAAAATTTTAAATAATAATTGATTATTAAAAGTATTAAAGCGTTGTAAAATTTCAATTTATTATTTTTAATACAATTTTAATCAAATTCCTTGAAAAATGTAACTATTCTAAAAAATTTTATTAAAATTCGTCAAAAGAATTCAGTTATTTAAAAATTTGTTAATAAAAATTTTATAAAAATTAAATTTTAGGAAACATTCAATTATTCAATAAATAATTTACTTTTGTATTTAAATAATTGAATTCTCGTAGAATTTTCTAATAAAAATTGATTTGAAAATGAATTTTAGTTTAAATTTTAGATAATAATAGAATATAAAACTAATTTTGAAAAATTTACAGTAACAATATTATTATAATATAAAATAATGATTTTAACACTCGATCCTCTTTAATTATTATAAAACATGAAGAAATCGATTACTCCGAGTCTCGTTGTCTTTATGTTTTATAAGAATATTTTTAAAGTTGACTAATTTCAAAAAGGTTTGAATTTGAATGTTTTGAAGAATTTATTTCCTACGAAAAAATAATAAATAAATATTTAAAATATTTAAAAAAGAAATTATTGCTTTCGCATAATTTTACAATTAAAGATATTCGTAAATAAAAACAGAACATTTTTTTCAATAAAATTTTTTCTTTTTTTTCTAAAAATTAAAAAATTTCCATTTTCATTTTCAATTAAATTTTCGAATTGACAAATATAATTTATAAACATTTTTTCCTTTATTTTGAAAAAACTTTGAATTTTATTAAAACAATTAAAGTTATGAAATAGAATCGATGCAAATTATTTCCTTATGAAAATTGAGAATTTTCTACAAAAATATCAAGAAACGGGAATATCTAATGTTTTTCTTCAGAAAAGAAAAAAATGAGTTTGTAAACAATATTGTTATTGAGAAATAAAAATTATGCATAAATTGGGTATATTTTCTACTTCTTAATATTTTTTAAAGGAAAAAAAATTATAGTTAAGTTTTATTTTTTAGAGATGTTGGATTATTATTTCTTTTCTTATGGGGCCGTTAAAAAAATACGTAACGTTATTTTTCGGAAATTTGGACCCCCCCTCCCCCATGTAATGCAATGTTGTATACATTAGCGCCATTTTTTCTGCTGACCGTAACAAATAGCTTGACCCCCCCTCCCCCCTAAAGCGTTACGTATTTTTTGAACGGCCCCTTTTAATCTATAGTACACTTTAAAAGTTTACTGTAAACTTTTACTTTTTTTTTACTTTCACACTGTAAAAGATAGATTCAAAATTTTAAGCTAAAACTTTATAAATTTTTAGCTTAAAATTTTGAAAATATAAAAGTTACAATTTTCTTTCTAATAATCAATTATTTAATAATTATTTTATTTGCAAATTTTTTATTAGAAGCATCAATAATAATGAAGTTTTATGTAAATTATTTCTATTATACCTCAAAATAGTTTGTTAGCATTTAGTCATTTTGTAATTAAATACTTATTGATTAAAAGAATGAATGGGTCACATTGACCCAGAGTGTACTCTATGGTAGAAAAAATAGGAGCGTGTTCTCGATGCGGTTTAAAGGATTATTCCTATTTATAAATTCGAGTCTTGACATAAGTATTATAGGTATATTTACATTATGCCAATATCGATGATAAGAGTTGATTAAATATTTATATTAGCAAATCGTATTGCCACCGTATTTTCATATAAATCTTGTTTGAATTATTTACTAATTTACTTATCAGTTAATAAGACCAAAAAAATTTTTTAGACATACTTTTGGTTTAACTAATATATATATATATTTAAAATTTATTAAACCTAAATAAAAGAATGTATAGTTTGACGATAAGTCGAGGTTTGTCGGTGATTGTGCCGTTAGTCTGATTGCATGTGGAATGCGTACACTGCACAACTTCCGGAGTACCTTGGCATTAACATAGGAAAGCGTTTATTTTGTAATTTTTTCCTTTGTGCATTTATAGTCACCGTGCTTTGTGATATTATTAAACTATTGTTGCATATATTACAATAAACACAAATATATGATATAATTTTAGAATAATATATTACTTAAATGACGAAACTAAAATGCTGACAAGAAGATAATAATTATTAAGAATTTATGTTTTTTAAAAATTTTTAATCAAAAGATGAAAATAAAAATATACAGTTTATATAGAAAAAAAAATAGAAGAGGAAACATGTCCCAACTCTCTCTTGAGGATCTCTATAGATTCATGTACACTGTAAAAAGTTTAGGGAGTTAACGGACTCGGGAGTTGGGAGGGAAATTTTTCGAGTTAAAAATCAACTCCAAAAGAGAGTTAATTTCTAACTCCCTTCATTCAACACCCGCGCAAGTTATTTTTTCCTTGGGGAGTTAGCATTTGGGTGTGAAGTTTTAACTCTCTTTATTTAACTCCCCTGGCATCAACTCCCCAATGGGTGCGACTTTTATAGAATCCCCTGGGGAGTTAACATTTAACTCCCTTTTTTTACAGTGTAGTGTAGGAGGTAGAATGAATGTGTATAATTATGTTTTCCACTCGAAATTTCTCAGGCTGCGCATTATAAACAATGTTAAAAGTGCTAAAAAACAATTTTTCGATGACCGTTCCTTTCTATAACACTTTACAAAAAAAGTAGTTATTGTAAGTTATAGAGCTCGAAAATACCTTTAAAATCAAGGATCTTAAATTAAAATTGGTTCATTTGTTCCCTTGTAAATGAATTTAAACTACTAAAATGTCACTTATAAAGTGTCACTAGGTTACAATCCGAAATCATTGCGATATTTTATGGTACGGTTGAGGATCTAGAAATTAGCTGAGATAGAAATATCTTTATCCTTATTCGTATAGCAAGTCACTTTTAAAACACAGTGTGAGACCCAATCAGACACCAACTATTAAGTTAAGAAAATAGTTATTGGATTCATAATCAATAAAAAATAAAAAACCATTTTTACTTTTCATTTTAATTTATTTAATAAATGTTTAAACAAATTATCGAAAAGTTTAATATTTTTAAAAACTTACAACATTACTGCAAAAACAAGTGGCTCATTTTGAGACCTTTTGTCCTCATATTTGAAACACATAGATGTCTTGTGTCCACATATTTGAAACATATGGGCAATTCCACGCAAGATTTACCTATGACCTTGAAAATTCGGTTAAACATATTTTTTTCTCAATCTATATGGAAAAAAAGAAATACGTGTTTTTTTATTTTTGTTTAATCGCCCAAATTTTCGAGTTATGAATTTTCGAAATTTTGGATTTGTAACTGTAGACATATTTTTAGTAGCTTATAAGTCTGAAAATATTGAGTTTAGAAAAAACTTGTCAAGGAATGAAAGTTTTAGTTTTCTTTCAACTTTTAAAAAATGTAAAAAAAAAATTTTTTTTAATTTTTTAATAAAAAATTTTTTTTTTTATAAACAAATTAATTTTTTTTAACTTTGGACCCCTTTTTTTTAAATTTATTTATACCTTATAATATACAGAAGATTTTCCAAAAAGTTTTGGAGTGGGCCGACGCGTTTAATGAGTTGTACAAAATTTTCAAAAATCACGTGCAAGGTGCTCGCGTTCTACGAAACGCCTCACAATGGTATTTTTTTACAATTCACTTCTCAAAAAATGTCTACAGACTAAAATTTTTAATCGATTCGAGTGTTTTTTGTTTTAAATAAAAGGAGAACAATTTCTGAAGATATCCCTCCATGCAAACCTAAGAATCTTCAATTGTTTATAATTTTTTTTTAAAAACAAAAGTTTAACAAATTAATTGTGTTGTTTCCTTTAAAAATGAAAGATTATTTTCTTATTTTGCTACTACATATGTCCTAAATCAGATTCAATTAATATAATATATGACCACCAGATAAATAGTAAATCATAAAATAATTAATTTAAACTGTTATAAATAATATTAGTAAACAAATAGTTAACTTTGGTTCCTCTCTATAAAAAACTTTGTTCTTTCATATTCATATTGTACTTTAGGTTCATTTAATGAATACATCTCCCTTTCGTTAAAAAACAATTTTTAATTGTTATAAACAATAATAGTTAACAAATAATGAATTTTGGGTCCTCTGCACCAAAAAGAATTTTTTTTATAGTTTTCATTGAAGTTAATTGCAAAGAATGTTTGTGTCAAAATAAAACAATAAACATTTTAATGTAAAATATATATTAATTTCATTTATTTTATTTTAATTAATTTTTTTATTTTAATTTTCAAAAACACAAGGAAAGAAAAAAAAACATTTAATACAAATTTATAAATTAGATTATTTATTTGTTATAGTTTATACAACAAACATACAAAGGAGTATCGTCCTTGAAGCATATAAAGTTCGCCACATTCATAGAAAATGAAAACGAAACCGACAACTTATTTAAGCATCTGAGTTCGCTAGACAAGATGAAAACAACATCTCTCTTGATCTAATACTCAACATTTCGATTATTATTTTTATATAGCCTTTGATTAAGGAAGGATCATTTGTACTTAGGTTTGTTATCCATTTATCTGATGGGTTTATCAAATCCGTGTTAAAAGTTTCCGATTATTTATGTCGAATAGAGTTATAAAGAGGGCAGATTGCCAGCATGTGGATTAAATTTTCTGCTTCTAAATTACAGAAGTGACAGTGATTATTAAATGGAACAACAAATCCAGATCTTTTAGCAAAAATTCTAGAATTGTAAATATTTAATAACCTAATTTGAGCCCAAACTTGTTTGTAATAAATATGCATTCTTTTAAAAATATACGACTCACTACTAGAGTGGCATGGTAATACAGGCCAAATTTGAAGACAGCTCGAAGAATTCAAATAGTCTTCATCCATTTTCTTTAGACCCCTTCTTACTGCAGTGAGCATTAACTCTGAATTGTTTGCAATATTTTTTAATGAAAATTGCTTCCAAACTTTCTCTAAATCAAAATAGGCAAACCTGTTTTTTTACTTGTAAATACCAATTACAAGAACATTTGTCCGCGCGTGTCTCCGCGAAATTCATCAACTCTAGCACACAAATTTTTGGATATCTCGTTTGCTCCATTTCATCCAGTTTTTTAAACCACGCCAGTATTGATTTTAACATTTTATATTCTATTGGAAGGGTGTTAGTTTCCATTCTAATCGCTTTATTCGGACTGTTCTTTGGGAGACATAACAATTTTTTTAGAAATCGAATTTGAATTTGTTCCAGGTCATCCAAAAAATTGATGCCCCATATATTACTAGCATACATAATAGTGCTTATAACAAAACTCTCAAAAAGTTTATTGTATGTCTCCCAAGTGTCCGCTTTTAAATTCTTAATAATTTTTAAGCAAGACGAGATAGCCTCGTCTGGTGGTGGATTGGTTTGTGGATCCTTTTACTCTACCTAAATTGGCCGAAAAATCAATCGAATCTGAGAAAATAACTCCAAGATAATTAAATTCTTTTACAACTTCTATCGAGCCATCCTCAAATTTAAATGCTTTGATGTTATTAGAGTTTCTTTCCTTTGAGAAAATCATTATTTTTGTTTTTTGAATATTTACTTTCAATTTGTTTAGTTTACAATACTTTGATAAAGCCTTTAACTTTCGGGAGCATTCAACTGGGGAAACTGCAAATATGACAAGGTCATCCGCGTACGCCAATAAGAATATTTCCACTATTTTGTTAATTGTTATGCCTCTACATCCTTCCTCAATCAAAAACTCTTCTAAGTCTCTAATGAATAATTATTTCGGACATGTGTAGTAGCAAAATAAGAAAATAATCTTTCATTTCTAAAAGAAACTACGCAATTAATTTGTTAAACTTTTGTTTTTAAAAAAAATATAAACAATTGAAGATTCTTAGGTTTGCATGGAGGGATATCTTCAGAAATTGTTCTCCTTTTATTTAAAACAAAAAACACTCGAATCGATTAAAAATTTTAGTCTGTAGACATTTTTTGAGAAGTGAATTGTAAAAAAATACCATTGTGAGGCGTTTCGTAGAACGCGAGCACCTTGCACGTGATTTTTGAAAATTTTGTACAACTCATTAAACGCGTCGGCCCACTCCAAAACTTTTTGGAAAATCTTCTGTATATTATAAGGTATAAATAAATTTAAAAAAAAGGGGGTCCAAAGTTAAAAAAAATTAATTTGTTTATAAAAAAAAAATTTTTTTTATTAAAAAATTAAAAAATTTTTTTTTCTTACATTTCTTAAAAGCTGAAAGAAAACTAAAACATTCATTCCTTGACAAGTTTTTTCTAAACTCAATATTTTCAGACTTATAAGCTACTAAAAATATGTCTACAGTTACAAATCCAAAATTTCGAAAATTCATAACTCGAAAATTTAGGCGATTAAACAAAAATAAAAAAACACGTATTTCTTTTTTTTCCATATAGATTGAGAAAAAAATATGTTTAACCGAATTTTCAAGGTCATAGGTAAATCTTGCGTGGAATTGCCCATATACATATATATATATATATATATATATATATATATATATATATATATATATATATATATATATATATATATGTGTGTCTCATTTTAAGGCGTTATAAAATGACTCACACATTTAGCACTTCATTTTGAGACACGATATGTGTTTCAAGTATCCGTCTCACAGTAACCCACACAGCACATGATATTTCCTGAATACTTCCTGAATATTTCACTGAAAGATTGAAATATTTCATTGCAAGATTCAGGAAATATTTCTGCAAACAGGAAAATGTCCGCTTATGTAGGAATATTGACGCGAAAATTGAGAAAATATTTCATTGAAATATTCCTGCAATATTACACATAAAGATTCTGCAATATTGTGAAAATATTTCAAAAAATGGAAAAAATTTGTTAAACACCTCAAATCAATAGGAATTTTCTGAAATATTTTAAAACCCATAGGATATAGTAAGCCAAAAACTACTGCGCAACTCTACAGGCCATAGAAACTGAGTTCGACCAGTGCGCATCATTTCAGTTGAATATTTCCAAAATATTTCAATGAAATATTTTCTCAACTTTCGCGTCAATATTCCCACATAAGCGGACATTTTCCTGTTTGCAGAAATATTTCCTGAATCTTGCAATGAAATATTTCAATCTTTCAGTGAAATATTCAGGAAGTATTCAGGAAATATCATTTGCTGTGTGGGAAGAAAACGTTTTATATATCTTATATATATGTATAAGCATTGAGTCACCTTTAATGTTTTAGAATGAGACACGAGATGAAATTAAATGTTTCAATATAAGACAGATTTTGTATCTCAACTCATTTTAAGAAACGAGTGAGATACCAGTTTTTGCAGTGATCGAACGATTCTAAAATAAAAAATAGTCCAAAGTTAATAAAGTCAAAAAAAAATATTTAAAAAAACCGCTGCCAAGTTGCATATTTTTATTAGGTATAATTTTGGTGCTCATTTCATAAACACTTTGCTTCCTCATAGAGACAATAATAATATAAATATATGAATAACTTTTTTATAAATATGGTAAAAGTGATTAAATAGTGAGTCAATCAATGTATTTTTAAATGCCCTACAAGATAGTTATAATTATTTAGAGAAAAGTTTTCAAACAAAAAAGTTGAGAAAATGTCATTTTCCACAATTTTTGGTTTTTAAAATACCAATAATTTCGAAATTTATGATCGAATTAGGTTCAAAAATAGGTCAATCGAAGCGATATTCAATGCTCTATAAGTTGGTAATGATACTTTTAAAGTTATTTCTACCTTTTTCAACAAAATTTTCAAAAAAGTCTTATTTTCTAAAATTTTAGAATTTTAAAAGTTTAACATCTCCGGTTAATATTGACGAAAAATGTTCAATGAAAGCTCAAAAGATGCGTCTGAAAAAATTCTACAAAATTATGGAAAAAAACTTATATGTGTCCGAAAATTTTTTTAAAGTTATGGGCAAAAACCGTTTTTCTGCAAAATTAAAAATTAAAAAAAAATATAGTTAAACTTTATTAATCTATCTCAAAGTACTCTCACTTTATGTCTGCACATGAGACCTACAATTTTAAAAAAATTTATCCCTAAAGATCTTCATAATCTCGAGATATTTTTTGAAAATGTGTTTTTTAAACTCCTGAGGTTAAATAACATAAAGATGTGTCAAAAAATCGAATTTAATATTTATTTTGAATTTTTTTTCTTGGATATTTTGGTCTGGATATTTTGTATTGGACTTTTTTGTCCTATATTCCTAATTAGTGATTGTTGTCGATTCTACTATGTTCTGCTTTTCTGGTATATAGTCTGACACTTTTGTTTCTTCGATCCAATAGATCTCTTTTTATTTTTTGAAACATTAAAATAACGGCCTTATTTTAAGGGATTCAGGCTGTCTGAAATTAGGTTGCAACGTTTATTAATCAGTCAATGCTGAACTTATGCAATAAATTTTGGAAGAGTTTACACTGAATCTGACGATGTTGAATTTAAGACTGATCTTAAATTAAGAAATTTTTGTTGCTTGAAATTCATTTTCAAGCAAAGAAATGAACAATTTTATAATAACACCCGTAATTTGAAAGGTATTTTTAAGTTCTATAAATTTTAATAACAACTGTTTTTTATAGATATAGGTATTGTAGAATGGAACGGTTATCCCTCACTACATGAATCCTGTCAAAACTCAGGTTTTAATTTTGGCAAAACTTTTTAATATCGTTTTCATATTTTTCTTCAATGAAAAATAAAAATTTGTTTATTTTATTTTAATATTTATTATTATAAATTTTAATTTCGTAGTGACCAATAATACAAAATAAATGTTAGTTTTTCTAAATAACCTTTCATTGCAAATATAATATACGACCAATTTGTCTTTAATAATTACTAATTTTTCACCTACAATTACTTAACTTACATTTGCTAATTACGTAATAACAATAAACTGAAATACACAGTTGCCACTATATAAAATAAGCTATTCTTAGAACAAAAACATTTTGAATGAGACTATAACAAAAGTATAAATGCAACTGCTTATATCTGATAACATGAGCAATCAAATTTCTCCTTGAAAACATAATTTCTAAAAATATATTTTTTTCACTTCAACTGCAAACAATAAAGAAAAACTATTAACAGTTCATAACTGATTTAAAAACCAATAAATATATTAAAAATAAAAAATATATTTAAAGTACTTACGAAATAGGTAAATCTCTCATTATTCGTCGTAATTGAATATTTCTATTGTATTTTTTTATTTATTTTACGAAAATTTTTTATTAAAAATTTTGCTTTTCACACAATTTGGAGGTTATGAAACTTTGACATTTGTTTTTTTAGCTTTTAACTACAAGTACAACTATTTTAATATTTGGTTTTTCAAGTTTTATAATTTTTGGTTTAATATAAAAATTATTTGAGTTTTTTTTTGCTGTATTAGTTAAGGTTTTTAAAGTTTTTGAGATATTTTTGACACTACAGAAAGAAACTTGGCGTCACTGGTGGTGAATCGCAAACGAACCAAATGTTTGAAATCGATAATTTCAGTCATTCGAGGGGGTGGCTTATACATAAGGGTAGAAATGTTGCGCGCGCAAACCTAAGCAACGTGCACCGCACCGGTATAGAATCCCTTTAATATTTTAAATCTCCAACCTCGTGTGTATTTAAATATCTGTGACTTCGGGTTATGTTATTTTGATTGTATGGTGTAGCATGGCGTAGTAATATACGCATATGCGAAAATTCATGTGTCTAATTTTACGTTTGAAATTAAATAATAAAATCATTAAATTTAATTTAACTAATGTTATTAATTTACTTAAAAATAACATTACAATAAATATTATAGCTAATTTTTTTACTTTTCAGATGTAATATTTTTTTATTTCGAAATATGTGTACGTCCGCATGAAAAGGGACCACTCTGACACTATTAGATTTATCTACATATGGCTCAACTTCAACAGTAGAAGTTTTTAATTTTATGATTGTCAAGCAGGCAAACCTTACTAACCGTCCTTTAACCCTAACATACATTACATTCATCCTCGCCAATCTTATTTGAACCTAAAAAATTGGTTCTGAAATTCTAAGTGCAATATAAATTTAATTCCCAGGAGTTTAAAGCATCTTTAATCATTCGCATTGTCCCAAAAATTTCATTTTTCGTTCTCGGAAATAATCATAAAAATAAAACCAAAAAATACTAGTTATCTTAAACTAAATCTGTACAGGATGTTTAGCTTGCTGGAACTGAAGTGGTATATGAACCATAGGGTGTCCGTTATTTCCCAAGTTAGCTATTTTCATTTGGGTATCGTCAAAATCGTTTCCTTTTGAACTAAAAACAATTCTAGAAACTAGAAAAAAATTTTACGATGCCGTTTAACCCTGCCTAAATAACAATACTTTTCCCACTTAAATAACATGGGATTTTTGCACTTTTTAAAAAATAATTTTTATTTCGTTTATAATACCCTTTGATTAACCAACAATGCTGATTTTGCTTCTATTATGATTCATTTAGATAGAGAAATTTTCATATTATCGCGAAAAATGTATTACACAAGTTTTAAAAAGGTCAATTTCATTTTTATTGAATTTTCTGATTATTTTGCTAAATCTACTTATTAATTAATTTTTATTCGGTATTTCATTGAAAGTTTCTTGTTTTATGCATCCAATTGGACCACAACAATAATTTCAAGTCATAAACTATCCAAGAATCACACAGTATAGACTGAATCCATTTCAAATCAGGCATGTCGACTAACTTCATGTTATAGAAAAGAAATTGTTTTGCTTGTCATTTTTTTTCTTTTGAGTATAATTTAATTTTCTTTCTTGGGTCTTGTAGATAGTTTTATCCTCTTCACAATCCAGTTTGAAATTTGAAAAAATATTTAAAATAATAAAAATAGGGGATGATTTTCTGAAAATAAATAAGATCAATTTTCTCAAAAACATCACATTTTTTTGTTATCAAATTTTTACTACAAATTCTTAAAATAATTATGAACATTTCCTATGAATTTTAAGCGGGCTAAACCATTCTTTCAATCAAGACAATTTTTTAAAATATTTATTTTTGCAAATTTTTAAATTGTTAACTTGCATTTTTAAAAACAAATAAATCGTTATAACATTGTTGACGTGAACGTTAACAATTTGAAAATTTGTAAAAAAAAATTTTTTTAAAAAATGACAAACAAAACAATTTCTTTTCTATAACATGAAGTTAGTCGACATGCCTGATTTGAAATGGATTCAGTCTACTGTGTGATTCTTGGATAGTTTATAAATTAAAATTATTGTTATGGTCCAATTGAATGCATAAAATAAGAAACTTTCAATGAAATACCGAATAAAAATTAATTAATAAGTACATTTAGCAAAATAATCAGAAAAACCAATAAAAATAAAATTGACCTTTTTAAAACTTGTGTAATAAATTTTTCGCGATAATATGAAAATTTCTCTATCTAAAGGAATCATAATAGAAGCAAAATCAAGCATTGTTGGTTAGTCAAAGAGTATTATAAACAAAATAAAAATTATTTTCTAAAAAGTGCAAAAATCCCATGGGGGCCGTCCATAAATTACGTAAGTTACTTTTTTGGTAAATTTGACCACCCACCCCCCTTTGTAAGATTTTTTACATACATTAGCGCCATTTTTTCTACGGTTCGTAAGATTTAGCAGACCCACCCCTCCCCCCAAAATGTCTTACGTAATTTATGGACGACCCTATGTTAATTAAATGGGAAAAGTATTGTTATTTAGGCAGGGTTAAACGGCATCGTAAAAATTTTTTCTAGTTTCTAGAATTGTTTTTAGATCAGAAAGAAACGATTTTGACGATACCCAAATGAAAATAGCTAACTTGGGAAATAATGAACAAATATACAAAATTATAGTATTGGGATTTCTAAATTTTTCACCCAAAAATTTGTTACAGTCAAAATACAATTATCACATTGCCATAAACCCATTTTCTTGGCAGTTTTTCGTCAACTACGACTGATACAAAGCCGATTATATCAACCTCATAAATAAAATGGTTTTCAACAAAAGAAAATACAAAAAGAAACAAGAGCAAAATATAAAAAAGTCAAATTAAGTGAGGAACGATTTCTAAAAACAAATACATAGCTAGAAGCACGAAAATCTTATATTATATTAAAATGTTTCCTTCGTCCACAAAATTTTTCGTTCAACGTTTTCAACAATATGTACACTACCGTCGGGAATTATCGGTACGGCTGCACACGCACGGCCCAAAAACATACCAATCTTTAAATCACGATTTTTTTGTAAATACAAATATCAGAAAATTAACAAATATACCATTCGAAAGATTATTAAATACTACGATTAATGGCACATATCTGAAAATTTTAATAATTTATACAAAGATTGCAGCAATCGACAAATTTGACAAAAAAATTTTAAAAATAAAATTTTTTTGGAAATTTTTTCAACCCCTGCACATTTTTTAAAAATTGTAGAAAAAATTTGAAACTAACATAAGTGTGATTATACAAGTCTCATCTTTAATTTAAGACCAAAAGAGTTTAAAAATTTTATTCGGTTCGAGAGATATCATTATAAACGTCCGAGCATGTTGTTTGACAAATGCATTGAATTAGTCGATTTTGAACGGTTTTTGGCTGAAAATGCTCGTCCGTTTATAATGATATCTCGCTAACCGATTAAGATTTTTGAATTTTTTAGGTCTTAAATTAAAGATGAGACTTAAATGATCACACCTATATAAGTTTCAAACTTTTTCTGCAATTTTTAAAAAATGTGCAGGGGTTGAAAAAATTTCCAAAAAAATTGTATTTTTAAAATTTTTTTGTCAAATTTGTCAATTGCTGCAATCTTTGTATAAATTATTAAAATTTTTAGTTATGTACCATCAATCGTAGAATTTAATAATCTTTCGAATGGTATATTTGTTAATTTTCTGACATTTGCATTTACAAAGAAATCGTGATTTAAAGATTGGTATGTTTTTGGGCCGTGCGCGTGCAGCCGTACCGATAATTCCCGACGGTAGTGAACACTAAAAAATATATATATATATATATATATATATATATATATATATATATATATATATATATATATATATATACACGGAAAGAAAAGGTCTGGAAGAGATATCCATAAAAATATTGTTGAGCAGAATATTGTTGTGTTATCCAATTCAATGGAAGAGACAACTTTCAGAATGGAAGCACATTCCATATTCAATGGATGAGGGAGCCATATTATATTGTTGAATCAAATATGGATGTGAAATCCATAGGCATGGTTTAATTAATTGAGTGATTCTAATTTTTTTGTTTCCCATTTCCATTACTATGGATCACCCAACCATAGACCTTTTGCTGCTCCAACAATATACAGCCAGCCATAGAATATGGATGCAGCAACCTTAACTATGGATATCCCGTATTTTTCAATATAATATGGCTGTGATATCCACGTATCTGGATGTGTCAACTATTCCTTTTTCTCCGTGTATATACTAATTTTCATTTAAAAATCCATTTTAAGACGTTTTTTAAGGGTTTTTATTAAAAAAAATTTTTGAAAAAAAATTTTTTTTACAACCACTTCCAAGCTTGAAAAATTGATAATGAAAGGGGTATAATATTTATACCCCTTCCAACAATACGTTAATTACTCACACATATGAATTCCTAAGAAAATTCTGAATTTTTGATGACGTTGAAGTCCACAACGTTTATCAACGAAAAAAAATTTTTTTTAAATAGAAGATTTAACTAATATAACAGATATCAAAAGAAAAGTCACAAACACAACAGAAAGCAAATATCAAAACTCAAAATCATAAAAAATTACATTTTTTTACAAACTTAAAATACCAACAATATGTATGCAAACTAGACCAACTTGACAACAACATATGTAAAAATTAGAGTTATGAATTGACCAAGGATTTTATTTTTGGAAATGACTCCTAGTGAGTCTCCTAATCATCCTGGAGAATTTCAAAAAAATCGACACCCGGAAACTCTCAATTTTTTGCCCTAATAAATCGAAAAATTAGGTAAAAATAGAGAAAAAAAATGGCAAAATTAGAGTTATCAATTGACCAAGGATCTTATTTTTGGTAATGGCTCCTAGTGAGTCTCCTAACATTCCTATACACAATTTCAAAAAAATCGCTGCCCGGAAACTCTCAATTTTTTGACCTAAAAAATCGAAAATGGTTTCTTTTTTGCTATGAAATCACCACGAATTCTAGTACAAAACTTTCAAATTTTTCTATTTCCGACAGTAATATTTCTTTTTAAATAACTTCATTCTTAAAAAACAATCATACAATTATTGTTATTTATAAATTATTTATTGAATAATTTTATTTAAATATTTCAATATTAATTGCCATTTAAAAGAACTGAGTTTACAATTTTCAAAAATAGATGAACTTCAAAAGGCTTTAATTTGAAATTTCATAAACTTTCAATTTTTAATGAATGTAATTAGAAACTTTAAAAAACTTAGATTTTTTCAAAATTTTAATAGTTCAAATTCTTCTTGAAATTAGTTAAATTTATCAATATATCGTCGGTTGGGTGCAGAAAGATGCCAATTCAGACTAATTAACAAATAGAAATTTTTTTTAAACAAAATTTTTTTTTCACACAAATTTATGTTTATTTAAGTAATATATGTCGATTTTGGTAAAAATTATTTTGAATTTAACAATTACCATTGTTATGAACAATTACATGAACAATAATCAAGTTTCTTTGACGTTTGTAAACATTTTATGCATTTTTTTAAACATAAAATGTTTATATAATATGTACATTCTTTCAAAAACTTTAAAAATTTATTAGCACAAACAATTACATTTGTAATTACACAATTATTTTTCTTATGTTAACGAGTTTAAAGTCATGTAGAGCTCTACTTGATTATTGCTAACAAGATTATTGTTCATGTAATTGTTAATAACAATGGTAATTGTTAAATTCCAAATAATTTTTACCAAAATCGACATATATTACTTAAATAAACATAAATTTGTGTGAAAAAAAGAAATTTTTTACAAAAAAAATTTCTATTTGTTAATTAACATTGTTCGCAACAATTTAAATAAATTGTATTATACATTATTATTTGTCTGGTGGTCATGCTGGACTAATTTAAATTGATTCCAATCATCTGCAACGAAAAAATAGAAAAATTAACATGATTTTTTCTAAAAATATTGTAAATTATTAACTTTGAATAACAAAAAAAAATATAAACAATTTAAAATTCAAAAATTGGTTTAGAGGAATCTCTTAGAAATTTTATTCCCTTCAATTTAAGACCAAATCCATGAAAATCCGATAAAATTTGTAGGTTCCAGACAATTTTAAACAGTAAATTGTAAAAAATGACAATGTGCGCGGGGCGAGTTTAACGTCATTTAAAGCTCTACAAAGCTGCAGTTTTTAATTAATAACATTTTTCTAATTGAGGCTTATTTTTCTTCGAAAACGGTTTTACACTCGGAGACATTTAAGGAATAGAATTAAATTTTTTTTTTTTTGTTAGGACGTAAAGAACATTATGTTTATTAACATTTTATAAACAAATTATATAAAAAATTATAAAAAACAAAAAAATTTAAAAACAAAAAATATATTCAAATAGTACAATCCAAGACGAAAAAAACCCATATTTTAATTTTAAAATCCGTCAACTGGAACTCGAGAAAAAAATTTGTTAATGAAGCAGTACTAAAAAATTCAATTGTTAATAACTTTTACAAAAATTATTTTTTGCCTTAATATTTTCAGGGATTCTTCTTAACGATATTAAGAGTCAATAAAAACTATTTTGGTTCAAAAAAAATTTTTTTAGTTTCAGGTGGTCCGTTTGAGAAATTCTGACCCATTGAGAAATAAAAATCATGCATAAAATGGATATATTTCTTATTTCTTAATCATAATTCTTAACAATTAACAATTTTCTAATATTTTTTATAAATAAAAAGCATACAAATTTGTATAATTTAGATCAGTCAAACGAAGTTTCTTATAAAAAGCGTACAAAAAACAAAATTTATTTGTTAATCATAACTTTTAAAAAAATTTTTAATTTTCCAATTTCAAATATTATTTTATTATAAATCATGAAAAATACCTGCATATTTTCTATTTGTCAAACAATATTTTCTAAAGAAAAAAAACAAAACCATACGCAAAAGTCAAACTTCAGATGTGGACAAACAGAATGAATGAATTATTGATTATTATTATTATTATATATAATAATCGTCGTGATTCCAGATTTCCGGATCTCTGTCCACACTTGAAGTTAGTTATGGTTATTCTTTTGTTTTTTATACGTTTGTTTTGAAAATTAATTTTTGTGGGTTAAGTATTAGCATTTTTTATATTTTTAAATGTCAAATTTTTCAATGTTTATGTTATTATTGTACAGTGCTGCCAGATTGGAAGAAATATAGTAAAAACTTGAAGATTGTTTGAAAATGTTGTGAAGGCTGTGTATATATCAAGTAATTATGAAAATATTTATAAACATTTAAATAATATAAATAAACCATTTTTTAAAGATAAATTATAATTTTTGTTCTTTACGTTTTTATGATTATAATAATAAATGTAATAATTATTAATTACTAAAGTAATTGTTACTGTTCCATTTATTATTTTGCAAATCAAAAAATGTTATATTTTCAAATATAAACATTAATTTTTTAATTTCAGATTAACTACATAATTAACTATTCTTGTTTATTATTTTCAAAAATGTTAATAAGAGTTTTCGAAAGAATTTAATTATTTAAAAAAAAATTTTTATAAAAATCAAATGACTAATTATTTCCAAATTTTTCAATAAAAACTTTGCAAGATTTTAGTCATTTTCAGTGCATTAATTTTTAAAATTAAAAACATTAAAAACTTTTACTTTCAAATTGCGAACAGATTCAAACACAGCAATATTAATTTATTTCTTTATAATTCTTTGTGAAATTTATTTTCTTTTATCATATTCTAGAAAAAATTATAACCAAAATCTGAAGAAAGTTTTTTGATTAATTTAAAGATTTCTGAAGATAAATAAGAAAATTCTGAAGATTTGTCGTTTCAATCATCTGGCAGTACTGTTATAGTGTTTGATTCAATTTTTAGCTTTACAACTATCATTTACTCTAAAGGTAAATACTTTTCTATAATTTAATGTTAACATTAATTTTATTTTTATAAATTTCTTAATGCAGAATATTTAGTTTTTTAACTTTTTAATAAATTTTTAACTTGCAAAACTCTAAATAATGTAATTGTTAAAAATATAATATTTATTTTTCATAATTTAAAATTATTAATTATTTTCATAATAATTTAAAATAATTACTATATTATTAAAGACTACAACATAAATTTAAATTATCAAAGTATATTTTATAAAATAGTAATTTAATACAAGTTTTATATTTATATTTTTTATTACATAAAAATATTGTCTAATGTCATGTTTATTTTATGAACTTTTAACGTGTCTTAATTTTCATGTTTTTAATTAATACGTGATTTATAGAATATTCAACAAATCAATGAAAATATATTGTCAATTTTTTCAATTAAAAATTTATTACATCAAATATCTATTCCCAATATTTAAATAATGTTAACATTAAATTATGGACACATACCTGCCGAGTAAATAATAATTATAAAGTTAAAAATTCAATTAAACAACCAACCCGTGCAGAAAAATGATGAGGGCCCTCGTGGATTGCCCTCTTGCCATGTGGAATCCGAATGGCAATCCACGCAGAGCCCTCGAAGGCGTGACATGCTTTCCCTCATGGGTGCCCTCGAGGAAAATCCTCATGGATTCTATATGGATTTTCCACGCGGTGCCCTCGTGGATTTCATAAAATGCCCTCAACTTTATTTTCAATTAAATTAATAAATTAATTATTTATTAATAACGAATTAGTCCAATTATTGATAAATAACATTCTTATTTAACAATTTTTACTTTTTTTAATTGAATCATGACCAAAAAAAAAAAAATCTGACGCACGCGGGAATTGAGCCTACGACCTACTGACTACCAGACAACACTCTTACCACTATGCTACGGGACCTACTTGAAAATTATTGCTTTATTGTAGGTGACTTGCTGACTTGCTTTTGATGATTCAATAAATTATTTATTGACACTAATACACCATGACAAATAATTAAATAGTTTAATAATAATAATAACAATATCAATAATATAATAATAGACCATAAATATTCATAAATTAATATTTTTATAATTTCAAAAAAAAAAATGTCAAAACATTTGTGTTAAAAACGCGTTTTTCATAGTTTAAAATCATTATAAACATTAATTTTTTTTTTTTTTTTTAAATTTTTTTTTTTGGACTTAGAAATTTTTTCTAGTCAATGATGTGGGCAATCCATGAGGGCCCTCGCGTGGGCCCTCATGGATTTGCCCTTAGGTAAGTTTAATATTTTCAAAAAAAGTAATATTAAATATTTGTTGAAAACGTATTTTTCATTGTTTAAAATGATAATAAACAATAATTTTTTGTTGCAAAAAAATTTTTTCGTTTGGACTTAGAAAAATTGTTGAGCAGGGCATTCATAATGGCTAAGAGCAGGGGCCCTGCTGGTGCCCTCGTAAATTTCCATAACTTTGTGATAGGATTTCTGGAAAAATGTCACTTAATGTTTATTTCAGGTGCTTTGAAACGTAATTTAATGCATTCTGAACTAAAGTTTTTCAACAAAAAAATTTTTTTTTTAAACTTAGATAAATTTTTGAGCAGGGCAACCGTAAGGGCAAAGAACGGGGCCCCTGCTGGTGCCCTCGTGGATTTCTCCTCATGGATCTTCCACGAGGGCCCCCGACGGGGGCCCCGGAGCTGTGGGGCTCGAACGTGGCTTTTTCCACACGGGAATATATAGAATTAAAATGTAGGGGCTATCATACGCCTAAAATTTATCTGAAATTTTTTTTTCTTTGTTTCTAAAAACGAATTTAGAATATTTTTTTTATGCTTCATTATAATATTATATTACATCTTGTAATTAAATAATTAATGCAAGTTATAGTTTGTATTTATACTATAGATATTTTGTTTTCCAAAGAAATTAGAATTAAAAGTTGTTAACTTTATTATTTTTCAATTAATTTAATTTTTTGCAGTTATGGTAGTTTCAAAAGATACGGAATTTTTTGTTTAAAAAGCTAAGTGAATAATTATTTTTTTAATTTTTGGAACAATTAAAATTTTCGTAATCAAAATTATTTTGAAAATAAAAGTATAAAATATGTAACAATTTTTGCGAGATTCAATTTTCTTCGTACAACATGAAAGTTTAACAGCAGTAATAGTATTTTAACAAAATTTATAGGATTCACTTAAAATTCGTTTCTAATACGTTAAATATGACATTAAAATTTAGAAATTCAAAATAGAACTTCCATTTGTCTGACTTTCTTCTAATTTATCGGACTCAGTGATTTCTGGGGTGAATTTGGTAAAGTTCTAAAATGATTAATTTCTATGTTGAATTCGTTATTTTGAATTTAGAAAATCTGATGTTAATTTAATTATTTTTTCGTTATGCACGACAAAAAACATTTACCTGGATAAACTACAGATTTCACTTTATTAGCGAAATTTTTCAGTGCTTCAATTAATACTTTAAAAAGTATATTTAAATTAAAATGGCTTTATATTGTTTAAAATAAGCAATGTAAAAGATAAAATTTGCTCAAAAAATAATTTTTCACCTCCTGCGGGTTACCGGCTGTGGCTATTTTTTTATTAATTGTGAATTAAATTAATTTTTATGACCCAGATACTAATTGGAATTGTTCTAGCATGGTGGCCACTAAAAACAGTCAAAAAATTTCCCTGACTTTTTTCCGACTTTCCCTGACCAATATTCTGGGTGTTTTTAACTTGGTTTGTAATGAACAATAATTTAAATAAGAAATATATCTCTCAAATTATTATTAATAACTACCATTCATTTCAAACAGTTGAGAAGGATGTTTTAAGGATTTTTGAATCAATTTGTAGAAGTAGATAAAATTCTTTATTTTTAAAATTAAATCTTTAATCTTAAAGTAGCTGAGACTGCGGCTAAAACTTAAATTTTGAAAAGATGTTTTTTTGTCAATAAATCCGTTTAGATGCAAAAATATATAAATAGATCAATCTTGTATAGGCCAATTGTCCTCACCAACATTTAATAAAAAAGCTTCTAATATTTTAGCGTAAAATAAATGTTTTGCTCTTTTTTCAAAACTTTGATTTTGTAACATTTAACAATTATAAATTTAATAAACTAAAATTTATTTATAAATGAAAAACAAAATTATGGGTTTAATTGTCGTGGGCGGTTTCGTTTTTCGGCCGTGTACTTGCCTAATGACATAAATACACTAAAAAAAATTATTTGATTCAATTAATTCGAATTATTTGCAAAAATTTTATTTGGATCTAATAAATATTTATTTGCTTCAAATAACTTGAATTATTTGAATCACATTTGTTTAACTCAAATAAATCTTAATTGGATCAATTAAATAATTAATTGATTCTAATAAACGAATTTATTTAATGCAAATAATTAGTTATTTGAAACAATTAATTTATTTATTTCACTCAATTAATTGGATATTTGATATAAATAAAAATTATTTGATATTTATATCTAACTATTTCCGTTAGAAAGATAATGCAATTTGACTGTTTTGGCTGTTTAATATTTAGCCCTAGTCTCCCTTATATAAATTTTTTTTTCTTTTTATAATCTTTACAATTTCCCTGACTAATTAAAAAATTCCCTGACTTTTCCCTGACCTATTTATTTTTCCCTGACTTTTTCCTGACCAGTGGCCACCATGTCTAGCCATAGTTCAGGTCCAGTAATGTAAATTCTATTTAAATTGAGACCATTAAGTGAAAGTATTTGAATTTAAAAAAAATTAGAAGTTCGAAGTTCTTAAATCTTTTTTGTAAACTTTAAAGTTTCAAAATAATATAAAATGAAAATTTAATTCTCTATAATTGTTAACTTTTTCCACTTTTAATTATTTCAAACTTTTTGTTAGGTAATAATAATTATTTCTTTAAACATTTTTTAAAATAAAATGGAGTTTAAATTGTTTAAAATAAGCAGTTTGACATAACATTCCCGCGCGCTTGCGCGCGGATAGTTTAGCTAGTTATATTTAATAATAAGTAATATTATATTTAATTATTGCATATTTTTACTTAAGTAATTCATATTTGGTACAAATAACTATTTATTTGATGCTATAAAATAAAATATTTATGTTCAGTAAACATTTACTTATCTCAAATAAATAAAAACAAATAATTATACATAAATACAACCGAGCGAGCGTTAGCGAGTGAGGATATGTCGCTAGTTAATATTGATCAGGTTAATTTTAGAAAAATGCGTAATATGGTAAAAACTAAAATTAGAGATTCCTACAATAAATATAATTACAATAAAATAAAAAAAAGTAAGAATTAAGATATATAGCAAATTTTAAGAAAACTTAACCTTATATATAGCAACCAAAATGGGTGTATTAAATACTAATCTCCAAAAGATCTAAAGGAAAGTATAACAACAATCAGGATTAATGCAACTGGCCCTGAGAACATTTCGATTAAAATGATTAAAATACCCCTTCCGATTATTTTTCCTGTCTTATTACATATAAATATAATTTCTCCCTACAAACAGGAAAGTTTCCTGAAATGTGGAAAAAGAGTTCTGTTCGCCCTATACGAAAAACAAATAATCCGAAGAGTCCTAGCGATTTTAGACCTATTTTGATCGTCTGCGCATTGTCCAAATTACTAGAAAAAATTGTCTACAAACAAATGACCTCTTTTCTATCTGTTAATAACTTGCTTGAGCCTTTACAATCTGGTTTTCGCTCCAATCACAGTACCTGTACTGCAGTTATAAAATTCACAACTGACATTAAGCTTGCAATAGATTAAAAAATTATTACAATAGTTGTATTTTTTGATTTTGCAAAAGCCTTTCCATCTGTGGATCATAATTTTGAGTTTGAGTCTTATCTAGATGTCAGATTTCAAAGAGTTCTTAATATAAGAATGGTGAATTTTCGGACTGGGATTTATTGCGATGTTGTGTTCTTCAAAGGGCATCGCTTTCTTCATTACTGTTTAGTCTGTTTGTATTAGATCTTGGTGGACAACTCAAATTCTGTCAATACCATAAATGAGCCGTTCGCTCGAAAAACGGCTTAAGTGTTTTTGAGGGATTTTGGAAAAACTTAAAATTAACATTCTTTCTTAAATTACACAGGCCTACAAAATTTAGAATTTTGTCAGACCCACAAACGGGATATGTCATTTCCGATGTAATTTATCACCCTAAATCCAAAACTGGCAGCGAAATTGCTCTATCACGTCAGGATTCTGAGATATTCTAACCTAAAAGAGTAAAAAAGGCCATTTTTGGCAACATTCGACTCTCCATAAAATCTACAAAAAATTTTTTGTATCATTGGAACAAATTTTAAAAGAAAGTACAATTATTCACCTTTTAAAATATCCTACACCCGATCCGACTTTTTTTTACTAAGATACAACAATTTAAAGTTTAGGTTACACGACCTAAAAACTGAAAAAAGGAAGAAAAGAATAAATGGAAAGTACTTTAACTTAAGCATCTGATTCTTAATATTTTGGGATTGTTGATTACACGGAGAGAAATGTGTTACGAATAACGCTAGAGACATTTTGGTTCGCTTTTCGCACAGACGTCTGTACCTAATTTTGCAAAGGCCGGTGCTAACTTTGCACAGCTTTTTTCCACTTGTGCCACAGTTGCTCAAATCCATGAAAAATCAGCATGGATTTCTTGCAACTTACGCATGGTGGTGTGTATGCGCTTTTAGTACGGCCTGCTCATGCGCTAAGAGCAACAGATTTCTCTCCGTGTAGAAAACCGATGTCGGATTTTCAAAATTCAAAATGGCAGATCCAATATGGCATATGTCAAAATAAAAAATTGATCGGATTCGCTTGAAACTTTTTACTCGGGGGTTTTTGAGGTCGCTAATTACGAATCCGATGTCAGATTTTCGAAATTCAAAATGGCGGATGTAATATGGCGACATATTTTTAAAAAATTTAACGGATTCGCTTGAAACTCTTCACTCGGGTGTTTTTGAGGTCGCTTATTAAGAATCTGGTGTCACATTTTCGAAATTTAAAATTATTGTGGATCTAATATGGTATTATATGTTATAGTAAAATCAAAGAACGTAAAATTCGAAGTCTTTTGAGTACTTGAAAAAAAGATTTCCACACCTATAGATATCTAAATTGAGAAAAGATGTATTTACAGGTCCAGATATAAGCAAAGGAGTGATTCTGTATTATATTCTAAAAACGAAACCAACTATACGAAGATCCTTTGTAGAAAAATGTGTAAAGGTTCATAAAGAAAAATAAAACTTTCAATTTTCTTTACTAAAAGAGTGTATAAATTATGCCCTAAATGTTCGAATTTTACGTTCTTTGAATTTACTAACATATAATACCATATTAGATCCACAATAATTTTAAATTTCGAAAATGTGACACCAGATTCTTAATAAGCGACCTCAAAAACACCCGAGTGAAGAGTTTCAAGCGAATCCGTTAAATTTTTTAAAAATATGTCGCCATATTACATCCGCCATTTTGAATTTCGAAAATCTGACATCGGATTCGTAATTAGCGACCTCAAAAACCCCCAAGTAAAAAGTTTCAAGCGAATCCGATCATTTTTTATTTTGACAGCCGCTATATTGGATCCGCCATTTTGAATTTTGAAAATCTGACATCGGTTTTCTAATCAACAATCCCAAAATATTAAGAATCAGATGCTTAAGTTAAAGTACTTTCCAATTATTCTTTTCTTCCCTTTTTCAGTTTTTAGGTCGTGTAACCTAAACTTTAAATTGTTGTATCTTAGTAAAAAAAAGTCAGATCGGATCAGGTGTAGAATATTTTAAAAGGTGAATAATTGTACTTTCTTTTAAAATTTGTTCCAATAATACAAAAAAAATTTTGTAGATTTTATGGAGAGTCGAATGTTGCCAAAAATGGCCTTTTTTTACTCTTTTAGGTTAGAATATCTCAGAATCCTGACGTGATAGAGCAATTTCGCTGCCAGCTTTGGATTCAGGGTGACAAATTACATCGGAAATGACTTATTATCCCGTTTCTGGGTCTGAAATTTGTAGGCCTGTGTGATAATTTTTTATTGGTAATCTTTTTTACAATATTTTTAATAGTAAGATCCCTCTTTAATTATTTGATTTTTTCAAGTTTAGAAATCCTAATAAAGAGATACAAAGCAGGTTGCGAGGAAGATAATGTATTTTAAAGATACCTCAACATAAGACATGTAAAATGCAAAGATCTTTCATTATTAGAGAAGCTTAACTATGGAATAAAATTCCTACTACAATCAGACAGATATCTAAACAATCTACTTTTAAGAAACTGTTTTATAACTTTCTATTTAAAAGCAATACAGATTTATTTGAAATCACGTATTGATAATATTTTCTAATTTTTGTTTTCTCATTTTTTCTTTCATTATTTTCATTTTTTTTGGCATATAAACTTCCCTAATTTATTCTTTTTATTGTTAAAACTTTATTATATGTAGTATTAGCATCGTATTAAACAATTTTTTTTCTTTTGATACATACTATTATTGTTATTATCATTTTTATTGTATTGAAATTTATATATCACAATGTACTTCTTTACCTAATTTTCAGAGACCGGTGCTAAATTTACACAGCTTGTGCTAGCTTGTGTTGCCTTGAAAATGACTATAAAATACGTCATTTAATTCCCTTAAGGTCACTGAATAATACTATGCATATCATATACCATTAAAAAATAATTTAATTTTAGGGTTTTTGACACGTTTTGTCGATTCTACCCCACTGTGAGTTTTTCTTTCAAATATGAATATTTTGTTTTTCTCTAACTTTCTGAATGCTTCAAAGACCCCCTCTATCACGTCAAACTCCCAGCTTGTTTCAATCTCCTATGCACTGTTTTGTCTTCCATATGATACGTAAATACTTAGTAAATAATAACCATATACATTTAATAAATAGTTCCAGTAAGACTCAAAACGGTATGATGACTAACTTGTTTTATAGGTTCGATAGTTCTCTGTATTTCGCGTGACTGCAGCAACTTTGTGCGGCGAGTTGCAACTAACATATCGCGAGCAAAGCTGAAGTACAACTGACCTAACTCAAGCACGTCTAGTCGCAGATATCCTTCGATTTCACTTTCCTTACTCTCAGTCTTTAGTGATGCATATTTCTGCAAGATAAGTATGTGCTTCGTACATAACACTCCCCACTTTTTTTAAAATCTTAGTTGACAGTATTTTCGCATGTCAGTTGCACCACAGAGTAGGTAGCCTAGATTTTGTTGAGAGACTACTGCTGGTTGTTGGCTTATTTACAAGAGTAACGGCCGACCGGTTCTTTTATTATGCGGCCATTCATCCCGCCACGATTGCCATATTAGTGTTAAGTGTGTTATGCACTCTTCTCTCTGTCTCTCTTTTTTTCAACATCAAACAGTCCGTTAGCGTACATGTTATATTATTTCTAACTACGAAATTCTTAAAGTTCAATTTGTAACGCAGAGACAAAAATTAGAGTAATAAGTATTATATTTTTTATGAAAAATTACTTTTTGATAAAAATTGATAGATTTTGCTATTTTTCACTTGCAAAAGGAAAAAGTTGTTTATATCAATTACTTTTTATGTTATTATAACGATCAATGGTCAGAAGTTTATACATACAGCCGAGCATACAACCATTTATGCCCGCTACATCTAACTTTTATTTTAAACTAACATTTTACAGCCTTTTTCTTTTAATATTTGTAGGATATAGAATTTATTATAGAATCATTATGAGTGCAAAGTTGCACTTCTTTCATCAGTAAACCAAAGTCATTTTCTTCACAGATCTGCGCGCGATCGTGAGAGTATATGAATACAATGACTGAATGGGAAGCAAGATAAAATAAATTTCTCACATGTACCTTCAAGAGCCTGTTTTTCAGGAAACCCGCTATGATTACAGGAAGTGCGTGAAAGATAAGAAATGGGTAACATTTTTGGTTTATTTTCTTTTTTTATTTTCATTTATGCAAGTTTTAATTCCATATCCCACAAAAAAATATTTTGATTTAAAAAAACTAATTCATTACTTTTTTTTGTCTGAAAAGAAATATTTATTTGGTTTTTAAAAATTTGTTATGTGAATAAGAGAACTCTCTATGAATTAGTTAAAAAGATTTTTGTTAGTAAATTTTTTTTAACTTTTTAATGTAATGAGTAAAAAATAATTAATTGGGGTGAGGCGAATAGTAACTAATTGTTAGTATACGACTGCTGATTTTTAACATGATTGCCTTAAATTCAGCACATTATTTGCTGATAATCAGCATGGTTTGCCCTTTAACCCCTTCGCCGTCAGGACCAAAATCTCATAGTGGGCTCAAAATGTCGACAACTTTTTAGAAAACTAAAATTTGCGCAAACGAGCATACTATTGTATTTGAAGTCGCTGATTACGAATCCGATATCAGATTAAAGTTTATTTGTACTGTGCAAGTATTAGATTTCTACTTGGGTATTATTTTTGACAAATTGCTTTTGTTCTAGAATTGTTACAGACTTTTGTTACTATTTTGTGCCCCCAGGAGAACGACATTTTGACCTACCTGTTCCTCACCAGTTACAGAACTTGTTCTTTTTGTTCAAAAATAGCATTCCCGTGTGGAAAAATATTGTGGCAGTCTAGAGATTTCGCTTAAAGAAAGTTGAAGTGAAAAATACAGAAAATTAAAATATTTTTTTATACTTTTTATGTAAAAAAAAGTCATCAAAATTATTTCAAATATAATTAAGTTTTATCATTCTAAGAATAGTTGTCATAACATATAATGAGAAATTTTGAATAGACGTAGATTAGAATTTACTAGCACTGCTGATCAGACCAGAAACGCTGGTCTATTCTAGACGATAGCGTGGAAGTTTCGTTTCAATTCTGAGCAGCCGCTCGACAAGACCGTCTGCCCTGGGTCTAGAAAGACGTTAGACAGTCTATTAAGCGCTTGATCAGCGCCCTAAAATTTTTCCACACGGGTTGTTCTGTAACTTTGCACACTGGGTTAATATTCACAATAAACTTTGCCACAACGACGATACATTTTCCATTTAAAATACATGGAATTTTGCCACTTTTTACAATTAATTTTTTTTGTTAAAAATTTTATTTTACGTCAATGAAAAATATATATTCTTATGGAAAATTTAACGCTCTAAAAAAGATCTCTTATGATATTTCAATAAATTATCTCCTTTAAAAGTTATTTGAAGTTAAAGTTTAACTCTGTGTAAATTTGTAGATTTTCGTACTTTTACGGCAAAATTATTATTAAACAGATCCATATCAAATCATGCAGGCAGTCCAATGATATATTGCGAATTATTTTGATAATGAGATATGTTCTCTCTAAATTTGAATCAGCGAAAAGTCGCTGATTCACCAGCCCAGAGTATGCAGCTGATGAAACAGCGTATATACGCTGGAAAATCAGTGCATATACGCTGTTTCATCAGTGTATATACGCTATTTCATCAGCTGCATACTCTGGGCTGGTGAATCAGCGACTTTTCGCTGATTCAAATTTAGAGAGTTATTCTACTCGAAAAATTATACAATGCTGTGTCTAATTACATGCAAGAAGTTGTGCCAATCTCGGATGATTATTATATAAGAATACAACAAAGATAATTTAGGCTATGTCTTAATTATCTTCAAATTTTTTTTTGCATTAATAAGATATTATTGATGTAGAGCTTGTAATCAGGTAGAGAAAAGATTAACACAATTTACATATTGTAGGAGAAAAAAACTTATAGTTTAGAAGCAAGAGAAATAAAAAAAATTAATATTTCTAAATAACAATTTTTATTTTTTTTTATTTATCCCATACTATATCAAATCCTGTAGCAATATTGTCAACATTTTCTCAATGTTTCTCGTATTAATAAAATTTTGATTTTGACAAAATTTCGCCAATATATGGAAAATTTGAGGAAATGACAACATTGCAGTAAGTTTCGATGTTGTGAGAAATAGAGTAAAGTTTCTTAATAAAGTCCATTATTAAAAGCTTAGGATGAAATACCTTTTTCACTATAAGGAAAAGTAGCGAGTAGCGATTGTATTCTTAACACGAACGTGGCAAAGCGAAGACTGCAAATAAATGATACATGAATTGACAAATATATGTCATGCAATCGTCAAAGCAGTTTCCGCAACGTTATGATATATATTTATAATTTATTCATCACAACATTGCAACCGGAAACTATCTCTTAATCATTTATTATTGCTGAAACTGTATGAGTCTTCGTTTCTTTTTAAACAAAAGTGAAGAATATTACACGGCAATACAAACAATGCGTGATGTAAAATAAATATTAAACCATCATTCTCGTTCGAACAATTGTTGAATAAAAAGTTAATACATACTCAATTATATATTATGATTGTCTTAATTCTATAATGATTTTATTTAGTTATAATAAATATACCCTAGTAAAAGAAAATCAAGGCAAACTATTCATATACGAGGTGATCACTATATTATACAGAAAACTTAACGTTTAACTTGAAACGTATGCCCAAACTGTCTAGAATCTTTACAGTAATGTTATCCAAAAAAGTTTTCGTAAATCTAGAATTACTTGTTATGTATGTAAAACTATCCCTAGTGTTTCTTTTTCAAATTTGAGCAAGAAAACTCGTTTTCCATATTGAGTAATGATAAGTCTGTATAGAAAAGAAGAGTGGAAGAGTTTATATTAAATCACTATATAATAACACTTCACTCTCTAAAACTAAATCAGTGAAATTGGACTGATTTTCAGTGTCTATATTCTCGCGATTTGAATCAGTTAAACTTCACGGAAGATCGCAGTTAAAAATGATTGAAATTTTAGTCATTTTTCGCTGGTTGGACAATTAATCCTTTCTTGACCCCAGAAAACCCAGTCAGTGGATTTTATTGAAACTTATTACTCGGGGAGTTTTGGGATCGCTGATTACGAATCAGATGTCAGATTTTAAAAATTTTCAAAATTCAAAATTGTGGATCCAATATGGCGGACAAGATTTTCAAAAATTGCTTCAAAATTATTGGTACTCGGGGGTTTTTGGGGTCGCTGATTTTTTTAAAAATTCATCAAAATGGCGGATTTAATATGATCAATGGGGCCATTCAAGTATTACGTAAGCAAATTTTTGAGGTTTTGAGAGCCCCCTCCTTCATCGTAAGATTTTTATATATGCATTAGTGCCATTTTTTCTAATAAAAGTAAGCAATAGATAGGAAAACGAAGTGTTGTTAAAAATTATTCACTAAAGTATAGTGAAAGAAATACTTTGTCACATAACTGTGTTTTTAAAACAGTCAATTTTCAATTTTCATCATCATTTTGAAGTGGAATACATGCTAGTAAAAAGGCCAAAATTGATTTCGAAAAATTTTGGATTTACGAGGTTATTAAAAATTTTTTTGGAATTTTGAAAATGATATATTTTAAAGAAAAATGAATGAAATTTAATGGAATTTTTAGGAAATGCTTATTATTTACTGACAATTTAAAAAAATATTTCTTAAAAAAAATTTTTTTTTTAAACAAATTATTTAAAAACTAATTTTTAAATAAACAATTTTTTGAAAAGTGACATTTTTTGCTTTTAATAACAATGATTCGATTCCCACTTATCTCACAAGTATTTTCCAAAAAAAAATTGATAGAGGGTCTGAAACTTTAGGAGATATTGAATTTTTTGTCCTTGCGCGCAACCGTTTAAAGCGCATTTTCAGGCTATACTCTACTACATACAAACTAAAGTTTAAAATCACCTATAATTCGTAAATTTTAAAATTTTAAATTCAATTTTTCTTTTTGGATAATGACAGGATATAAGTTTGTAAGAATACTGTGCATTTTTTAAATTTTTATTTGTTTAAACAAATTATTATTATTATTGTTAATTACTAACTTTTTACATATTGTACTTAGAAAGGTGAATTTTTTTCTAATTTTGCAATTTACCGGACCTTACATAAATACCGATGCAGATTTAAAACATAATTATTATTATTATTTAAGCAGGATTTAAACAAATTATTATTAGTAGTACTAGTATACAGAATAGTATACTAGAAAGATTCAGTTTTTTTTAATCATGCAAATTTATCAAACTTTTTTGGTTATTGTTTTAAATTATTATTAAATATTAAATAATAAAATAATAATAATAATAATAATAATAATAATAATAATAAAATAATTAAATAATATTAAATATATTATTGTAATAAACATTTTTTTACAAAAAACTTTCTTAAATTTTCTTAAGGTACTACTACACTTTAGAAGGCTCTTAAAAGACCAAATTTAAAAAATTTTTTTTTTAGGTCTTTTATTATAAATATTTAAAAAACTTTTTTGCCTATATTAGTACATATTTGGAGAATAAAAATAATGGTTTGTTTTTAATTTTTATTTAATATCATAATCTGCAGACAGCATTCAGATCGAAACTCCAAAAAGTTAGTTGTCCAATTGCGGACAGTTTATCTCAAGATTGACAAATCGGAAACAAAAAATCCAAATTGCTTTTTAAAAAGGAAGGTGTCTTGCATAGAAATCTACCACCAATAATGAAAAATCGACTAAAATAAAAAAATAGCAGATGTTTCAATAATTTGTTTAAAAATACACTATGTTTTTCAGTATTTTTCTAGTCGGCAAAAATGTTTTTTTTGAATTTGTTGACCACTTTCTGGTAAATTGTCACACAGGACATGCTAACAAACAAAACGAGTTATCATTTGAGCCGTTCGCTAGAAAAACGACCTAAGTCGACTTAAGTTTTTGACGAAAAAATTAAATTAAAGATTCGGAAACGAATTACTAATATAATTTACGTATTAATTATATCGATCATTTTTCCCAATACAAAGGTATTATCAAAGAATTCTTTAAAAGAAAAGAAGGTCGAGTAAACAATGTTTTGCTACTTTAATAACATTATTTTATAACAATTGACTTAAGTCGTTTTTCCAGCGAACCACTAAAAATGAAACAAAATTAAGTATTTTATGAAAGAACACTTTTATTTTAATGTATTAAAACATATTTATTATTCTAAAAAGTCTTACGATATATTTTTTTAGTAATATTCAATTAAATATCAACATTATAATGCACAAGTTTAGTTAACAAAATGAAAAAATTACTCGCTTTTGTAATAATACAAAATTTTTGAAAATTTCAAATTTATAGCAGTGAAGGCTTGTAGGAAAAACCTTCTTTAGTATTTAAAAAAAAAGAAAATTGAAATCGGTGGAGATTTGTATTGTCGGCAGAATTTTGTCCAAAACACTGCATTTCTTCCCACTGTACGCGGTAGCAGAGGACGTGAACGCGCGCTTGCGTAAGTGCTTCAATTTCGGGACCCAGGAAGTTTAAACACCTCAATTAATTCATAAATAGTGACCTACAACTTTAGAAACTTGATATATGTAATCTATATGTCTTGTAGAATACACTGATAACAAAATTTTTAAAAACCGCTTAAGTCGACTTAAGTCGTTTTTCTAGCGAACGGCTCATTTATTAAAATCAGTTCAGTATATTCAGAGATAAACTGTTCGCAATTTGAGAAAACGTTATTTTGAGAAAAACGCGTTTAAACTTATAATTATGTATCGTTAGAGGCCATCCATAAATTACCTAAAATTCTTTTGCAAATTGAAACCCCAACATGTTTTTTATTTCAGACACTGTTACATACATTAGCACCAATGTTTCTAGTGGTCGTAACAAAAAGCTGGTCCCCACCATCGCATCCCCTTAAAGACTTACTAAATTTGTCAATGACTTTTTACATTAATTGAATATTTTTTTGAAAAATTTACTTTTATTTTTTACAATTGGTTATAAATACTTTAGGAGTATTATAATAATTTAGGAGTATTATTATAATATCTTATAATTGTTTATAAGAATTGATTTAAAAACAAGCAAACTTGGTTAAAAAGTGGTTTAAAAATTGTAAATAACAATTAAATTTAATATTAATTGTGTTATTTTGCTTTTCAATAGTTAATTTCACTTAATTTTGTAAACTCAATAAAGTGTCTTTTAGGTATGGACCTACCCAGATTAAAATTAAAAGTAAAATTATTGTTTAAACAATTTTTAAACAAATTATTATTTTTATTTTTGTTTAAATTATAATTTTATTTTTAATGTAAATCGGCATTTGAAAAAAGTTTGGTAAATTTGCATGATTAGAAAAAACTGCATCTTTCTAGTATAGTATACGAATCATTGTTATTAAAAGCAAAAAAATGTCATTTTTCAAAAAATTGTTTAAGGGGTCATCCATAAAGCATGTGAAACTTTAGGGGGTGGGGGGAGGTCAGCAAAATATCACACTCCATGTTAACTGTTAATGGGAAAAGCATCATGAGGGGGGAGAGGGTCTATATTACCGAAAATATGTATCACATGCTTTATGGACGACCCCTTATTTAAAAATTATTTTTTAAGTATCCACTTCAATAAAATCGAAGAAGTAGGGGACAACTTTGATTTTTTAGGCATGGACATACCCTTAAATATTACTCCTTTTTGTAATTTATTATTTTTTTAATTGTAGTAGCATCTATTCGGAATAGAAAAAAATTTACAGCAAATTAATTGGTTGACTTTTATAAGAATTACATAAAATCTTCTAAATGGGACATAGATGTCCCGGAGGTATAGTGATGCACTTCGATCAAGTATCGTTTCAAAGAACTGAGAATCTTGAAAGAAAAACAATGAAAACAATTGAATGTTATATTTTTATCTCTTTTCTTTTATGAAAAGACAGAGTCGCATCGTGCAAGATTACGTGTTATCTGGGATAATGTACAGTTTTGTTAGAGATATATTTATTCAGAAATTTTTCATACACAGATATTTTTTTAACTTATATGCAAAACAATAGTATCGATCATAGTTTCTAAATACAAATATAAAAATTGAAAGTTTCCATCAGATTCTATATGGCGTGATCATATATATATTATTTCTGTACACATTTATAATTTGAATGAAAGTTCTCTGTTAATGCACAATTCTCTTTATACATGCGAAATATGTTCCTTGAGAAGTTTCTCATATCGTGCTTCGTTGCATTCAAAATATAGAGCTTCATCTTCAACGAAGCTAATTGTAACTAGTGATTAAAGATTGTGCCTTCTTCGACTAATTGTTTTCATTCCAAGGCAGTGCTAATAATATTAATCACTTTTGTAACTCTCCCTCAGAAACTCGATTTATACCATTATAATTGCACTCACACGTTTGCTATATAAACTGCTTACTTATTTGTTCTTTAGCATTATTTTGAAAAACTCCAGTTTAATGAACGATATTTATTCTTTCATTTCCGTTATGTAAAAACTTTTTGCTTTAATTAATCAGAATAATAAGATTAATTAGGAAAGTTGGTTATTTTGACTGGATACCATGTTTCGAGTCGAACCATTTCAATTGGATTAACTCTTCTTGAAATCTTTAACATACTTATAACGAAGTTAAGTTTTACCATGAGGAGTACTTTTTTAAGGTAAATTTAAGTCATTACCGTCCATTCTATAAAATTAGACGCTTGATAAAAACAAAACATTTAAATAGCTGAAATTTTAAATTAAATTTCTGGAATAATTATACACCCAATGGGAAATTTACAACTGGCGGAGTACTGCGCCAGCATTGGCAGTACTGGGATGATAACTCTGGGATGATAACGCTGTCTAACGCTGGCGAAGTACTGCCTGCTAGTGCTGCCAGACAGCGCTGGCGCAGCACTGGACCAGTGCTAGCTGAGAATATTGCCGCAATAAATGTCGTATTGTTATTAATTAGTCATAAATTAATAATTATAAATAATTTAACAACAAAATGGTAAATAATATTAATAAATAGTTATTATTCATAAAATATTTCTCTTCTTAAAGAAATTGTATTAAATATGGAGACTAACAATGGATATAGCAAATCCTTTCTTAAAAAAGACATGGAGTGGAAAGGTCGAATGTATCGAAAAATATCGAAGTAAAGAATGGGCAATGAGAATGTAAAATCTTAATAGAAGGGTGTTTTTAAAATTGTTTGTACATGTGAAGGTGGCGCTGCAGTCGTATGTTATTTAAAAAGAGCGCGAATATATAAATTTTATTTTTGTTAAAAGAATGTACTCAATAAATCTTATTTTGCATTGTCAAAAAAAACGTCAACATTTCAAATATAAATAAGCAAATTATTAACTGAAAAAATTTGAATATTATTATTAATGAAATAATGGACTTGGACAATGGACATATAAAAACTAGCACCGTAGACGGCCGCTTGCGGCCGTCGGAGGAGCTAGTGAAGTAGAAAAAAATTGTTTATAACATTTAAAAATTAAATAATAAACAATTACAGTAAGTGTGCATTAGATTTTCCTATTTTAGTACCTAACGATTGGAATCTAGAAATATCGCAAACCTATGAAAATAAACAAAATTGCTGACGAGGGGAATCGAACCTACGGACTAACAGACTAACGCTCTAACCACTATGCTATCGACACATGTGTACAGTAAATTATTAATATCTCAGTATCATTCAGACATACAATTATTGAGTCAAAGATGAGAAAAAAGTAGGGATACGTTAGAAATAATAAATTGAAATAAAATAAATTAAACTAAATTTTTAATAATTAAATTAAATTACTTTACTTATTATTTATTATTTATTTATTATTTACAAAATTAGACAATTATGTTAAATTATTATTATTAAATTTAATAAGAATAAAAAATGAACAACTGAAAAGTAAAATATTAATTTTTTTCAATAAATTTATATTTACATATAAACATTTATAAACTTTTTTTATAATTTTTTTCAAGCTTATGTCAAAAAAGCAATGTTGGCAACGTGCGTTGTGAACAATTTTTCTACACTCAGCCAGCACTTGCCGCCGTGGCTTGTCCAAGCTTTGGCGAAACAAAAATTCTGTACTGCGCCAGCACTAATTGTCGAGGCTCGGCCAGACTACGCCGAACAATCGTCTGAGTACTAAGCCAGTGGTGAACATCGGCACTACACTGGCATTTCCCATTGGGCAGCTACTGATAAAATAATAAAAGAGCTTAAGGGAAATTTTATAAATTTTTAAATAAATTGAATAGAGCAGGAAAATAAGTCAACTGCACGTTTTATTTGACCATTTATAATGAATTTACTTTCTGTAAAATATAGTAAATCTTTGGAAGCGATGATATTTAGAATTTCTTAAAGTCATAATATAATAGATTAATAAATCGTTATAGAGTGTAATGAACTTGGGGTGATGCCGTGAATGGAATGTATATACCCATTCAGTTGTCTTCGATGCGGAACATTTGGACGCGTTATATGCATTTCCTCCTCAGTTTCCTCAGATACACACAACATATGCTAAATCTGAGAGCAACTGTTGTTTCCTGCATGTAATCCACGAACCTTGAAATATATTCCCAAGAAATTCAAGTATGGTCACGATTGTAGATGAAAAAGAATAAAAAGTAGAAAAAGGCTACAAAGACTACTTTAGTTGCCCCTTTTGCAGATTTCGATGCTACCCCTGTCTTCAAAGACTACATTATCTTACCTCCACTGTAATTAGACGCGCTTACCTTCTTCAACATAGAGAGAAAAAAGAAACGCACCACTGTACATAAGCAACAGCAATGCTCTTCGACAGTACGAATTACTTTTGTTGTCAAGCGGATGAGTCGCTCTCTTATCCTTTAGATCTTTCTTCAACGAAAATTTGGCTGAAACTTCATTCATTATTCATATAAATTTTAAATATTACTTTTATTGTATCCGCAAATTAATTACTTTTAATTATTTGGTTATTTTAATGCGAAATATTATTTAGATTGTGGATTATAATTTAGTAAATTACGATGGAAAAACTCTTAGCTTTATCCTGTTTGTCTAATTGATTTTACTATTTTTTATGTAATTAAAAAGTTGTAGTTTAGTTGACTTAAATACGTAGTAGCTAAATTCCAAAAATAACTTTAAAATCTTATTATTCATATTGCATTCTTCTAGTTCTTTTAACTGTTTTTGTCAGACAATATTTTTAAAATTCAGTGTGGAGCACCTACTGGATTACGCAGAACAGTTTAAAATTTAAATGTAGTCGAATTTATACATTCACTATAATGAATGGATTTTTCATAGATAAAATTTATTCATAGACCGCATTTTTGGTTAGAAATTTTTTTTCAATTGCACGATACATTATTCACTACATTAAAATAGACCAAAAGAATATAAATCAGATTAAAATGTGAATTTCCACCTGGAAAATCGAGAGAAAAATGCATATGTTTAAAGTAGTTGCCACCCTAATATATTAAAAATTTTTTTAACAATATTGATTGCCATAAATGAGAGTACAGACTGTTCTTTACGGATTCTCCCCTTTTTCTCTCCATGTTCTATAAATGTATGACTTTAAAACGTTGGTGCGAGTTCCCCTCAATTTAAAGGTCCCTCAACCTCAGCATTTCCTGTAGGAAAGACCTCTCTCCATCAGGGGTGACAAACTCGTGCAGTATAGGAAATCGGGAAAAAGTCAACGGACGCTCATCACTTGCAGCTAATCTGCCTTTAGAGCTTGTGTCTAAATTAATATTATATATACGATACGCATAACTTTGAGGCATGAATAACTATTATCTATGAAATGCAGATTCGTTACGCGGTCCTACTTTCACGCCAAATTCTCATTTGTTTAATCCTTTTCTAATTGTTAGGCACATTTCCAATATTTATTACATGCATTTGTCAGCAAAATTTATTACATTTCCCTTAATCTTTCAATTGACAACTAAATAAAATTATAAAATGTCTTCATCCTCTGGGAAAAGATTAAAATTTTGTTTCATTGTTGACATTTCGGCTTTTTCTATTTTACTAATTTTATGGTTTAGAATATATTATATTTAGAATATATTTTTACTTCTACCGCTACTCCGTAACAATCTTATAAAATCTGCTAAATTTATTTTTTTCATGCACTTATCGAATAACCGCATATGTGTGAAATAAATTATTAACCGATGGGGGAAAGGAACTCTGAACATAACGCATGATAAACACTAACACTAAACACTAGACTACCCAGTAAAGACGTTATTAATTCATAACTTTGAGATCACAGTGTTATAGAACATATGCTCCAAACTAGTTATAGATCTGTTATATTATTGTAACAGAGTTCTAGAACATAGTTACAAGTTAGTTACGTTCCTGATTATGCTTATGTCAAGTTCTATAACAATATTATGTACCTGTTCTAAACTTCTGTTGCACTTCAGTTCTGGAAGATAATTGTAATTACAATTAAGAACATTTCTGTAACAATGTTACGTAACATTTTTATAATACCTAAGTCACAAATGCAAACATTAAATAAATTAAAAATAATACACATATAAAATCATTAATTACAATTTTTATTACTTTTTTCATTCTTATATTTCTCTTATATAATTACTTTTTTATTAGTCAGTATATCTAATATAATTTTTCTGACAGTATCTGTCAGCAAACTTCGAAGTATTTACATGCAAAGTTTAGTATAAATTGTGTAAAGTTCTAAATGTCCCACTTCAATAAATAAATGTTTAGCATGGAACTTTTCTGAACATTTAAATTAAAGTTTCGCATAAATGTATTTAGGCGAAAATGTAATTTAAATTTTCAGGAAAGTTTGACTTGCAAAGTTTAATGATAATTGGGTAAAGATTTAAATATCCCACTTCAATATAGCGTGAAACTCTTCTGAACATTTAAATAGATTTAGGTAAAAATTTTATTTAAATGATCAGAAAAATTTCACGCTGAACATTTATTGAAGTGGGACATTTAAATCTTTACACAATTTTCACTAAACTTTACATGTAAATACTCCTAAGTTTGCAAGTAAATCTTTAATAAATTTTTATGGAAATTGCAGTGCAGTATGGGTACATTGTTACAGTAATGTTTTTAATCGTAATTACAATTATCTTCCAGAACTGAACTGCAACAGAAGTTTAGAACAGCTACATAACAATGTTTCTACACAGTTCTAGAACAAGGGTGGAGCAACAATTACAGAACATTTGTGACATTAGAGTTACATAGCATTGTTATAGAACTGTGACATAAGCATAATAAAGTCAAAATTTAGGAACTGGTCCACCTAAAACAAACTTTTTATATTTGCATTATGTCTATAAATAATTTGTTACAGCCGGGTGGTACAAAAACATTCCCGGAATGCGTTTTCAAACATTTAAATTTTTCCAATGGGAAATGCACCACGGGCGCAGTACTATACCAGCGTTGGCAGTATCGGGGCTACACTGAATTTCAGTACTGGTGCAATACAGATATAACGTCGGCATGTAGACAATGTTCTGTACTGACAATCGGTACTAATTCAGTACTGGCGTCAATGCAGAATGTTAGTGTTGCGGTAGTACAGGTGAATACGTATTTTTAGTGTCACGCCGATGTTACTTTTATTTTTATAAAAAAAATTTATAAATTAAAAAAAAAGAATTTCATGCTATTCTCATGTCATGTATGCTTGGAATGTTAATACCTGTCGAAGAAAATTTGTTTCTCTATTTACCTGAATATTTACCATCATGAGGTCTCGAACGCAAGACGCTGCTAGGAGCGGATGCTCTACCAACTGCGCCACGGAGGCTCATGAATGGAAAGTTAGAATATACATACATACGAAGGAAGTATGAAAACATGCTCTGTAACTTGAAAGTGGGATATTGTAATTGCAACAATAGTATATTGTAATATACATTATATTTAATATATATTACAGAAGAATATTAAAATATAAGGAATCATTTAAAAATTAAATTTTAATATAAATGAAAGATTAGTGCAATAAATTTAAGCTTAATGAATAAAATTCCTAAATTTTTATATAAAATTTATATTCTAACTTTTCATTTAAATAAACAGATTTTACAAAATTATTTGCCAAATTAGTTTATTAAAAAAATTTACCATTATGAATAACAATATAATGCCAAATGGAAAAATAAGTACCGAATAATCACATTACACCATTAAAACAAAAACGAGAAGAATAATAAAACAATAAAAAATATTTCAAGATACAGTAAAAAATGCTTCATGTCAATCATACTCAAAATTTAGATTTGCATATAATTAAAAAATGACAAAAAAGTGAGGTTACTTTTTGTGAAATGTGAATGAAAACAATAACAACCTAACAAGATGGTTGGTTTTACCAAGAAGCTTGTGTTAATTTTATTAAATTTGTTTAACTTGTCCAATGTAGTTCGCTTTACCAGCTCTCACTATATAGTTATCAAAATCAAGTACAAAGTAAATTCAACAAAAGTCATTTTAACCATCTTAAAAAATAAAAAGTATATTCAACTTCACAATTTAAATTCATTCTACTAAAACTTTAGTTAATATAAGAATATGACTACAAATATTTTAACTAACGATAAATTATTAATTTAGTATTGAATTTTTTTTCAATGAATAATTAACAAAAAAAATTATTCAACTTGTGAATTTTGAAATTAAGTTCTTAAAAACATATTTACAGTACTAAGCCGAAGTATTATTGACAAGATTTGGCATTACTATGGCGAAAACATTTATTCTGTACTGCGCCAAGATTTACCTGACAACGTTTGGCATAACTATGGCGAAAACATTTATTCTGTACTGCGCCAAGATTACCCTGCCAAGACTTGGCAAAATGCTGGAAGAACAAATGGTTCTGTACTGTGCCATTTGTCACTGTTCGCATTGTACAGAGATTTCCCATTGGGTTTCGATTAGTTATAAACAATTAAACTTTGAAGTACCTTTTTAGAAAATTCACTGTTGCTTTGTTGGTTTTTGATAAAATTTAACAATATTTGGTAGAGATATATTATACAAAAATGCCTCTACTATTATTAGGAACAAGAATAATTATGAATTGAAAACTGAAAATTTTTGAAAACGCATTCCGGTAATGTTTTTGTACCACCCGGATGTAACAAATTATTTATATAGACATAATGAAAATTTAAAAAGTTTGTTTTAGGTGACCCAGTGCAGAAATTTTGACTCAATACAGAACTATTTCGTAACTAACTTGTAAGTCGTAAACAGAATCAAAATCGCAATCGTAAACGGAAGGGTAAGTTAAAGAAGGATTATACAGTTTTGCCCTTCTCTAACTTACTCTTCCGTTTACAATGCTGTCGCGGCTGTTTTGCTTTGGCCTTTTCCGAGATTCACTGATATATTAACATAATTAATAGATCGACAGCGATAACGACATTAGCACCAGGTGTATTTCTTTTCAACTGAGTATTTCACTATTATGCATAAGTGGATTTCATTTATGTATTGGTGAATGAAGAAAGTCCACATATGAGAAAAGTGAATATTTTATAATGACAGAAGTGAAAATTTATTTATTGAAATTTAGAGAGTAATTAATATGCTGCATGAACTTTGAATTAAAAAATGAAATATACGAATTTCAATTGCTTATATCAAAGACATCGTTGTGCAATAAATGCGGGCCAACGAAAACTCTCGTCTGATATGTATAACCGAGATACGTGTATATATGTAATGTAGACTGATGTCTCGTTAAACTGACCTCGCCCAAGTGCGTAATAAGCAACTGTGGTTCGGAACGTTTGAAATAGCTAGTTCATGATTCATCTTTTACAATATTAATAAAAACTTTTTCAGCTATTTCCTCTAAAAATTTCACTTTCCGGAAAATTACACTTATTAATAATAAGCACTTAAAGCACTTATTATAAGCTAATTAATATACGAATTATAATCCTTATGAAAATTAAAAAAATAATTAAATTTTCTTTTAAATATTTCTTTACTTTATATAACCTAAAAGTTCCGAAAATACTAATAAGAAAAGTATGTTTGGTTTGGTTGTGACACTATCTTTTCACGAAATTTCGACCGCGCATCAAAAAATAAAGAGAAATAAAAATAGTTTGACAGATTAAAGTGAAACTTGTCAGTCTTTTAGGTATTAGATAAAAATTAAAATCGTCAATTTTATGTAAGTATAAAAATATTTTTGATATCAAAAAATCGAAAAAATTATAATTGTTATTAACCCCTTCACTGTCACTGACCTCTATAGAGGCACAAAAATGTCGTGCCCTGTGTGTCCATGATCTCTATAGGGACATCGAAAAAAAGACATTTAAAAGTTAACAAATCTGGCTAAAAATGCTTACTCAGGGATTTTTTGGTTAGCTGAATCCAAATTCGTTGTCGAAAATTCTAAATTCAAAATGGCGGCTTCAAAATGGCGACCAAAAAAATTTTAAAGTTAACAAATCTGTCTGAAAATGCCTACTCGGGGGTTTTTGGGGTCGCTAAATACAAATCTGTGGTTGAAAATTCAAAATAGCAACTAAAAAAATTGTAAAGTTAATAAATTCGTTAACTTTTAAATTTTTTTGGTCGTCATTTCGAAGCCGCTATTTTGAATTTTGAAGTTTCGACCACGGATTTCGATGCAGTGACCCCAAAAACATACAATATGACAATTTCATGTTTAAAAAAAAAATTTTTGCACATTTATGGCACAAAAACTTTATTTTCACTGGACTGTGAAGGGGTTAATTACTATCAAGCTTAATATAGTAGTATTTTTGGGGTCTCTGATTAAGATTTTGACGTCAAAATAATGTAATTCATAATTATTTATCCAATTCATCCAACATTCCGCAATTAAAAGAACTTCAGAAACATTAAAAATGGAGATGTTTTATGATAAAAATTATATCGCAGGATGTCAAGAATTGTAAGTCAATTGTCCAAATTTTACCTGGTTTATTTTATTTCATCAAATATAAATTTACTTGATTTTAACCATAAATAAATCTGCAGATGGCTACAAAATTTTATGAAAATATTCTTTTTTAAGTTCATATGTTACATATCAGTACCAGTCTTTGACGAGTTATAGTTTCTACTATAAAACATTTGACAGAGTATCTACTAATTTTTATTTATTTATTTACAACATATGATCCCGCGATCCAAAGTGGATCACAAATGGGTAACGAGAAGTCGTACAATCTAATCGTGAAATATTTTAAAAGATTAAACAATATAAGATTTTGCGTAATTCTATCATTAATTTAAAATGGAATAGAAAGGTTTATTTGGCCGTCGTATAGCAATTAATCGTTCATGAGACCTTTAATGTAACAATCCATATTACTTGTGAAAGAATAACAGGTCTAAGTCGGGTTTCATAGACAGAAACATTTGATTTATATGATTACAACTAAAAAAAAATCGGAGATACAGTAGCAATTGTTGATGTTGCGGGGTTAAAAGGTAAAACGGTGTGAAGTTGCGTGAAGCTAGTCTGGGAAGTTTTAAGTTAAGCATGGACAAAATTTGAGGAGCGTTTATCTGGGTAGAGAGGATTTTAAATATAAATATTGTTGCCATTAAAATTCTTTTTTCGGCCATGGAATGGAAGTTAAATCGCTGACAAGACATTTATAATCTGAACCAGGAGCCGGATAGGAACCATCAGACTTATAAGTAAGGTATTTTAAGAATCTTTTTTGAACTTTCTCTAGGTCGTCATTATATTTATCAAAATATGGAATAGATATAAAGCAAACGTAAGTCATGCGGGAAAGAACTAAAGAGGTATATAGCATTTTTAGGGTTTTAATGGGCTTGAAAAATACTTTCCAGGAAGAGAATAGACATAGTGCTTTTGTTGCTGATGAAACGACCTTGGAAATCTGCTCGTTTAAAGAAAGCCTGTTGTCAAAGATGACATCGAGATCACAAGTCGAAAAAACTCTTTCAAGTGGAATCTTATCAATGATATATGGAGTAATGAAAGGGTTACTCTACTTTGTCTCCAAAGACTGGTGGAAATTTAGGATTAATTTTTAATACATTAATTGAAGTACTACAAACGCATATAGTACTACAAATTGACAAATTCTGGGAAAATTTAAAAAATAAAATAAAGTCATAAAAATGAGAAAATTTATAATTTTTAAATTTTATTTTATTCTTTATTGAAAATAATTTCAATTTAAATTGTATACTTTATTTAGAACAAGTATGACTAATTTTTCTATAAATTTTGAGGGGGAAATCGAAGGACATTTAAATTTTAAAACACATTTTACAAGACTGAGATTGTGTGTTAAATGCAGTATCAAGTTTTGTATTATGTGTCAAGTTTGTCCTTGAAGATGCGATGAGATTCAGTGGATACAGTGTTCGTAAATAATAAAAGGGAAAAATAGAATACTTCTTATATGTGGGTGCATTCACCTTAGAATTTAAAACCTTATCCGTGTAGAATATAACTAAAGAAGCGCAAAGCGCTATATTACGCGACGGACTGCTCCGAGAAACCCAAGCCTCACTTCGTGACGCAGGAAGAGCGCAAATTAAATCCCGTATGAAACGCTATAGTTGGAGTACTCTCGGTGTTACCGGATGGAGTAACCACAAACAGGACAAGAGGTACCCGTCATCGTATATCCCCTAACACTTTTTACTCTTCTCCATCCATGTATATAATACATATATATGCATTTTGGTAACTTATATTGTCTGTGGCATATATCATATTATACGTTACAGCTACAAGTTTCAACAAAGAAACCTCTCAAAAAACTATAAATTTCCAGTTCCTTTCCATGTTTCAAAACGGAAATACGTTTTCTTTTTTTGTTTAGACGTTACCGAGTATAAGGTTCAATGCAAATGTTTGCTTCTGATGTACGAAGGATACAATTCTTTCTTAGAAAACTTATATTTACCAACACTGATAGAAATTCTTTTTATTACTGTATCATAATTAAGTGGAAGCAGTGGATATAATCTTTATTGATAGTCGAACAGTATGAATAATCACTCTCTAAATTTTAATTAGCAAAAATCTACTGTAATTCAATAAGGGTAGGTTCATGCCTAAAAAATCAAAGTTGTCCCCTACTTCTTCGATTTTGTTGAAACTTCTAAATTTTGAAGTGGAATACATGCCAGTAAAAAGCCCAAAATCGATTTCGAAAAATTTTGGATTTACGAGGTTTTTAAAATTTTTTTTTGACATTTGGAAAATGATATCCTACCTCAAAAAAAAAAAAATAAATTAAAAATTAAATTTTCAGGAAATGCTTATTATTTACTAACAATTTAAAAAATTATTTCATAAAAAAAATTTTTTTTTAAACAAATTATTTAAAAAATAATTTTTAAATAAACATTTTTTTGAAAAGCCCAGGTAGAAATTCGTCAAGTATTACTTGTTTTCTTCCAGTAGTTGTAGAGTCGAGAGCGAGTTTTACTTGCCAAGACAATCTGGCCAGTCCTGAATGAGTGACTGGCCAGTTTCACTGGATAAAAACAATTCCCCTTTGTGAACAGTACTTTTGTCAAGTCACTGTCCAGAAAATCTTATCACAATAGTGATAAGAATTTCCTTTTAGACACTGGCCAGTCACTGATTTGAAGAATTATTTAAGATTCCACCTAGAAAGACTGGTCCACCACTGATTAGAAAAACTTGCCGAATCCTTTAAAGGAATTATTCTAGATTTTTCCAAATCTCTGGCCAGAAAATCTTGACACTATCAAAAAAAGAAGCTGCGGACACAGAAACTGACCAGTTACTAAGGAAAAAAACAAAGCACCAGTCCCACAAAAATACACTCTTAGTCAATAATTTATAGTTAGATATTAAAAATAATTTTTATGTTCCATACGGTCAAAAACAGAAAAGTCTAAAATAACTTTATATAAAAGTTATGATCGTTTCACTGTCACATTACCAAAGTTTACATTTTTCTGAATTTTGACAAGATAAACCGTCAAGTCTCTGACAAGTGACTAAACAGTTTATCTGGACATGATTTCTTATCATTACTTCTGACAAGTCACTGGCCAGAAATTCTAGTCACAATCGGAATAGAACTTCAGTTCTTAAACTTGTAGTTATGATAAGTTACTATCTAGTCACCGTGGCTGCGTGGTAACGCACATGCGTTGTGTCTCCATGGAGACCCTGCAGGGTCTAGAGTTCGATCCTCCATGCGAGCGAATTTTTCATTCTTAGATTTAAGTGTTATTGGTAGAGTAATTGTTCATTAGTCTTAAATATTTGAATAATCACAAAAATATAAATAAATATGTAATTATAAACAAAATAAAAAGAGCCAGGAAAAATTATATTTTATTCTAGATTTTGAGCAGAAAACTGTCCAGTTACTTGCCAGTCACTGTTCAGATAATTTAACCAGTGACTGCTAAAGAAGCGCGTTACATTTCTAATCAATCACATGCCAGATTTTCTGATCAATCACTGGCCAGAATCTAGAAAAACTTCCCAGTGACTGGTCATTATAGAGTTGAAATTTTTACCTGGGAGTGGCATTTTTTGCTTTTAATAACAATGATTCGATTCCCACTTAGTTCACGAGTGTTTTCCAAAAAAATTTGATGGAGGGTATGAAACTTTGGAGATATTGAATTTTTTGTCCTTACGCGCAACCGTTAGAAGCGCGTAAATTTTAACCGAATTCAATTTTTCTTTTTGGAAAATGACAGGCTATAAATTTGTAAGAATACTGTGCATTTTTAAATTTTTATTTGTTTAAACAAATTATTATTATTATTATTTAAATAAAAGATGTTTTGATTCTTCTGTTTGTTATTAACTAATAAATTGTTAATTACTAACTTTTTACATATTGTACCTAGAGAGGTGAATTTTTTTCTAATTTTGCAATTTACCGGACCTTACATAAATACCGATGCAGATTTAAACATAATTATTATTATTATTTAAGCAAGATTTAAACAAATTATTATTATTTAAGCAGGATTTAAACAAATTATTATTAGTAATAGGTACTAGTATACAGAATAGTATACTAGAAAGATTCAGTTTTTTCTAATCATACAAATTTACCAAACTTTTTTGGTTATTGTTTTAAATTATTATTATTATTAAATAATTATTGTTATCAAAATTGTTTTTTACAAAAAATTAATAAATTTTCTTAAATTTATATGACAAATCAAATAATGTTATCATTATTTACTTCAGATAAAACTCATCTGTTTAAAATAATTGTTTATAAGAATTGATTTGAAAAATAATTATAAAATCGTTTCCACACACTTTTTATTCGCATGTGCTCTGTGACAATTTCTCAAAGTTTTATCAAAATCGAAGAACTAGGGGACAACTTTGATTTTTTAGGTATGGACCTACCCAGATTAAAATTCAAAGTACAATAATTGTTTAAACAATTATTAAACAAATTATTATTCTTATTTTTGTTTAAAATATAATTTTATTTTTAATGTAAATCGGCATTTGAAAAAAGTTTGGTAAATTTGCATGATTAGAAAAAACTGTATCTTTCTAGTATACTATTCTGTATAAATAGTTAGTAATTAAAAATAATAATTTATTTAAATCTTGCTTAAATAATAATAATAATTATGTTTTAAATCTGCATCGGTATTTATGTAAGGTCAGGTAAATTGTAAAATTAGAAAAAAATTCACATCTCTAGGTACGATATGTAAAAAATTATAGTAATTAACAATTAGTATTAGTAATTAACAAACAGAAGAATCAAAACATCTTTTATTTAAATAATAATTTGTTTAAACAAATAAAAATTTTAAAAATGCACAGTATTTTTACAAATTTGTAGCCTGTCATTTTCCAAAAAGAAAAATTGAATTCGGTTAAAATTTACGAATTATAGGTGATTTTGAACATTAGTTTGTATGTAGAGAAAAGCCTAAAAATGCGCTTTTAACGGTTGCGCGCAAGGACAAAAAATTCAATATCTCCTGAAGTTTCAGACCCTCCATCAATTTTTTTTGGAAAATACTCGTGGGAATCGAATCATTGTTATTAAAAGCAAAAGAAAATTACACTTTTTGAAAAATTGTTTTTTTAAAAATTATTTTTTAAATAATTTGTTTAAGGGGGGAACCCCAGTTGTAATGTTAAAAAGAAGTGCCTTTTTCAAAATTTTTTTCCTAATAAACCATAAAACTTTTTTAAAAATACTATTTATTACCTAAAAGTACATACATAAGGCTAATGTATGTAAAATATCTTACCAGGGGGGAGGGGGGATCAAATTTTCCAAAAAAATGTCTTACGTAATTTATGGACAGCCCCACAGCTGAAAATCGACTTTTATTTTTTAACCAAAATCATGCTCATGACTTTGACAGGATGCCATTTTGTCAAATATTTTTTTTTAATTCCTTCGATCGGGAACTAGATAATCTTATAATAGATGTAAATAATTTAATTTTTGCATTTCAGACGAACTATAATTGCGGAATGCTGGTCACCGTAATTCATGTTTTATTCCGAAGGCGCTACTTCAATGGCTCACATATCTCAGAAAGTTTTGGATAAAAAGATTTTCTTTTCTTCTTAAATTGAAGCCTTATGCATGTACTTTTAGGTAATAAATAGTATTTTTAAAAAAGTTTTATGGTTTATTAGGAAAAAATTCTTGAAAAAGGCATTTTTTTTAACGTTACAACTGGGGTTCCGCCCTTAAGAAATATTAAAGAAAAACAAATTAAAAATCTCTAAGAACAAAATAACACTGTGTGACAGTAAAATGGCACTTTAAATCGGACCTATTCTAACTTGTTCATCTTGAAAAACTGAAACAAGTAGTATGTTTGAAATTTCCCAAACACCCACAAAATTTAATTTTAGGGACAAAAACCGTTTTTTGCGTATTCATGTAAAGAATTACTCGTAATTTCCGTAATTTTCAACCGATTTTCAAAATTGTTCTTTTATTTGAAAGGGGAAAAGCACACCTTTTCAACCTTTTCCATTTTTTCAACTTCAACGAGGTTTTTAGAATAATATTCGAATTTACAGATTTTTTTCATAATAATTTCTTAAAAGTATACTTAATTCTGCGTAAAATGAGTATTTTTTGAAAACATTTTAATACAAATTGAGGGAGATACGTGAATTTAAAGATTTAAAAATTTTTTCTCCAAAGTTACAAATATTTCAATTTTGCTGTGAAATTTACACCAGGGCACTTTAAATTTTGTATTCACTAAATTTAATTGATTATCTAAAACGGTATGCATGTCAAACTTGTTTTTGATAGATTTAAATAAATACAGAATCCGTATTTAGAGGGGGGTCCGGTTAAATTTTAATTTTTCTATATTTATATTATTTAAGTGTGTCTAATGTTTTTCAAACTTTATTTAGGATTAAAATCTATTCTATGATCTTCAAATAAAGAATAACAGATAATTATTTGACAATTTATATAAGAATGCCTTAAAATTTCGAAAAATATAAATTTGAACTTCTACCAGATTTTTAAATTATTTTTTTTATTGTCAAACTTTTCATATGCTTTTCTCGCAATACTGAATAATTTTATTAATTTTGATAATATAGAATAGATTTTAATCCTAAATAATGTTTGAAAAACATTGACACACTTAAACAATATAAATATAGAAAAGTTAAAATTTAACCGGACTCTCCCTCTCGATACGGACTCTGTCTTTATTTAAATCTATCAAAAACAAGTTTGACATGCATGCCGTTTTAGTTAATCAATTAAACTTAGTGAACACAAAATTTAAAGTGCCCTGATGTAAATTTCACAGCAAAATTGAAATATTTGTAACTTTGGAGAAAAAATTTGTAAATCTTTAAATTCACGTATCTCCCTCAATTTGTATTAAAATGTTTTCAAAAAATACTCATTTTACGCAGAATTAAGTATACTTTTAAGAAATTATTATGAAAAAAATCTGTAAATTCGAATATTATTCTAAAAACCTCGTTAAAGATGAAAAAATGGAATAAAAATCGATAAATCGCAAATATTTTTAACTGTGGATTTGTCAATTTTCACTTTGAGTAAACGAGCAATACACGGTTAAAAAGGTGTGCTTATCCTCTTTTAAATAAAAGAACAATTTTGAAAATCGGTTGAAAATTACGGAAGTTACGAGTTATTCTTTACATGAATACGCAACGATTTGAAGAAAAAAACTGTTTTTCACTCAGAAAACAATATTTTACGTTTACAAAATTTTCCTTTTTAAACTTTTTGTTCAAGAAACATTGTAAAAGTTTTATTAAGACAAAAGTTTGAATAGAAAATTATTTTTTTTTCTTAATCATTGTAAACGTCACCAAAGTTATAAATTATGAATGTAAAATGAACATTTTTAAAAAAATTATCAGGGCTCGAACCAGTGACACAGTATTTAAAAACACGTACTTTACGGACCAAAAATGAAAAATTACGGACCATTTACGAACAAAAATATAAGCAGTCCGAGTCAAATAAGAGAACATTTTACTTAAAATTATAAATTAAATTTTTCATAACTATAAAACATAAAGATATCGATAACTCCGAGTCTTCGACTCGGAGTGATCGATTTCTTCATGTTTTATAATAATTAAAGATAACCGTGTGATAAAATTATTATCAATTCAATTATTATTTTCAACAATTTTTAACTAAAATGCTTTTTTAAATCAATTTTACGAAATTTCAATTATTCGTAAATTCTTCAACTAAATATGTGACGCGTTCCCAAGAAAGGTACCTAAAAAGCAAAAAATTTGAGGTTATGTTTTAAATTTTTTGAGTAAAAATACAGAAAGAGAATCAATTAATAATTAAAAATTGTTGGTCTTCAAATGTTTATTATATTCAAAATATTTAATGAATATTGGTTTCAAATTCAAATAATTAAAAATGAACTTTTAATCAAGATGAATCTAACTTGAACCCAACCTATAATTCGTTTGCTTCTTAGGTACCTTTCTTGGGGTCGCGTCACATATATATTCGAAAATAAAAACTTCAATTAAAAAAAATTCAATTAACATATTTCAAAAACATTAATTTCAAAATTCAATCATTTATAAAATTTCACGCTATACAGCTTTTAATATTCAATTATTATCCAAAATTTTAACTGAAATTAATTTTTAAATCAATTTTTATTAGAATTCAATTATTTAAATACAAAAATAATTTATTGAATTATTGAATGTTTCTTAACATTTAATTCTCATAAAGAATTTTACCAACTTTTTCAATTGATGACGAATTTTAATAAAATTTTTATTATTTATGAATATAACTGAATAGTTGTTAACAATTTTATAAAAAATTTTCAAATTAAATAATTGAAGTCCTGAGAAATTTGTATTATTCCCGAAAAAATGGAATTCTTACGAAGATTTTTACAAAAAATTTTTAAATAATTAAATTCTATTTGGAAATTTTATGAAAATAGTAGATATTGAAAATCATTGAATTGCGAAAAGTTTTTAAAAATAATTCAATTTCACAAAGAATTCTATTATAATTCTTATTATTTATGAAAATAATTGAATTCTTTCGAACGATTTAATAAGAATTTTTTTAAATAAATGAATTTCCAAGAAAAAATGCATTACTTTTAGAAATAATTGAATTCTTGTAATGAATATTGTTATTTATGAGAATAATAGAATTTTGCAAAGAATTTTATTAAAATGTAAAAGAATAAATGAATTATTTCAAAAAAAGGAATTAAAATTGTATTTAAAATAATTGATTTCTTTCGAACAATTTTATTAAAATATTTGAAAATAATTGAATTCCTGTGAAAAATTCTAATATTTTTGTAAATAATTGAATTCTTCCAAAGAATTTAAAAAAACATTCTTTTAAGTAATTGATTTTTGGGAGAAATTGAAATGAAATTTTTAACAATAATTACATTTTTTTTAGCAATTTCTGTAAAATTGTATTAAAAATAATTAAATTATTAAAATTTCCAAAAATATTTAAATTCCTGAGAAATTTATATTATTTATTTAAAATAATTGAATCATTGGGAAAATTTTTTTAAAATGTTTAAAAAGAATTAAATTTGTGTGAAAAATTTTGTTATAGAAAATAATTGATAATTTTCATACGAATTTTATAAAAATTGTTTTAAATTATTAATTTTTTCAAAATATAATAAATATTGTGGAAATTTTTTTTTTAATTAATTAGATTCTTCTGGAAAACTTTACTAATAATTTTTTACTAAAAATTTGTAAAACTAATTGTGGGCTTTAAAAATATTGTTCAAGAGTATTTCAAGTTATAATGAAAAAAATTCCCTGACTTTCGAAAAAATTCCCTGACATTTCCAGGTTTTCCAGGACATTTTTAATTTCCCTGACATTTCCCGGTTTTCCAGGTTTTCCAGGTGTTGTAGACACCCTGACAGTGTAATTGATCAAACGATGTTGATTGAAGATTAAATTCAGTGCAGTATTTGAAATTTTTGGGTACATGAAAACTATATACACTAAATCCCACGATAAATGTTTAAAATGCCTGAGAAAAATAATTTGAACGATTAAAAATTAAGTTAAAGCAGGGTGTCTAATGGCCAGGGAAAAGTCAGGGAATGTCAGAATTTCATTCAAAGTCAGGGAAATTACTAATTTATATAAAAATAAAATTTTTTTAATCTAACAAAACTTAAAAGATTTTTATTACGCGTTTGTTTCTATCATTAGATATTAATTTATTGTTAAATATGTCAGTTACCATAATTTTGTCCCAAGAAAGCAAAAATAAAATTAGTAAAGAGTCAAGAAAAGTCAGGGAATTTTTTTCTCAATCCTTGTTAGACACCCTGGTTTAAGCTAAAATCAAAAAATTAGAAGTATTGGCCATCTCTCCCGGATATTCTGTGTGAGAGATTGACAAATGCACTTTTTAAAAAATGTGAATTTTGAGATTGTTTCTATGAAAATATTTTATTTTATTTTTTAGTTACTTTAAAGTTAAGTGTTCAATGTTTAATTATCAATAAAAGTTTAGATAGAAATGGCTGAACCGTTTGAAATCGAAGGCCAAGTTTTTAAACATTCTATAATTGACTATTAGGTACATATTATTTAATCATATTTTAGCATTTAAATTAATTAATATTAGCATTTTAGCTACTTAATTATATTTTAAACAAGAAATACTTTCCTACATCTGAGATATAACTATAAAAATGTTTTCAGTATCAAAAAATCGAAAAAATTATAATTGAACTTACGAATTACTATCAAGCTTGATTCATTGATATTTTTATAGTATCTCTGATTCATAATTTGACGTGAGAATAATGCAGTTTAGAATTGCAAATTCAAAATTTTTAGGTTCAAATATCTGAGGGTTAGAAAATCGGAAATAATTAATTGTAATAATTTGAACTTAAACTTGCTGTAGTGTCATTCTTGAGGTTTATGATGAATATTTTGTCATGAGAATAGTAAAATTACGAAATACAAGATTTTAATGTTGAAGTCAATTTGCATTTAATTTTCGAACTGGGGTATTTTTTGGATTTCTGATTAGAATTGTTATCAAAATGAATGATTATGCAGATCCATAATGGTAAATTTAACTAAGGCCAAAAAAGTATATAATTAATAACTAAAACGAGAAATGAAACAATTTTTATAAATGGAAAGTTTTAAGATTTGTTTCTTTTATATCTGTAATGTTCTAAAGTTGATAGAACTTGAGACTAATATATGACTTCTAATTTATTTAAAATTAATATAAAATAAAAAAAAATGCAAGTAAAATTTAAAAAAGTAAAAAATTTTGCACAAAGAAAAACAGATGGTTAACGTTAATTTTCCTGGTCACTTTAACTAAGCTTGAATCTTAGGGGCCATTTATAAACTACGTTACCACTTTACGGGGGCGAGGGGTCCAAAAACTAAAATTTTTGCATGTGACGCAATGGTAATGAATGGGGGGAGGGGGTCTAAAAAGTCTGAAAAATTGGTAACATAGTTTATGGACGACCCCTTATTACTTTGACATAGGATTCTACAGTGGATTCCTCTCGTAATTAAGAAACCTAATCAATTTCTGGTATACTTTAAATTTTAAAATCAGATTTTCAAATTCTGATTCAAATAATGTTTAAAACTTCTGAAAACAAAAATTTAGAATAATAATTATTTTTTTGTTAAAGTTAAAGCACGACTTTCATTGTATGCCTTTCGGCTTCTACAATCTCCTCAACATCTTAACTAAACTTTTCCAATTCAAAACACTTAAAGGTGTTAAATTAAGGTAGAAACATTGAAAGAAAGGTATAAAATTCTAAATTTTTAAACAATTTTTCAACTTCAAATCTAATTATCGGACCCAATTTCAGAAGAAATATTTTTTTCTGATAAGAATTTATTTTAAATAAATATTTTATAAAGTACTTTCTAAATTTGAATCAGTAAAAAGGTTTATAATTTAAAATAGTGACAGACTTTTGCTTTTGAGTTAGTTAATTTCAATAATAAATAGTAATTTCTACTTATTTATTAAAAAACTTTAATTGATCTGCACTTTACTTTAAAACTTTTAATCTGCAAGTCAAGTTGGAACGAGCAAATTTTACAGAATGCTTACGGGTGCGCATCCGTAGCAGAAGTGTTGATTCCTTTAATCTAATGAAAAATTTCTTTAAAACACTGAAGAGGCCAATAATATTCAAAGAAATTATTTGTTTGATGTTCATATCAACACTTTTTTTATTCAAAATAAAAAATTTTTATTTTATATCAAAAAAGTATTTATTTTTTATGCGCTATGCGTATACGGTGTGCGTGTTTCGCTTGTATCCTCGAGATCTTCAGTTCAATTCCCCATTCGTGCGAGATTTTTTAATCTTAATTCTAAGTGTTCTGCGGAGAATAGGATTAATATTATTAATAATAACTAACTTTGTGCTCTTTTCATGCGGACATATTTGAGGTTCGTAATTGTTTTGAAATTTATATTCACCTGTGACGGGCGGCGAGCATTTTAAAAATCCTTTTTTTGCCCGCTGTAGTTAAGATGTAAACAGAAAATTTGCGGTACACGCGAACAAAGTTTGTAAAGCTGAGAATGTGTACACCTTCGACAGTCAAATCAAAGGAAGGTTAATATTCATACCACTGACCCGCTCTTGAGAAGATTATCGCGGTAACTGAACCTATAACTATGCACTACTCTAAACGATCTTGCGGCTTCCACAAGCCTTTAAACTCATGTACTAAACTGCATTCCCCTTTTGATGCATCCCATGTTAAAACTATATTTATACACACGAACAGCTACTGCAACTCCAGTTAAGATTCCAAACGCAGTTTCACTTTCCCGAACATTATTTGCCGTGGAAAAAATTCATTTCATTTCTCCACTTTCACTTCCTCTATTTCTAATCATCGTGCGCATTATCATTCAAGAGATCATCGCTTTTTCTATCCATTTATTATAATTTTCTTTTAATGAGGAAATTTTATATTTTGAGTAAAATAATTTTTAAATCAGAAAGCGAGTCTCTTACATTTCAGTTGCTCTTATTTATAGTTTCATGTGCCCCCTTGTAGAGGGAGAAACGCCAGGACCCTTTTAAAAATATTGCGCGACAGGAGTGGATTCTGTGACACACGTTAACAGATGGAAGGAGTCTATTTTTGACAAAAAAGAAAGCAAGGAAGTCTTTCTTTATTTGTTAATTCTTATTAAGTTGACATTCGGTTCAAATTTCTTTATGGGATTACCCACACAGTACCGAAAGTTTACTAAACATTTAATACAGGTTGAAGTGTAATCTTCAGAGTATTTTGTCAAGAAGATTATGTAAATTTTTGAATGCTTGTTTGACTGAATATTTAAATAAAATGTTCTATAAATGGTGGACAAAAATAATAAGTTTGGGTTCACCTATGTACTTTTGAACATTCAGTGTTAATTTTCCTTCCATATCGGTTTCCATAAAAATGTCTGAGATCATTTTTTTATTTTTCATAAACATTTTTGTCCTACATTTAACAAATTTTAAATGTTAAGTCAACGTTTACGCTAAATATTTAATTTATACATATATTTATTCAACTTCTGCGCCAAAAATTTATTTATTGCTGACATTTGTATGTTTATACAATAATCTTAACTGAGCATAGCAACTAAATATTCCGAAGTTGTCAATTCAACCTTCATTAAATCTTTACTAAAATTTCGGTGTGGATAACGATACGTAACTACTCTGTGAGCACTGGGGCATGAGGTGTCTCTGTCCGTTCAAAGGACGATTAAAAAAAAACTTATATTCTAGAGACATCCTTCGGACTTAAGATGTCTTTTGGGTGTCTTTCGAACGGATATGGATGTCCAAAGGCATTTCAGGTCCCAGTGCCTCTACAGGGTAATTTAAAAAAATTTTAAATGTACTTTAGAATTAGTTTAGTATTAATTCCAGGATTCGCACTCATCTACTAAATAACCTACTATTTACTACTTTTTTACGTTATGCTACTATTTGAGTACTTTTTTTAGATTTCAAACACTAAAAGCTACTATTACTGTTTTTTTAGAATTTCCACTACTTTAAATTCGCTAATACACAAGAAATAAAAAAAACTATTCTCAAAAATTATAATCAAATTCTTTAAAACGATTCAATTATTTTCAATATTGAAAGAATGCAATTATTTACAAAAATATTAGAATTTTCCACAAGAATTTAATTATTTTTAAATATTTTAATAAAATTGTTCGATATAAATCAATTATATTAAATACAATTTTAATTAATGTTTTTGAAATAAATCAATATTATTCTTTTAGATTTTAATAAATTTTTTCCCGAGAATTTAATTATTTACATAAATAATAATTCTTCGAAAGAATTCAATTATGTCGATAAATAACAAAATTATTCCAAAAATTCAATGATTTTGAGCAATTTTAATAAAATTCTTTGCAAAATTCAATTATTTTCATAAATAACAATATTCATCAGAAGAATTTAATATTATTTTTAAAAGTAATAAATTTCTTCTTGGAAATTCAATTAATTTAAAAAATTCTAATAAAATCGTTCGCAAGAATTCAATTATTGTCAAAAATTTTAATTGAATTCTTTGTAAAGATTAATAATTTTTAAAAACTTATTTTTATGGATGAAAAAAATTTCTCAGGAATTCAATTATTTAAATTAGAATTTGCATAAAATTAGTCGAAAGAAATCAATAATTTAACAGTTTTTATAAAATTCTTGTCAAGAATTAAATTATTTTTATAAATATTGAAATTCTTTCATGAATAATAAAATTCGTTGCAGGAATTCGATTTATTAGCAGGATAAGAAAGAAGTAAATATTTTTGATGAAAATTTGGAAAAAGTCTGAAAAATAAAATAAGGGAGATTGGGGAATTGTAGGCCACACTTTTTTTTAGCTCAATATCTTACACACAAAATTTTTTTTTTAAATTTTAAATTTCTTGTGTCAGTAGGAGGTATAAATAACATATATCATTCGTCAGTTTCCCAAAATTATCACTTACCTTAAAGAAATTTCAGTTTTACCAGAGAGTGCAATTTTATGATTTTTAAAATTGTTGGGGAATTGAGTTAAAATTGAGTTCAAAATTTTTAAGTGAACAGCTTTATATGAATCGCAATGAATCGAATAGTTTTTGTTAAATTACTATAGCTATGAGTGATTTTAATAAAATGTACCTGCATTGTGCAATTAAATCGCTGAAAACAAGCAATAAGTACTTCCCTAAAAAAGTGGACCACAATTCCCCAAATGCTTCATTTTACAAAAAGCTTTGTATTATTTATTCATTTTAATTTGATGCAAAATTTCATTTTTGAGTCAAAGTACCAATGCCACACAATAATTAAAAAAATATTTTCCATAATTTATTCTTGAAAATCCTTGTAAAAACAATAAAAACATGAAGGTCTAAAATAAATATTTGAATGCAATTTTTCATGTGATTTTTGTTTACGATTTAGAGGTAATTGTAAAGCGTTGTAAAGTCATGAAATGCTAATGAAAAATTTACTTTGGACGAACAAAAGAAAATTAAACAAAATTGGATAATCAAACTTATAAATATTATTAAATATAATTGAGGTGGCCCAAAATTCCCCAATCTCCCCTATAGAATGGAATTTTTGTCAGTTTTGTGAAGTTTCTAAAACGAGTTTTTTTGGTCGTCAAGTTTAATTTTTCGATAGCTACTTTTTTTAGTTTGAAAGCTACATTTTGATACTTTTTTAAAATTAATTATCGAGTGCGAAGTCTGCAATTCTAGCATTCATATTTTATTAAAACATCCGAAAGGTGCAATGTATTAAACTATTAGCAACTTTGAAAATTGAAATATTCCAAAATATTTGAATGGAGAATTATTTCTTTCTCTATAATATTTAATGTCTCTATTTATTGAATGTAGGTCTATTATAATTAATGAAATTGTGTAGTTAATTTAATAGTGAGATTTTGTTTGGCTTCATAATCTTTTTTAATGAAATGAAAGATGGGATGTAATTACAGGCAGATATTTGTAATTGAGAAGCTTAAGTGATTTGATGTAGGTTGAGGAATCTTTGGATGGTTGCGGTTTTGCTCGGTGAGTCGAATGAAGTAAATTGAAACTGAGAAGAGTATGGGAGACGATGAGGAAAGTGAGATGGTGAATATTATATATTGAGAGTATGCGCTGATTTTTAAATTGTTTTTTGAGAGCACTGAAACGGAACGACTGAAACAAACATAGATTGCCATTTCGTTCTTTATTCACGCTGGAAATGATTTCATGGTTCGTAGAACTTCTTCGGTCTCCAGACAAGATCTAGGCGAGGCATCCTGCCAGACCTTTTCTACAACGCTCCTGATCGATGTCGTTACTCGTTACTAATTTTCTTTGTATATCCATCAGAATCCCCCATTTATACAGCAAGAAAGAACATATATATTTCCTTTTATACATTCTCATTCCACTTGATAATCCAAATGTACACCCTCGACCCATCAACTGCTTTTATCAAAAAATTTATTTTATTTCTCAAATTTCAATTCATTTGTTTTTCTAATTGTTATTAAAACATATTCATAATTGTTAAAAGGAAAAAAAAAATTTCAGACGTTGTTATGAACAGAGTTGCATGAACTTTAATTGAGATTCAGATGCTTTGTCCTATAGTTGGACATCCGGAACTATTAACTGTTACTGTAAACCGTGACGATGAAGCGAAAATGCAGTTTCAATTTTTGAAACCACCTTCATGGTTATATGGATTCTATTTATATTGCTATATATGGAATATTATAACGAAAAAAACTCGCTTGGCAACAGAATGACCAGAAAAACAGAATACTTGTGCGCTCTCGTGATTTCCTGCAATGTCATTCCCCGCAGTTATAATTGTATTATCATCATACCGGTAAAGATCATGTGTCGTTGGTAAAATTTACTTCAGCAAAAAATATGACCCCTCGAATTTCGTGCGAAATCTGATTTGAAATTTGACCATTCTTTCTCTGTTGCTAACTGCTTTTTTCGTTGTGAATTATAACCTTCATTCAACAATCATATAGTTTCTACAATTATACTTAACGAAGATAGAAAAACAATCGCTGCCAAGTTTATTTCGTAGACATTTATAATTTGCTTCCTCATAGAGAATGAAGTTTGTTTTAATATTTTAACTATATTCAAATTGAATGAAACGTTCTAAAAACGTTTCTAGAACAAAGACGTTTCCGTGCCCAGAGAGAAGCGTTTTAAAATATGTTATAAAAGTTGATTATAATAGTTTTTTTGATTTGTTAAATACCTGTAATTCTCTGTATTTAATCGAGAAAAATTCTTCTTGGTGAAGAATTTCTTTATAAATTGTTTATGATTATTTAAAAGTTACACAAAGATTTTTAAACAAAAATTTCAAAACATACTTTTTTTATTTTTAATAAAAATTTTTAATAAAATTTTCATTACGATTAATATGTGTTTATGATATATATTGTATTATATAAAAATTTAGTTTCTCATACAAATGTTTTGCCTACTGAATAGTTGTAAATTGTTTATCATGGTACTGACATGTGTGACTAAGTATTCATGATAAAAAAATATTTTACCATGTTATTAAAGGTGTCAACTAGGGACAACCACATAAAATGATAAGGTTATTTAGTTAGTTAACTCTATTATTCTAATAATTATTTACTTTGTAAATCTAATCTAATTTTTTCTGACTACAAATGATCATTTTTATTTCAAGTGTAAATCCTTGTTTCTTACCTAATTGTCTGTAACAAGTTTACGTTATTAAAGTTAAGTTTGCATTTATTTATAATTTGACAAAGAATTCTTGTCATTTCAACAAAATCAGTTTCAACAGCTAATAGCAATACACTCTAAATCTGATTCAGTGACCACTGATTCTCATTTAAATTCTACTGATATAAATTAAAGGAGTCATTGAACATTTCACTGACTTTTAGGGTGCACCTACCCAGTGAAGATCAAAAAACTGTTCCATAAGTGTTACAGCCACACTTTTCCTCTTTTCAAATTCCCTGACTTTTCCAGGTTTTCCAGGATAAAAAAATGGAATTTTTCCAGATTTTTAAATCAAAAATTATTCAAAAACATCAATAACTTCATTTTTAAATAAATATTTAATGATTATTTTTTTAATACAAATTAAGATTTACAAAAATTTGAAATTCAATAACTTATAAGAATATTATTATAAAACATGAAGATATCAATAACTCTGAGTCTTCGACTCGGAGTGATCGCTTTCTTCATGTTTTATAATAATTGAAACTTGATGCTTTGTTACTGTAACTTCTTCAAACATTATTTTCTTCATAACGATTATTCATTTCTCGAATTTTTAATTAAAATTCTTCAATTTTTTAAAATAATTTTTGAAAAAATTCTTTGTCAATTTTCAAATTCTTTTGTTCACAATTTAATTACACAAAATTTAAATTATTCTAAAATTCTTCAATTAAATATATTAGAAATTAAAAACTTCAAATAATTATTAAAAAAAATTCCATTAAGGGAGTATTCTAGTCTATAGGCCTCAATTTCAGGCGTTTTTCCGAGTAGAATAAAAAAGAAAGTTTAACATTTTTAGTATTTACTTTTCTTGCAAGTTGTTTATTAATGTTTAAAGAGAACAGAAAAAAATTAGGAAACAAAATAATAAAAAAATTTAAAAGTTATAAACTGATGAAGTGGGGACTGAAAAAAAGAAAGTGAGTACTGGTTGACAGTGTGGAGACTTTTGTAATGTTCTAAAACAAAAAACTGAAAGAAATTCTTGATTATTAAAGGCTTTGCTATGGTCGGTACCTTGGAAAAGAAAAAATAAAATTTTTTAGCAAAATGGCGACGATTTAAAAAAAATGGTGTTTTTTGATTCTGTTTTTTAACTTTTTTGAATTTTTTAAAAATAGTAAAAAAAATATTTTTCAAAATCCAAGGTTCCGACCATGAAGAAATATACAAAGAACATTTCTGCAAAATTTGAAGTAAATCGGTTGAGTAGATTTTGGGTTATCGTGTCAACAAGAATTTTTTTCAATTCCCACTTCACCAGTTCATAACTTTTAAAATTTTTGATTATTTTTTTCCTAATTTTTTTCTGTATTCTTTAAACATTAATAAACAACTTGCAAAAAAAGTAAATATTAAAAATGTTAAACTTTCTTTTTTATCCCACTCGGAAAAACGCCTTAAAATTGAGGCCTCTAGACCAGAATACCCCCTTAAGCTTATTGAGAAAAAATTAATTCTATAGAATTCTTAATTAAAAGTACAAAAAGTTCAAATATTCAAAGATTTTATCTTGAAATTAATTTTTAAATCAATATTTATTAGAAAATTCTACAAGAATTCAATTATTTAACTATAAAAATAAATATTTTATTAAACAATTGAATGTTTCTTAAAATACAATTTTCATAAAGAATTTTATCAATAAATTTTTAAATAATTGTATTCTCTTGACAAATTTTAATAAAATTTTTAAGAATAATTGCATTTTTCGAGAAATTTTATAAAAATTGTATGAAATATAATTGAATTTCGGAGAAAAATTTATTATTCATATAAAAATAATTGAAATTTTCACACGAATTTTTGTAAATTTTGAAACATAATTGGATTTCTGCGAAGAATTTTATTAAAATTATTTTTAAAAAAATTGAATTGTTACGCAAAGAAACTGTAGGAAGTTATTTATTTATTTAAGTTTATTTAAGTTTATTTATTTATTTAAGTTATTTAAATAATTCAATTTCTTTGATAAACTTTCATAAAATTTTTAAGAATAATAACTTTTTTGAGGAATTCCATTAAAATTGTATTAAAAATATTGAAATTCAGCATTGAGTTTTATTATTTATGAAAATAATTGAATAATATATGAAAATAACACAGGTCAACAAAAAAAGACTTACTTTTTTTAAGATATCGGAATGGTTTCCGATGTATTTTTGGACGCTGAACACGATCCCGTCTTTCAAAATTGCCCATCACGTCAGGATTTTGAGAAAAATGGGGGTAAAGACCCCAAAAACGCTTTTTTGAGGATTTTCAAAATTTTTTTTCTCTTTAACCTGACGTGCTAAAGACTTCCACAGGGTCTTAAATTGAAGCTTGTAATATCCACTACAAGACCCATATCCATAAAATAAAAAAAATAAATTTCTTTCAAAAAATGGGGTTGAAGACACTAAAAGAATGTGTGTTTTTGGATTGCTTTAATAGACTTCTTGCAATTGCTTGGATTCGATTGAAAATGGGTACTTAGGGTTTTTAGGGTCACTGATTACGAATCCGATATTAGTTTTCAAAAATTCAAAATGGCGAATTCGTAATCATCGACCCCAAAAAACCTGGAGTAACAAACTTTCAAGCGAATCCAAGCAATTCTTAATTTTTACATCTGCCATCTTGGTTTCGCCATTTTAAATTTTTGAAAACTAATTTCGGATTCGTAATCAACGACTCCAAAAACACCGAGTAACAATTTTCAAGCGAATCCAAGCAATTCCATGAAGTCTATTAAAGCAATCCAAAAACACACATTTTTGGTGTCTTCAACCCCATTTTTTAAAAAAGCTTTTAATTTTTTTTTATTTTATGGATATGGGTCTTGTAGTGCACATTACAAGCTTTAATTTAAGACCTTGTGGAAGTCTCTAGCACGTCAGGTTAAAGAGAAAAAAAATGTTGAAAATCCTCAAAAAAGCGTTTTTGGGGTCTTTACGCCCACTTTTCTCAAAATCCTGACGTGATGGGCAATTTTGGAATTCGGGATCGTGTTCAGCGTCCAAAAATACATCGGAAACCATTCCGATAACTCATAAAAAAAAGTAAGTCTTTTTTTGTTGACCTGTGTAATTTGTAAATAATTGAATTCCTGTGAAATTTTCATTATTTATGAAAACAATAAAATGTTTGTGTAGAATTTTTTAAGGGGACACCTAAGTGGAAAAATGACAAAAAAATCAATTTTTCTAAGTTTGATTTTCTAAAAGTAGACTCAATTAGGAATAGAACAAGACTTTTTAAAACCTTTTCTGAAAAGTAGAAAAAATCTGATTACATGATTCTGAATACCATGAGTTTTTAGTATTTTTTCTTTTTTCGTGTCTCCTGTAAAAATGTTTTTTTTTTCTAATTTTTTAACTTTCGGTACACTTTTCTCCGAATCTACTAAACCGATTTGTAATTTTTTTTTTACTTTGTTCAGTATGGTTCCAAGAATACAAATAAGAAGTTTAACATCATTTTGAGTTGTTCAAACGGAGATATGAGTCAATGAATCAGAGAAAATGGGATTTTTATTTTGCTTTGGGTATAAATATTCATAAAAAAGTTTCTATTGGAGATAACGTCGTATTACTTCTTATTCATATAATTGATTTAATTTGTAATCGAATGAAAAAAGGACGAACGCAATTGGAATAATAGTTTTCGAGAAAAGTGTACCGAAAGTTGACTCTTTTTGCATTGTTTTTAGGTGACTTGGGTGTCCCCTTAAGGAATTTTTATTAATGTAGTAAATATTAAAAATCATTGAATCATAATTTAACAAAATTTTTCTACAATTCTTCACAATAATTCAATAACTTTCATTAATAATAACATTTTTCATAATATTCATAATATTTATTATATTTTGAAAAAATTAATTATTTAAAACAATGTTTATAAAATTCTTATAAAAAACTAAATTATTTTCAAAAATAATAAAATTTTTTACAGAAATTTAATTATTTTTAAACATTTCAATAAAATTTTTCGCAATAATTCAATTATTATTGTAAATAATAAAATTCTTCTCAGGAATTCAATTATTTTTGATAATTTTCACAAAATTCTTTGCGCAACTATTAAATTATTTTCATAAATAATAAAATTCATTGCAGGATTTCAATTATTTTTAATACAATAATTTTACAAGAATTGATCAAAAAATGTAATTATTTAATTTAAAGGAAGAAATTAACAAAAAATTGTAGGGTCATTTGGGGTAAATGTAAACAAGGGGTAAATGTAAACAGTAGATGTTTCAGCTAAATTTACAAATTTAAAAATAAGTACGACGTCAATATTTTTACCTCAGCTCACCTACAAGATGTTCTGAGTATTGCCAATATTTTATTTTGACAATTGGCAATGCCATAGTGTAAGTTATTTTTTAATGCAAAAAAGATTAAAAATCAAAATTTTACTATTTCAGTATTTTGTCTCGGATTTGAATAAAAATAAATTTAAAAATCAAACAAAAATATGTAATTCTTCCTTATTAATGCCCTAACAAAAATTGACTTAGATTTTTGATTTTCGTCAATTTACATAATAAATAATTAAGTGTTTACATTTACCCCGAGAATTCGAAAACTCGGGGTAAATGTAAACAGAACTTGAACTACATTTTAAAAGAAAATAATTGAATAAATTTGCTTCTATTTCACAATTTCATTAATTTGGCAATGTAAATATTACACTGAAAAGGAAATTAGGTCCTGTTTGAAAAAAAAATTTTTTTTTGAAAATTTGATCAATTTTTAAAAATATTTTTAGGTTCATCCGCCATATTGGATTCACCATTTTGAAATTTAAAAATTCGATTTTAGATTTTTATTCAGCAACCTTAAAAACTTCTTTTTACCAAGTTGAATGAAAATCTATTAAAATTTGTTCAAGTTATTCAAGTTTTTACATTACTAATTTTGTAATGGTTGATTGTTTATTTATATGATACATTATCAGTCAACTGGTTGATTTACTATACATCTACGAAGAATTTTTTTCAGTTTTTTCATCCCTTAAAACAGTAGTATACTTGAAATAACTTGTTTCTTAAACCTCGCTTAACTACAATGGTGTTTACAATTACCCCGAATTTTAGGAAAATTTCAAAATCTCGGGGTAAATGTAAACAGTCAGTTTTAGGCGATTCAGGTGCATCAATATTTCTTTGTAACTTATAAAATTTTTCTAGGGAACACTGGAAACAAGTTCATGCAAAAGAAATCCGTCCGTTTTACCTTTTAACAAAAAAAACTAATGTTTTTGGTGAAACATAGATATTCCGTTTACATTTACCCCAATTGACCCTAATTATTCTTAAAAATTTAATTTCGATTCCTGGAAAAAATTAATTATTTAAAATAAGGTTTTAATAAAATTCTTTGAAAGAATTCAATTATGTCGATAAATAACAAAAATATTCCCGAAAATTCAATTATGTTGAGGAATTTTAATAAAATTCTTTGCAAAATTCAATTATTTTCATAAATAACAATATTCATGGCAGGAATTAAATTATTTAAAAAAATTTTAAGAATAATCGTTGCAAGAATTCATTTATTTTTATTATATTAAAACTCATCACAGGAATTCAATTATTTTTAGAAATATTTATGAAATTCTTCGAAAAAATTCAATTATTTAAAAAAAATTAAAAAACAATTTTTAAAAAAGTGTTATATAAACAACAAACAAACTTGGGAAGTGTTATAAAACACTTCCCAAGAATTTAATTATTTTAAAAATTTTTAATAAAATTCTTTGCGAAAAATCAATTATTTCCATTAATAATAAAATTCTTCTCAGAAATTCAATTATTTTTGAAAATTTTAATAAAATTCTTTGCAACTATTCAATTATTTTCATAAAGAATAATATTTATCGCAGTATGTCAATTATTTTTAATACAATTGTATTCCACTTCAAAATTTCGAAGTTTTAACAAAATTGAAGAAGTAGGGGACAACTTTGATTTTTTAGACATGGACCTACTCCCAATCTTCTCTAGATCCATGTTAGCCACACCTCTGTAAAAGTAGATTCCACTTATAGTATTTCCGTAAGTCGTGTCGTCGCAAATTTGAAGTGAATGCACAAGTCTTGCTAACCTCTGGACATCATTTTACAAACAATTCTTATGCAACCATTCTTATGCACATGTTTAATTATACCTGTGTGTATACACTTTCTTAAGAGACATTAGATGCGCAGCTTCTTAGAAAACGCATATTCTCAAAACCTTAGAATATGCATGTATTACACCTCTGCATATTTCTATATTAAATCTTCGGACATAATATATAGATGCGCAGCTTCTTAGAAAACGTATAGTCCAACAAAATCAAATATTATTCATGCTCAATTACACCTCTGCATACATTTCTTTAAGAGATATTGTATATGCGTAGCTTCCTTGAAAACGCATAATCTCGCCCCAATTTATATGCACAAGTTTAGTTACACCTCTGTGTATCCCTTTTCTTAAGAGATACACGATTAAATTCGCGCAGGTTCTTTAGAAACTTATGTAATTAGCTTAGATTGTTTTTTAATAAATAATTAATTAAATGTTTAACTAACCGTCTTTATTTATTTACCGACCTTGGGTACCTAATTTTTAATTATATATTCTAAAAAATTAAGGGTTATAAAAAACAAACCGTTACATATTTAATATTGAAATTTGCTGAATGTGCACAAATGAAACGAGAGTATAATGCAAAAATTTGTACGAAACACATCTGCACAACTGTTTACATTTATACATTTTGTCCGCACGTGTCCCCTGTTTCTCTTTCTTTTAAGTTTCTTTCCTCACAGACTCCATCAGCAAATATGCACCTTCTTGCACTCGTATCCGGTCTGCAGATTCCGCACGTTCGCCTTTTTTCATCACTCTGGCACACGACTAATTTTAGAACGAGTAAAATTTCAAAGTTAAGGCGAACTGGAGTATTATAAGAAATCTTTTTTCAAGTATACTGAATGTCGATCTTCTTATTCCCATACCAAAACTAAAATTTAATTATTTTTATTCAAAGTTGTCCTAATGCTGAGAAAAAGTAATTTAAATTCATTTTATTTTTTCAGGGCTCAAACCAGTGAAAGTATTTAAAAATACGGACTTTACGGACTAACAAATAAAAAATTACAGACCATTTACGGACCAATTGCTGACAAAAATATAACCAGTCCGAGTCAAGTAAGAGAACATTTTACTTAAAACTAGAAATTAATAATAATTAAAGAATTATTATTATTATTATTATTATTATTATTATTATTATTATTATTATTATTAATATTATTATTATTATTAAAAATAATAATTAAATATGACCGAGTGATAAAATCATTATTTTATATTATAAGAATATTGTTATTGTAAACTTCTTCAAAATTATTTTCATCACTTTAATTCATTTATTATTTTCAAAAAATTTTAACTAAAATTTTGTTTGTAAATTTGTAAATTTTAAAATAAAAATTAAAAAATAAAAACTTAAAGTAATATTAAAAAAAATTAAATTAAACTGTTTCAAAAAAATTAATTTCAAAATTCAATTATTTTTAAAAATTTACTCCATATTCTGTTAATATTCAATTATTATCTAAAATTTTAACTAAAATTGATTTTTAAATCAATTTTTATTAGAAAATTCTACTAGCATTCAATTATTTAAATAAAAATAAAATGCAAATAAATAATTTATTGAATAATTGAATGTTTCTTAACATTTAATTCCCATAAAGAATCGTTATCAACAAATTTTCAAATAATTGATTCTGTCAACGAATTTTAATAAAATGTTTAGGAATAATTACGTTTTTCGAGAAATTCGATAAAAATTGTATTAAAAATAAATAAAATAATTGAAATTCTGCGATGAGTTTTATTATTTGTGAAAATAAATTGAATCCCTTAAGATGAATTTTATTACCTTTGAACAACATTTAATTTTTGCGAAGAATATTATTACTTTTGAAAATAATTGAATTTTTGCAATAATTTGTAACTTTTACAAAATAGAATTTTTTTCGTGTTTTTAACTAAACATCTTCTATAAATCCGTCCCTGTTTTCTCTCCCATTCGCAGCCACGCGAAGCTAGAATCGAGTCATCACAGTTAAATTTCAATGCACCGCCAATTGTCGAAACACGGCTTCACATTTTTAATGATATATCTAAGACGGATTAATCTTTTTAAATTTTCGAAGGCTTATTTTAAAGCTAAAATTCTAACAAAGATTTCTGTGTGTTTAGAAAAATTTTATTTAAATTTTTGTAGATTTTTGAAAAAGTTGAAGTCAAGAGACAAAAATGAGAAAATTTGATAATTTTTTTAATTTCTTTCCCACTCTACAACTCAAAAAATAGTTAACTAAATGACTTCAAAGACGGCTTATTTTACGGAAAATTTAATCAGCTTTTTAACCGTATTTAAATTTTTTTTGTATCTTCTTTTATTTGTGAGATATGATTGAAATAGTGATGGCATGTTTTTTAATAGAGTTGCTTGTAATCGTCCTGATACTCTTGGACGGTAGTGTACACGGAAAGAAGGTTTCACCTATAAACACTGTGCAAGCACCTTATTTCTACGTTTGTGACACATAGAAGTAGGGTGCTAAGTTAGCAGTATCTTTTTTTGTGCCTTTTACCGCTCTCTGACGGTGCACGCATGAGATATTACTATGAATGCAACGAAATTTTCAGTGACGCTCACCCCAAAATCCCGTGCCTTCACTGGAATTCACCGTGCTTGTCAGACTGTTCTAACCTATCAAACGAGGCACTGTCTTTATAAGTGAAACCTTCTTTCCGTGTATATTAGAAAATAAAAACTTTAAATAATTTCAAAAAAAATCTGTAATTAAAGTTTCACAAAAAAGATTAATTCCACAGAATTGTTAGTTAAAATTATAAAAAATTTAAATTTTCAAAGATTTTAATCTGAAATCTTTTTAAAATTTAATTATTTCTAAAAGTTTACTCTCTAATGCTTTTAAAATTTAATTATAATCTAAAATTTTAACTGAAATTTATTTTTAAATCAATGTTTATTAGAAAATTCTAATCTAATCTAACAACCGAAGTCGAGCTGGATTTTCCTAAAGAGGGGAAAGTAAGCATCTAGATTAGAAAACCCATTGTGCCAGACTCCAGCTCGCTCGTTTATAACAACCCTTTTAGAGTCCTGTTCTTCTCCCAAAGTCCAGTATCTCTTCTATCGATAGGTTGCTCACCTGCTTAGGGTCAATAATTGCATGACCCCAACTAGATCTTATCGAGTTTTAGGAGATCGCTCGCTCGACTCTTGTTGAGTACTAGCCCCAATAGTTTTCGCTTGCCTTCCCACCCCAGTGGCGGTTCCAAGGGGAAGGTCTCACCCCAATGTCCGCCCAATACTTCTCATGTTCCTTTTGACCCCATCTTTCTATGACTTCCTTAACCAAGCACGGCATTATTGTCACTGCTGGTCCAGGACCTATAAATGCCGACTCGGAACCGATTTTCGCAAAGACGTCTACTGTTTCATTACCGTTGATTCTCGAGTGTCCCGGGACCCAAATAAATAAAAGTTTATTTGCTGAACCCAACTCATCTAGTACGCTACGGCATTCCCAGACGAGTTTTTGATTCTATTGTGGGATTTTTCAGAGCCCCTAAGGCCGCCTGACTATCCACACGAATACTAATCCGTTTGCCCTTTGTTCCGTTTTGAATGGACATTTGGGCGCAAGTTAAAATCGCACAGACCTCGGCCTGACAGACCGTGGCATATTGTCCCAATGACTCGGCCACTTTAATCTAGCCAGATTTTCGATAGATTCCGAAGCCTGCACCGCAATCCATCTTGGAACCGTCTGCATACCAGACTTCGTCCCCAAGTGGAAAACCTTTCTTCCAGTCCGTTCTGGAAGGTGTAATGATTTTAAGCGGGGTTTAAATTTCACCCTCTTTATCATTCTATCTTGCACCATACTTAATTCTGGGATTGATAGAATTGAGTGTGGAAGCTTGGTGTGTTTACCACTAAACTTCCACCTTCCCTGTGCAGTTAACCTGCTCATAGTAAGAGCCGCCTTTTTCACCACAGCAATATGCAGAGGTACTTCGGCTAGCATGAATCCCAACGCAGCTGTAGGCGTGGTCCTCATAGCCTCCGTAATACCCCTAAAAATCATTGCTTGCAGTTGGTACAGTTTCTCTTTAACCGTTATCAGTTGAGTCCTAGACCACCAAACAACCACAACGTGAAGAAACCTGAGTTTTAAAATCATCTGATAGAGCCAGTTTACCATATTAGACCTTTGTCCCCACGATGACCCTATCGCCCTTCTACACGCCTAAAAAGCAGTACAGAGCCTTCTATACTGTTATGCTGATATTTGAAATGTTCCTTCCAACTCAGCTTTTTATCCAGGATTACTCCCAGGTACTTAGCCGATTCGTAAAAAGAAAGTTCTTTTCCATAAAATATCGGTTTCTTCAAACTCGGTACCTTATATTTTCTTGTGAAAACTACTATATTCGTTTTCTCTGGGTTTACAGAAAGTCCAGTTAGATTGAACCAATCTTTGACAATCTTAAGTGCACGTTCCGTATGTTCTAAGAGGGTCTCAATTAAGTGCCCTCTTATAATTATAAGGAAATCATCTGCATAACTTTGCATATAATATCCCTGGCTATTGAGGTTTCTAATTAATTCATCTGCCACTAAGCACCACAATAAAAGAGAGAGAACTCCTTCTTGTGGGCACCCTTTTGAGACAAGGCCTGTTACCTACTGTCTACCTAATGCAGAATAGAGGGCTGTTTCTACTGAGAAACCTGCTCTATAAGTATGTTGTCTTTGGTGTAGAAGATTATCCCTAAGACATTCCTGTCTGATAAAATTATCCACCAGTTTCTCTAACGCCTTTAATATAAAAGAAGTTAGACTGATTGTAAAGGACTTCAGTCCTTTGCAGCAGTATACCCTGACCGACCGGCCTTCGAAATAAACACAACCCTCGTCTTTTTCCAAGACTCCGATGTGTGACCAAGAGCTATACACGCTCTCATAATTTTACACAGGGGTAGCCTAATACATTACAATCCCTTTTGCAAAAGAACTGGATATATACCGTCCTCCCTGAGGCCTTAAATGGTTTCAAAGTGCCCAATGAATCCCTTCCGGATTTACAACTTTCCCAAGCAGCACGTGAGCTTATCTTGACATCACTGTAATATGACATTGGAGATTCGTCATATTACACTGTAATATTACAGTGATCTTACTGAGATATCAAAATGTCCGCCTGGAGGTAATATTACGTTGTTATTTTAAGAGAATATTACATGGTAATATTGAGGTAATATTACATAGGAATATTAAGGTAATATTACTTGGTATTATTAAGGTAATATTACACTGTAATATTAACGTAATGTTAAGGTAATATTCAGATAAAATTAGAATAATTTTATAATTTAGAACAAAACATTTCACAAAGCTAGACTTAAACCCTGAACTTTGTGCACAGTAATTATGAGTCTCACCACTGAGCCAAACTTACTCATAGTGTATTAAGATTTTTGATGAAATATGAAGAAACTTTAAAAAAACTTACTAAGATTATATACCGTTGAGAATCTTAATACTCTACAAGTAAGTTTGGCTCAGTGGCAAGACTCATAATTACTTTGCACTTGGTTCAGGGATCGAGTCAAGCTTTGTGAAATGTTTTTTTCTAAATTATAAAATTATTCTAATTTTATCTGAATATTATCTGAACATTACGTTAATATTACAGTGTAATATTACCTTAATATAACAACGTAATATTACCTCTAAGCGGACATTTTAATATTCCAGTAAGATCACTGTAATATTACAGTGTAATATAACGAATCTCCAATGTAATATTACAGTGATGTCAAGATAAGCTTACGTGCTGCTTGGGTTGGCTGCTAGTTTACAGTGTTCTCGATTTCCTCGGGCCCTTCTGGGTCCCACGCCATAGTAATTCTCCAACTTTTTTCTAAAGTCCGGGAAGTTTACTTCCATCAGATACTTTAGACACTCCCTTTTATCCTAGGCATAATGCCATTAGGTAACTTAATGGTAGTTAGTTTAGCCATTGGGTCTCTAGCTAGTACCTTATGGAGTCTTGATGCTTCTGGTACTCTTTCGATTACCTCGCAAAAGCTCCTCCAGCTGATATCCCGTGTCTTCTCTACCTCTTTCTTGTAAGAATTACAAGCAGTATGATATTCATCCCATGCTTGCTGATTCTTACGTTTCTTAGTTTTATTGAAAAGCTTTCTTACTGTTTGCCTATGTCCCTCCATCAGGAGTTCCACCATTTACTACCCCTGTTGGAGTCTACTTTTTTGGCTACACAGCTTCTTTCAAAAGAGCAGATAATCGAATCTTGCAGATATTTTGCTATCCAACTCTTCATATGTTCCATAAGAGGTGAAGAAGCACTCCATGGAAGCCTTGAGGTCCTCAATATATGAAGCCCAATCAGTACTCCTAGGATTACGTCCCCATTTATATTCCCGATCTTTCGATTCTATTCTGAATGTAATAAGTCTGTGGTCCGAGAGGGAATCTTCATCAGACACCCTCCAGTCCCTCACACCACTCCATACAGACTTGGAACAGATCGTAATATCCAACATTTCTTTTCTGTTCACAGTAACGAAAGTTGGCTCATTACCCTGATTTAAAATTTCTAAATCCGTATCTATCAGAAAATCTAAAAGTCTTCTGCCTGTGTGGTTAATGTCAGTGCTGCCCCATACGACATGGTGCGCATTGGCATCACAACCTATTATCAAAGGGAGTCTTTGCCGATGACAGTAATCTACCAACTTCTCTACCTCCCTAGGTGGTGCAGGGTCATCCCCCGATCCCGGAAAATAAGCGAAAGCTACTACCACCTCCCTTTTATTTCCGTTCTTTTCCAAGTACTTAGTCTTAACAACAGCTAAGTCCCTAGTAGTTAATTCCAATAGAGGGAAAGCGTCTAGACCTTTATAAATCAGGCAAGCCCTTGGAACTAATGGTTCCAAAGGGTTAGTTAGTTAGGGTTAGGTTAGTTCCACTAACTAATCTAAATGGCTCCCCACAGCCATTTAGACCTCTAATCTTACCCTTGTAAACCCAAGGTTCTTGAACAAAGGCTATAGCTGCCTGCATCCTTGAAGCAGCCATATTTAAGACTGACTCACGGTCTCCTCTGTCGCCTCCACACCCTGATCGCAAGCATCATGATCCCCCAAAGAGGGCTCTTCGACACTCGCGCGTGTGGTTTTATTTTTATTAATTTCTGTAGTATCCATTAAGGTCCTACGAAAAAAGAGGAAAAGAAGGTCAATCCTTAAAGAGTCTCTATTTAAGGAAAAGGCTAATTACATCTGAGAGATCGCCTGCTATCCCAGAGTCTCGATTAAGATACCTATATTCGGAGCTCCACCATGGGAACGTGGCGCCCAGAAGGACGGGCCCCTCCTGTAACACAACCGCTTCCGAGCTTTACGAGGGCTAAGTTATGCCTAGCAATGATCGTCCCCCCCGCACCGCCCCCGGAAGAACCCGAAGGATTTGGTAACCCTGATATCATTCATTCATGGATACGAGTTTGTCACGGATTAGGTGGCAGAGACTCACGCCTCAATCGCCATGGCTCAGCCAACGAAACCATGGAAGATTTTCTTCTTAGTCAGACTCCGACAGCAGGAAATCTTCGGAATGGACCCGCGGTTAAGCCTCTGTCCATCCCGTCTCCCTCGATGACCCCTTTTAATCACCATGCCCTGGGACACTGTCCAGCGAAACATAGTAGATTCGATTTCTCGAACGGACGACCTCAAGCAATCTCCTACCAACGGCAAGGTCTTGAAACCCCTAGGCAGGATAAGAAAATTCAACTAGAATTCAATTATTTAAATACAAAAAAAAACAATTTATTTAATAAATAAATTGAATTCTCATTAATGTATTTATTTATTTAATGTATATATCACTGAAAAAAATGTAATTGGACCAAGTAAATGCATTTACTTGACACAATTTACTTGAATTAATCCCATATTTATTTGAAGAGAGAAATTTATTTTCTTGTGCCAAGTAGGGGAAAGGTGTACGAGATGATCCCTTGGGGCAAGATGATCCTTTTGAATTTTGGAGAGCCTATTAGCGCCAACTTTTAGGCAAATACTGTAATACGTTGCCAATGACATACCTATGAATCAGTCAAACTTTCTTGACAACACGCGTCATTAAAAAAATTCTATTGGAAAAAATAAAAATTATGGAATAACAGAGCTCGTAGGTTAAGTTACGAACAAATTACAAAATAGTGGCATTTGGGGCAAGATGATCCCTCAATGGGTGTACAAGATGATCCCCCCTGATTCCCATGTATTTCGTCTCACCTCAAAGTGAATTTTCTAGTATTAATAAAAAATTCAATTTTTCTCGCTTCTTATATGTTTTTATTATAAAAACTAACTTATCTAAAACAAAAAGTTGACATCTACATCTATTTTGTTAATTTTCTTGTTGTAGACAATGCCTCGTAAGTATAAAATAGGAAAACGAATCGTGGTGAGTGGTCAAAAGCGTTTATGGTCTAAATAAAGTATATTTAACATTGATACACTGTTATTCCTTCAATTCAGACTCCTTTTCCAATAATTGGAGCAAGATAACCCTACGGATCATCTTGCCCATACCATGGGGATCATCTTGGACACCCCGGTGTCCAAGATGATCCTTTTGTAAGGTTTTAGAAAAATTAAATTTAACAGTAAAATATTAATTAGCTGCAAATATTTCAAATCAGAATAGTTAGATAGATTAATTATCTAGTAGTGCGTACAAAAAAAACTCGAATATGTTGATTTTTCTTTGAATAATAGGTTTTTTCCCTTAGAGGGATCATCTCGTACACCTTTCCCCTAATTATGAGCATTGGGTAGAGTTCTTGAATTAAGAATTCAGTATTTGGTAGAAGTAAATATGTTTTTACTACAACCAAATATTTTACTTAACCGAAGTACCAAAAAGGATTGAATCAAGAATATTATGTTCTTAAGCGAAATAGTAAAGTATTGTCTAGAGAATTTGTGTTTCTTAAATTAAATCATTTTATTCATTTGCTTTGAGACTATTTTTTACTTAACATAATACCGGTGTTCTTGATCCAAGAAAATATTTCTCTTTAAATGGATATACAACTTAAATAGCAGTTTTTGAAAACTGTCCATTGAGGCTTGGATGGCATGATAGTGGTAACGGTACGGCTTCTGATGCGTGCAACCCGGGTTCAATTCTTCCGACCAAGGAAAATTTTCTTTCAAGGTATATTTGTTGTATTTGTGATAAGTATTAATTAAATGTAAATATTATGTAAAATAACAATTGTTTAATTATTTAAATAAAAAATATAAATGTTAATTAATTAAATAATAAAAATGTTTGACCTAAGTATTATAAATGATTGGATGGGGGAAAGGGGGGGGGATTCAAGTAAATAATTTATTTGAATTGAGAAAATATTTTTTTGAATGAAATCTATAATTTTTTCAAATCAAGAAAATATTTTCTCGGTTAGAGAACATATTTTCTTGATTTGATACACAAATAATATTGAATTAATATATTCTGCATTTCTTATATGTTACTTAATTTCTTGATCGAATTCCATATTTTCTTGGATCAAGAATCCCGATATTTACTTCAACCAATTCAAATTTTCTTGATTCAATTAAATTTTTTTTTCTGTGTACGGGCTCAAGGGTCTTTAAATAACTAAATTATTTTGACGAATTTTAATAAAATTTTTAAAAACTTTTTCGAGGAATTCGATTAAAATTGTATTAAAAATAATTAAAATTCTGCTATGAGTTTTATTATTTATGAAAATAATTGAATTCCTAAAAAGAATTTTATTCTTTACGGAAATAATTGAATCCTAACTTCAAAAAGTCGTTCTGTAGAAACGCAAAACTAGTTGGTATATAAGTGTGTGTTCTGACAGTTGGCCTAGCTTCAAGTCATTTAAGAAGGAAAAAATATTACAATTAATCAAAATTCTGCCATAAATTTTATTGTTTATGAAAATAATTGAATTATGGGTAAGAAATTTTTATAAAATTTGTAAATAATTTAATTTATGGGATTATTATTTTGTGAAAATAATTAATGGTTTGTGTAGAATTTTATTAAATTGTTTTTTAAATAATTGAATTCTTTTGGAAAATTTTATTAGAATAGTAAATGCCTATTAAAAATCATTTAATTGAGGAAATTTTTTAAAAATAATTGAATTGTGGCGAAGAATTTTATTACTTTTGAAAATAATTAAATTTCTACAATCATTTGTAATTTATCTAAAATTATCCAAATTATATCGTAAAATTTACGGACTTCACGGATCTCTTTTTAAAAAACGGACTTTTACGGGATTTACGGATCTAGTTGGAATCCTGTTTTTTTATAAAATTAGTAGAGGTGTGCAAAAAGCCCGAAACCCGACCGGGTAATTTCGGGCTTTTCACTTTTCGGGTCGGGACGAGCTCGGGCCGGGTCGAGCTTGTTTACATACCCGAAATCTTTCGGGTACCCGACCACATTCGGGTTCTCAAAATTTTCGGGTACCTGATTACATTCCGGTTCTCGAAATCGCTTAAGCATGCGTTAGCCAAGATCAAATCAAGATTATTCATTTTTGTAGTGAACACAAAAATAGGATGCCAAACTTGATCGCATAGTTCTTTAAGAATTTAATTATAGTTAATGGTAACCCGAAATTGTCGGGTGACCCGATTGCATTCGGGTTCTCGAGAATTTTTCGAGTACCCGAATTTTTCGAGAACCCGAATGGATTTGGGTACCCGAAAATTCCGGGTTACCCGAAAATTTCGGGGAACCCGATACATCGAGAAAGCTCGAGCTCTGCCCGACCCGACTCGAAAAAAATTCGGCCCGACCCGACCCGACGTTTCGGGCTTTTTGCACACCTCTAAAAATTAGTCATAATAATAATAATATTTCTCAAATACAATGTGTTATAATATAATTCTAAGAAGCTGTAAGAATATATTTTAAAGTATTTTTTTTAGAAGCAGTTTAGGGGAACTTGGAGTAATATTATAGCTTCTAAATTTCAAGTACTAAGACGTTTTCAAATTCGCGGAAACAACTCGCAAAACTTCAAAAACCTTTGTTTATGTTCTATGACAACTAACAATTACATTCTCGACAAATGTGTAGTAAAGACAAGGAAAAATATTCTCGAAACATGGCTTCGTCCATAAATTACGTCACACTTTTTAGGGGGGAGGTGGTCTATGAAAATGTGACTAATTGTGACAAAAGGGGGGTGGGGATTTTTTATTTTGTTATGTCACACTTTATACTCTATTTATTATAATGAGAAAATTGTAATAAATAAAAATATCAAATATATTTCTTGTTTTTAAAATATTAAAAAGTGTACTAATTATTATGAGTCATTTTACGTGAAATGTCCTAAGTTGAAATTTCAACTTCTTGAAAAAAATTGAAACTCGGGGAATTTGTTGTTCTATCAAGTAGAAATGATCCAAAAAATATTTTTGACTTTTTTGAAAATTTGGAGCCAATTTTACGAATTTTGATAACACCGGCTACTTTGTGAATTTTTTCTGAACATACTTGTAATGGAAAAATTTTTTTAGAATATGTTTCTGAAAGGTTTTTTTCGTCCCTTTTCCAATGGTGAATTTTATTTTTTAATATTTTAAAAATTTACCCTAATTTTTGATAATTAATATTTAATTTTCAATTTCCCAAAAATCGGTCGGTTTTATTTAAAAATATAAATTATTGCAAGTATGTTCAGAAAAAATTCACAAAGTAGGCGGTGTTAGCAAAATTGGTAAAATTGGCCCCCCTCTACCCCCCAAATTTTCAAAAAAAAAGTCAAATTTTGTAAAGGGGGGTTTACGAATTGTGACGTAATTTAGAGGGAGGGGGTTCCTTCAGATGTTACGTAGTGTGACAAAGGGGGGAGGGGGCAAAAATGGGCTAAAAACGCGTGACGTAATTTATGGACGAAGCCCATCATAATTTACTATTAAAAATCAAAAAATATTTAAAAAATAGAATAAAGAATGGAAATCAACTAAATTTATTTAAATTCCAAGGAAAGACTCCTAATACCTCCCAAAAGGAAAATATGTAATATTTTCTTAAATATTATTTTTTGCAAATTTACTTTTTTTAGATTCTAATTAAATATAATTGAAGATAAAGAAATAAGAGAGTAAAAAAATGATCACGTCAATATATTTTATAACAATAAGTTTTTTTTTATTAACTTTAATAATAATAATTTAACATAATTGTCTAATTTTGAGAATAATAAATTATTTAAACAAATTGAAATTATAAACAAAACTTGGATTTTAATCTAAACAATAATTTGGTTCTTATTAAAATATTATTATGCTTCTTACTGGGAATAAAAAATATTTAAAAATACTGCTACTGGTAAAATGTTAAATATAATAAGTGAAGTTGTTTAATTTAATAATTAAAAATTTAGTTTAATTTATTTTACTTCAATTTATTATTTCTAACTCGCAGCGTTATACCATAGTACTGCACTGAGAAAAATGGATATTAAAACTCTTAATATATTAGATATTAAAAATGAGATACTTAAATATATTATCTAGATTTTAACGCTTAGTATATAAGATGTTTAGATTTAATATGTAGTGTATTGCAGAATATAACGTTTAGATATTGAACTTAACAATCTAATATATTGAAATTTAATATCTGTGCGTTGCGCAAGCGCAACGTCTAAGGCGCCTACAGCAGCCTACAATAAAAAAAAGTGAGGTTATATTGTCACACTGTTTTGATGTGCGAGCATCAAAATGGAAAAACTTACGTCGTAACTGCCAGCGAAAATTAATATTTTTTAAGTTCATTAACAAAATTGAGCAAAAAATTAAACAAAATTACAATAATTTTGCAAGGAAATTATTTTATTAAAGTTTTAAAGTGGAGTAATTTGAGTTTCATTAGTTCACCGCCACCACTAGAATTGGCGCCACCTCCTTGACCACTGATACATAGACCCAACTTGTATGTGGTTTTTCCCACATGACCATAATAAATAAAAAAAACATGTTAGAATATTCTTTAGTAGTAATGTCGCGAGTATATAATTCACATTTATATATTTTGATGATTTTTAGACATTTGAGTAACTTCTACTATTTTTTTCTACATCAAACAGGAAAGAATGTTCAGGTTTTAATTTTTTTATTGATAGACTATATCATTACACAAATTTTGAGCCCTTATGGACCTCGATTGGATTAAAAATGACAATTCTACACTAAATTTAGCGAACGAAACTACATTCTTCATTTTTAGTATCCCTTAAACATTTGCAGCAAAAATTGAAGTAATAAAATTTAGTTAAGCTCTAAAATTACTGAAATCACTAATCAAGGATTTCTGAAATCGTAGATTTCGAATCCAACGTTAGTTTTCTAAATTTCAAAATGGCGGATCCAATATGGCGGAAAAGTTTTTAAAAATTGATTAAATTCGTCTTAAATTCGTTACTCGGGGGTTTTCGGGGTCGCTGATTACGAATCCGATGTCGGATTTCGAAAATTGAAAATGATGGATTCATAATGGTGAACGAGTTTTTTAAAATCCATCGAATTCGCACCTATTGGATCCGCCATTTTTAATTTTTAAAATCTGACATCATATTCGTAACCAGCGACCCCGAAAACCCCCGAGTAACGAATTTAAGACGAATTTAATCAATTTTTAAAAACTTTTCCGCCATATTGGATCCGCCATTTTGAAATTTAGAAAACTAACATTGGATTCGAAATCTACGATTTCAGAAATCCTTGATTAGTGATTTCAGTAACTTTAGCGCTTAACCAAATTTTATTACTTCAATTTTTGCTGCAAATGTTTAAGGGATACTAAAAATGAAGAATGTAGCTTTGTTCACTAAATTTAGTGTAGAATTGTCATTTTTAATCCAATCGAGGTCCACAAGGGCTCAAAATTTGTGTAATGATATAGTCTATCAATAAAAAAATTAAAACCTGAACATTCTTTCCTGTTTGATGTAGAAAAAAATAGTAGAAGTTACTCAAATGTCTAAAAATCATCAAAATTGTCATGAAATTTCATCTTTAATCGACTGTAACTTTCTCAATTTTTGTTGAATTTTATTCTGTGACCTATGGATCGAAAGGTAATTTAATAACCTTTCCAATGATATCTCATTTATTATATTTTGACAAGCTAATTTTCCTACAGGTAAGTTTAAGTGGCGTCGCACCTCGAAAATGCAAAATTTGAAGCTTCAGAAAAACTGCACGAGGGAAAAAAATTAAAACTATGATTTTCTTACTCAAAAAACACCTACTATTCGAAAAAAAAATGTTTTGTTCGATTGGCAAAAAAAAGTTTTTAATTTGTAAACCTGTGTTATGTATTATATCTGTAAATATATTATAGAATTAATTAATAATTATTAATGCACTAATAATGTAATTATTTGGTACAATAATGAATAGTAAATTATATGCGCTGTTTGTCGAATTTTGAAATTTTAGGAATTTGATTATATGTTTAAGAATTTCTGTCAAGTTTTGAGCTCTACTTCGTGGTTTTCAGAAACCAAATGTTGTTATTTTACCGCAAGATTTAAAAATAAGGTACATTTAACCTATACATTTGAAATGACGTTTACGTATATCTTAGATAGTGAAATTAAATATCCAAGATACTTGTCTTATAGTTCACTTTCATAGATATTGAATGGTAATATCTAGATAGTAAGCCTTAATATCCATTTTTCTCAGTGTGACAGTGCTGGCGCAATACTCCGCCAGTTGTATACATTTCCCATTGGAAAATTCCATAAACATTAGATTTTAATTTTTTATAATATAAAATATACTCTATGTATTGTACCATATATAAGAAAGTGTACATCTGCGTTGTAAAGGGTGAACCCAAATATTTTCACCCGTTTCACGACAATAAAAAAAAGTAGTTGCCCATTTGCAGGAAAGGTTTTGATCGATGAATAAAGACGTGATGATTTTTTACGGTAGTCAGAGAAAGTGAGGAATGCGTTAAATTAGCATGACGTTAATCGCAGTCGAGGTTAAGATTTTAACGATCGACTCCCTTCGCGAATGGTCGATCGGTTTGCGATCGATCATTTTTTTTCGCTGTAAATGAAGATTGATCGTCCACCATTTTCAACCACGAAATTATACATCCCGAACATAGAATTGTAAAGAATCATAACGTTGTATTAAGTGAGTGTGCTTAAGTATCGATTTTTCCCCTTAACTGATAAAAAAAATGTCATTTTATACCTGAAACTATTTCCACCCCTCAAAAAATAATAATGAACAAAATGAATAGCATATATACATACAGAGGATAATTAATTAATTCTTATTCATGATTTATTCACTAAATGAATTTATAATTTTGTCAGAAAAGTAGAACAACTTATTTACATCATTTAATTAAAAACAAATTCATCTTATGTACCTATACTACTTATTTTTTATTTTAGTTTTTCAAAATGTTACATTCTTCTAAAAAGTAGTTTACTTTTATTTGTAGTTTTAGTACTTTGAATTTAATTTAGAAAGTAGATAAGAGAATTTATTTTCATGTAAATTTTAACCAAAATTAAAATTTTTAAATTAGTTCTCCCACACAGTACTTTCTAAATTTGAATCAGTGAAATTCTCTGGATTTTCAGTTATAAGTTTTAAAAAATATATAAAGATAAATATGAAATAATAATCCTTTCTTAAAAAAGACATGAAGTGGAAAGGTCGAATGTATCGAAAAGTATCGAAGTAAAGAATGGGCAATGAGAATGTAAAATCTTAATAGAAGGGTGTTTTTAAAATTGTTTGTACATGTGAAGGTGGCGCTGCAGTCGTATGTTATTTAAAAAGAGTGCAAATATATAAATTTTATTTTTGTTCAGAGAAAGTACTCATAATAAATCTTATTTTGCATTGTCAAAAAAAACGTCAAAATTTCAAATATAAATAAGCAAATTATTAACTGAAAAAATTTGAATATTATTATTAATGAAATAATGGACTTGGACAATGGACATATAAAAACTAGCACCGTAGACGGCCGCTTGCGGCCGTCGGAGGAGCTAGTGAATTAAAAAAGTCATAACCCCATTTCTACTATATGCATAGTTTTTGGTAAATACATTATTGTTTAATTTAATTTGTACGTATTTTTATGTCAATTGTAAAAGGTAAATAATAATTTATTTTTACAGTGTGCTGTTGGCCATCAACCCCTGAAGGCAATATAAACGGAGAACTTTCGAAATACTCAAAGACTATTTGCGATCCGAAAGCAACAATTATTTATTAATGTTGTAAAGTTCAGATGTAGTACTTTTAATTAAAGTACTTACCGTTCACTGACAGTAATATAATAAACAGTAAAATATAAAAATTTAATCAAGATTTATTCAACCTTATATACAAATCAATCTTCTCACACAGTAAAAAGAAAGTCTTATTTTAAGGCAGAAAAGCAGTCTTAAATTAAGATGCAACATGTTTAAGACAGTCAATGCTGAATTTACACAATGGATTTTGTATGATTTAACATTATAGCAAACAGTGCTGAATTTAAAAGTGACCTTAAATTAAGTTTTAATTTTTACTGTGCAAATGTGAAAAATTCCACAAGATTTCAAAGGAAAATTTCCCTAAGATTATAAAGAGAAAATTCTCCAAAGTTAAAAAGGGAAAATTCAACAAGATTTTAAAGGGAAATTTCTTCAAGTTTTCTTGAGGAAAATTCCCTAAGTTTTCTTGGTGGAAATTTACCTTTTTTGGTTAAAATTACATTACCAAGATTTTGGAGAATTTTCACAAAAAAATTTTTTCAGTGTAGTTTGTTGATAATTTTTGGGGACACAAATCAATTTAATATTATAGTACAAAATCTAAAGCATTTACTGAATGACCATTTTACCGCAAGCTCGTTTTCCCGAAAACCATTATAACGAATGCATTTTTACCGAATTGACAAGATCCCGAAAAAAATAAATGATTGTAATAAATGGACACATTTGCAAGTAAAACTTTATAAATTGTATAAAAATACTACAATTTCAGTATATAAATGAAGTTTTTTCAAAAAAAAATTTTTTTTTAATTATTTTAAGCTTTTGTTATTTATAAAAATAATTGAATTCTTGCAACGAATTTTATTAAAAATTTTTTTAAAGAATTGAATTTCTGTGAAGAATTTTATTTGTGAAAATAATTGAATTCCGGAGAAAAATACATATTATTATTTAGGAAAATAATTAATTTCTTGTGAAGAATTTTATTCAAATTTTTTAAAATAATAATTGCATTTTTCAGTATATCAATACAAGAAAATAATTAAATTTACAAGAAGAAATTTATTACTTTTAAAAATAATTTATAGAATTATTGAAATTCTATAAAGAATTTTATATAAATTTTTGAAAGTATTTGAATTTTGACAAAGAATTTTTATATCTATAAATATAATTGAATTCTTTATAAGAATTTTATAAACATATTGTTTTAAATAATTAATTTTTTCAAAATATAATAAATATTATGAAAATTTCATAATAAATAATGTAATTACTGTCATGAATATTGTTATTTATGAAAATAATTGAATTTTGCAAAGAATTTTATTACAATGCCTTAAAATAATTAAATTTTCGAGAATATTTTTGTTATTTATCGACATAATTGAATTTGTTCAAAGAATTTTATTAAAACCTTTTTTTAAATAATTGATTTTTTCGAGGAATCGAAATTAAATTTTTAAGAATAATTACATTTTTTGATCAATTCCTGTAAAATTATTGTATTAAAAATAATTGAAATCCTGCGATGAATTTTATTATTTATGAAAATAATTTAATTGTTGCGCAAAGAATTTTATTAAAATTATCAAAAATAATTGAATTCCTGAGAAGAATTTTATTATTTACGAAAATAATCGAATTATTGCGAAAAATTTTATTGAAATGTTTAAAAATAATTGAATTTCTGTGAAAAAATTTGTTATTTTTGAAAATAATTGAATTCTTCATAAGAAAAACATATTGTTTGAAATAATTAATTTTTTCAAAATATAATAAATATTATGAAAATTTTATTTTAAATAATTGAACTCTCGTGAAAAACTTTATTTGTGAAAATAATTGAATTTTTCAAATAATTTATTTAAAATAGTATTAAAAATAATTGAAATTCTTCCATGAGTTTTACTATTTATGAAAACAATTGAATTCTTGCTTAAAATTTTATTAAAAAATGTCTTTTAAAAATTGAATTTCCATGATAAATGTTATTATTAGTAAAAGTAATTGAATAATTGTGAAGAATTGTATAAAAATTTTGTTAAGTAATTGATTTTTTCGTAATTTTTTTGAAAAATGCTATTTTAAATTAATTGAATTCCTGTGAAAATTTTAATATTTATGAAAATAATTGAACTTTGGATGAATTTTATCAATTTTTTTTTTAAATAATTGAATTGTTTTGCGAAGTTTTATGAAAATACTAGATATTAACCTGTAGACTGCCGGGAATTGATAAAATTTATTCACCTTCAAAAATTTCAAAATAATGTGGCTATAACTTAGGAATATCTTGTAGAAAGTCCCATTCACACGTAGAGTCTATATATAGACTTCCCGGCGGTCTACAAGTTAAAAACAATTAAATTTCGAATATTTTTTGAAAATTATTGAATCGTTTTAAAGAATTTGATTATAATTTTTGAGAATAGTTTTTTCATTTCTAAAAATTAGCGAATTTAAAGTAGTGAAATCTAAAAAAATTATCTAAAAACCGCTGCCAAGTTGTATACTTTTTTTATAATCTTGGTGCTCATTTCATGAACACTTTACTTCCTCATGGAGATAAAAATAATAGAAATGTATGAATGACTTTTTATAAATATGGTAAAAGTGATTGAATTTTCAGTCAATCAATGTATTTTTAAATACCCTACAAGATAGTTACAATAATTTAATAGTTAAATAAAAATTTTCAAACAAAAAAGTTGAGAAGATGTCATTTTTCACAATTTTTGGTTTTTAAAATATCAATAATTTCGAAATTTATTATGGAATGAGGTTCAAAAATAGGCCAATCGAAGCGTTTTTTAATGCTTTACAAGTTGATAACGATAATTTTAAAGTTACTTTTACATTTTTCAACAAAATTTTCAAAAAAGTCTTTTTTTTCCAAAATTTATGATTTTTAAAAGTTTAATATCTCTGGTTAATATGGACGAAAAATGTTCAATTAAGGCTCAAAAGATGCGTATAAAAAAACTCTACAAAATTATAAAAAAACATTTATAGGTGTCCTAACATTTTTTTAAAGTTATAGACAAAAAACGTTTTTTTGAAAAATTAAAAAACCAAAAAAAATTTAGTTAAACTTTATTAATCTATTTCAAAGTACCCTCACTTTATGTCCGCAGGTGAGATCTACAATTTAAAAAAAAATTCAACCCAAAAGCTCTTCATGATTTCGAGATATTTATGAAAATGTGATGTTCACACACACACACACACTATACAGAATGACATTTTTTTAAAAATGTCATTTTTGAACTGCTGAGGTCAAATAACATAAAGATATGTCCAAAAATCAAACTCAAAAAATTTTGGTATTACAATACTTCCTCTATGGGGAAGTAATAGAAACATAACTTAAAAAAGTAGTAAATAGTAGGTTTTAGTAGATGAGTGCGAAGCCTGTAAATTAGATTCGGTAAATATGCATTCGAGAAAACGACGTTAGGAAAAAAAATTTTCGGTAAAGAGGACGTTCGGTAAAATGGATTCGGTAAAATGTACGGTAATCAGATTTTAAACATTGTAGAATAACAGTTTTTTATATTTTCTGACAATGGCCACAGTGCAATAACCTCAGTAGCACGTAATGTTTCAGTAACATTGACGACATTGAGGCAATGTTGGTAATATTAATGCAGTGTTTTTCAATATTGCTATAATATTACGTGCTGCTGGGGAATACCTATAAATTTTTATTGATTGTCAAAGTTCTGATTTATTAGTGCGGACAAGGAACACCACTTACATTCTGTCTCTAATTTTTTTGGCTTTTTTTCATGGTATTTCTACGAACTAAACATGTTAATTCAAAGAAAACGAGTGGTTCCTCCTCTCTCTAAATCACTCGTACAATTACATGTACTAGTTTGTTATCTATTGTATAAGTTCCGATACTAGAACTTGTTCCAAATTCTTATGTCGAAATTGCACATTTTGTAGACCCAGAACTGGTAATTGAATACGGTTCCCTTGAATAAGGTATAAATTCTAAAATAAGAAACCATTTGTAAATATAATGTTGTACTAGATCATCAGACAATCGAAAAAGCCCTCCTATGAAAGGGCAGGACATTAGACGATTGGGGTGTATTAAAAATTTGAGCAAAAATGTAGTCTGAATGGTCTTAATTGAAGTGTCGGTTGGACCCACCGTACCGTGGTCCGAGAAGGTAACGCGCGTGCACCGTGATGTTTGGGATATTAGGTAATTTACATACATAATGTGACATGCAACGTACCGCGGTTTCGGCAAGAGAGATGGGCGCGTGCAGCGGTTTCCGTTGCGAAAATGCCACTTGGCGAGTTCATTAGAGAAATGATAATGGCATTGTGTACGCAGCTTGTGGCCACTGATATTTACCCCCGAATGCTTCCAGGCTACGCGTTATTATTTATTATACGTGGTCGACTGGAGCCGCGGGCAGGGTTCAGGAAATTTTTTTACTCTCCTTTTTTCCAAGTTCATTAACGACTATACTTTGCCTCGCCTGGCTGCTTTTTTTGCAGAGAAACGTTGCACCCAGTAGCAAACATTTTAGTGTCTGTATCAAATCGAAATTTATGATTAGGTCGAGAAGGTCATTTCAATGTTTTTAGTTGGTCTTGCCACTACTAAAGAATTTATTTTGCTTCACATTTTTAAATCATTTTTTGTAGAAATTTATATTTCATCTTCTTTTTCATAATTATCAGTTAAGTACGGATAGATGCTCCTCTTTTTAGATCTTTAATATAACAGAAACTATATTTTAATGTATTATGGGTTCATCTTATGCCTAATGTCCACAGCAATACTGTTGGCCTGATGAAGAAAGTCCCAGTCCAGTCAAATTAGCATTTTTAGACTTTTTATCTCAGGATCGCAATTTTTTTGCTTAAACCCTTCATTTTGGGGTCTAAATAAAGTGCCTAAATTTGGTACTTCGAACTCCGTCGGGAAAGCAAAAGATTTTTACAAAATAGGTGCAAAAAATCCATTTTTTGAAAATTACCGCTTTCTATTACATTTAAGAGTAAAAGTAGTTATTATAAAAAAGAAAGTGTATAAAATTGTGAGGAATTTTAAAAAAAGTGAACCTTGTAGCTTAAAAATTTATCGAGATATGCCCTCCGCAAGAAACTATTTTTCAGTTTTTTCAGAACTACTTCTAAAATAATGATTTTTTTGAAAAATGACCAACAGAGGACTTAAAGCTGACTAAATTCTTTAAAATTATTAAAGCTATTTTATTTTTTTTGTCGCAATTTGTCAGGGATTTAGTCAGCTTTAAGTCCTCTGTTGGCCATTTCTAAGAAAAATCATTATTTTAGAAAAAGTTCTGAATAAACTGAAAAATAGCGAATTTTGTCTAAAATCACGAAAATAACGGGTTTCTTGCGGAGGGCATATCTCGATAAATTTTAAAGCTACAAGGTTCACTTTTTTTAAAAATTGCTCAGAATTTTATACATGCACTTTCTTTTTTATAATAACTACTTTTACCCTTAAATGTAATGGAAAGCGGTAATTTTCAAAAAACGGATTTTTTGCACGTATTTTGCAAAATTTTTTTGCTTTCCCGACGGAGTTCGAAGTATCAAATTGAGGTACTTTGTTTTTACCCTAAAGTAAAGGGTTTAAGCAAAAAAAATTGCTGTCCTGAGATAAAACGTGATATGCCTACTTTTTCGACTAATTTGACTGGACTATTATACTTGCACAGAGTGATTTTGAGATATTTAAAGAACCGATATCAACTAATTTTTGGTATGCTCGATTTAATGGCGCTAAAAGATTTCAAAAATTTTTATTTTTTATAAACAAAATATCGATTACTGCAAAAATTAAATTTTTAAATCCTGAAAAACTCACTGTAAAAAGAAAGGTACTAATTTAGTACCAATTTTGGTACTAAATCGTAATTTGGTTCTATTTTAATACCGAAATTAGCTCTAATTTAAAACCTTTTTAAGTCCATACATGCTCTTACTACTGAGTGACGTCACTGTTTTAGAGTCTAAATGTTAAAGCTTAACAAATTTTTCTTTTAACATAGGGATAACTATCCAGATATTAATACTTAAAATTTAGCAATTAAGCATTAATATCTACGATCTAATTTTAAAATCTAGATATTAATTGTTAAAATCTATGATGTTAAGCATTAATATCTTTTTTTAATATCTACTTTTAAATATCCAGTTTTCTCCGTGTGCGTATAAATGCAAGTACCGACTCTTATCTTTCGACAAGGAAAGTTGTTCTGTCTTTACTACAATCCACTGTAAAAACAAAGTCTTCCTTTAAGCCCGAAATTTTTCTTTTTTCAAGGTGTAAACGGAAGTAGACCAGGTTGGCTGAATGTCAGTAATGATTAGAAGTTTAAAAAGAATAATTCCCAATTGATACAAGTAAGGTGTTAAATGAACTGAAATTCAACTGTAAGCTAGTAAGAAGGCTAAAATTTAGCCAAACCATCTAGCTAAATTTCAGCCTTCTTACAAGCTTACAGTTGAATTTCAGTTTATTTAACACCTTACTTGTATCAATTGGGGAGTCTTCCATTTACACCTTGAAAAAAGACAAATTTCGAGCTTAAAGGCGGTGTCAAAGTCTATGCGATTTTTCCATTGAAGCTCAATGCAAAAATCCAATCGACTTTGACACCGCCTTAAAGAAAGACTTTGTTTTTACAGTGTATGTTCATATTCTTGAATTTTATTAAAATAAACATATGTCACATTTAATTTCTTATAACAAACAACAATTATTAAAACTATCAGTGGACATTTCTTTCTTTAAGATAAAGAATTAAATGCTAATGCACATATATATTAGGTGAAATTAAGATTATAAAATGTTTATAAACTTGTTTATAATTGAATTAAAATATTAACATACTAATAAAACTAAACTTTCTGTCTAAGATTCACCAATTATAAATATAATTTATGGACTTAAATATATTATTAATAAAACACGAGTCAAAAGTAAACCGACAAACCGGCGACGCGACGCGCTATTCAGACTTTTCACGTTTGCAAATTGCGTCCCTTGTGACGTCACAATCAACTTTTTCAGCCTCGCCAGACTTACAGTCAGCTGTAGGCGTACCTTATTAAAAGTTAATTTCATCTAACTTTTTATTAATACCATTAGATCTGAAATTAAGTCCGGTGCACTACTAATAAATTACAAAATGAGTTTTATTTTAGTATGAGTACAACTAACTTTAATTTTCAGTTAGTTTTTATGATTAAATAAAGTTGATAGCTTAAGATAAGTCAAAAATTAAAACTAGCCACCATTAAATTTAAGACTTTGTTTTTACTGTGCCCTTGAGGCAAAAGTCGGTACTTGCAATGCGTCCCATCAGAGATCTGATTTTGATTTAAGTCAGATCATATTTCCTGGCAGTACTAGCAAATTAATTATTATTCAAAATTATATAATATACTAGGGGGGCTTCGCCTCCCTGCGCGCCTACCCCCTATCTCTGTTTCTTATATTTATTTTAATATTTATAAATTTTATATCATGTTTTCTTAATATGAATGCATCATAATAAGTTGCAATAAATGATAGAAGGAAATATTAAAAGAAGAATCTGAATTTTGAAATTGGGTTAGCATTTATGGAAGGCATAAATGGGGAATTTAATGTGGCGGACCTCATGATGGACTAAATGTGACAGGCCTTTTTAACATAGATTTTGACATATCGTACAGATCTTTATTAGAATCGCTTTGACAAAAAATAGGTCAAAATGCACATAGATTTTGACGAAAAATATCTGTCGTTATTGGGCGATCCCATTAGGTCTCCTAGTGGGGTCATACCCTTAAGTCAAAATTTAGGTCAAATTTGAAGAATTTTTCGACCTGTAGGTTGACAATAAGTCAAATTTGACCAAAATTGTGACCTAGGGTAACGATATTTTAGAGAGTCATTATGGTGCTTCTTTTTGGCTGTATTTTAAAAAATAGGTCAAATTTGGCCTTTATTTTGACATAACATAACGGCCCTCAATGTGTGTGGTGTAGAATTACCTTAAATATATACTATTGCTCTCAAAAAATAGTCCTGAAAAGGTCTATTACCCTAGGTTAAAATTTATGTCGAATTTGACCTACTTTTTAACCTACAGACCCACAAAGCCTCTGTAAAAGGTCGTCACTACACTTCAAAATTTAGGTAAAATTTGACCTACAGTTTAATGTAAAGGAACGACCCCGTAAAGGGATCGCTTTTTGAAGTATAAGTTAAAAAATAGGTTAGATTTGACGCAATTGTTGACCTAGGGTAAACGACCCTTTACAAAGGATTTTGGGTATTCTTTTTCATCTGTAGGTTAAAAAATTAAAAATTACCAATTACTAAAAAAAATTACCAATAATAGTATATTATATTATAAAAGATTCTTCTGTCATCTTAACAAAACCATTGATTCATTGAAACAAAATTTTTATACTTATTGATTAATTAAAAAATTGTGTTTTAAATTTCGTCAATTCTTTTGCTGTGATTAAAAATGTAGTGAAAATGATTAATTAAATAAATTATTTTCAGAAATTAAGAATCCCCCTATGAAAGGGACAATATTCATATATTTTAATTCAACTGCGAAAAAATAATATTCAATAATCGGCGGAACTTTCAATTTCCTAAGCCGACAAAATTAGTTGGAATTATCGAAATGAATATTATCGTAGAGATGACAAGCAATAGAGAGGAATAAAAAGCAGCTGCTCTACTCGTGGGGTTTTTTTATTCTCAGTATTAAGTTATAGCATCGCACTGTATTATAATTAACCGTGCCGTGTACAAACCACCCCCATGTTCGATTCGAAAAGAGCATGAAGCCAGAGGTACTGACCCATGGACGACAGGCATGTAGACGAAAACATGTACACACATACTACCCCAATGCCAGACCCCCATGGCACGCGTCCAGGTGGATCCGTCCGTTGGAGAAAATGATCCATCGCGAGTTACACTATTCTTCAGCTGCCTAATTTTCGGCGATTTCGTTCTGATCCACGTGACGATTACTAGCGAAAGGGATGCCCAAGCACCCTTAGGTGGAATATCATTAGTGGAATAACATCCATGTTTAATGTCAATTCAGCAGGGTAGTTCGATGACACACACACGTCACGGTGCGTGATTATTAGTTATTTGTCATGCCATTTATCGCTTCCGGTTTTTCCATTTTTTCTTTCACTTCATGAACTTCTTACTCTGCAGAAATGCCTTTATTAAAACGAAAAACAAATTTCAATTCATAAATTTTATATTTCAACAAAAACCTTCCTTACTTTTTGTTTTTGGATAAACCCAATTTAAGAAAAACAAACTTTGCATAACACCACCTGCCCACATTGCACTGAAACTTGCAGTAATATTGAAAACATTTTCTCAATATTAGTGCAAGTTGGGGTACTGTGTAGATGGTAAGTGCTTACACGGTAAAATGTCCTGTTCATATAGCCTACAACGCCAGTTTGAATTTTTGAATATAGAAAACGGAGGAATTGTGTTGTCTGATAGCAAATCTTGTGATTCGCACAGGCTGATTTGCAGTACACACAAATTGACAAGAATCACAAGAAATTTGGGCATGCCCAACAGAACGGTTTGTGTATCCTACTATCTCACCTGTTTGTGAAGACTTATCTGCATTAGCTTGCAGATAGCGCAAGAGATACTATATATGAATAACACAGGAAACTTTTATTAGTGTACTAAATCGAAAACAGCATTATATATTACATTCTGTTTTTATGCAAAAATGTCCATTTTGTGCGCGGATCCCTTGGTTTCCAGTGGAAGTGTTACTCTCACTTGACCGATTTTATTTATTTCTAATTTTTTAATCACTAACTTCATAGTTTGTCACCAAAATTTTTTAATACTATAAAATTTTTTTACTAAGACAAACAGACTTTTAATCACTTTGTAATGATTGAAACTACACTTCTCCCACATATCACAAAAATTTTCAGCAAGTTTGCAATGTAAAGCTAAAATTTTTTCTTCTCTTATAAATAGACCAAACAGTAAAAGAACATTATTATACATTATATGAGATTATCACCTGTTCTCAGCTCAAGATAATCAAGTGCAATCTTTTCTTCTCTCATAGATAGAACGGGCTCTGTTTCTCTCTCTATCTCTCTGTACCCAAAGTTGAAAGTTTTATTTCTATGTTAAGCAGTAAACTGCAGGTGGCTATACAGACAGAATGAATACAACGATTATTAGGGGAGAGTGGTCCTAAGTTGGCCGTGGGCCTAAGTTGGCCACCCTGCATTTCTCAGAGATGGTATACTGGATGAATCTATAATTTTGTGGTATGATATATTGATAAACCATGATAAAATTTATGTACCTAATTATAATCTAAGATTCTTCTACGCATTGTGAGGACAATAATATTGTTTACGAACAAAAAAATTTAATTTTTCTTGTTTTTTCGAGAGCAGCTACAAGAGATAAATAATTAAAATTTTCTAAATGAGTGTGTGCGCTAGTTCCTTTATTTAATGTTGTAATAAGAGGTTCTGTTGATTTTTTAATTAAATTTTTTTTATTAGCGTAATAATTTGAAACTTGTAAAAATCTACAGTGGTCCTAAGTTGGCCACCTATTGTTTTTGTTTGTTTTTATTTATGTTTTATTTCTTTTTTGTGTTTTTTATCACGAGAAAGACTGTAAAAATGTAACATAGGAATTAAACAAAGACAAAAAACAAAAAAAAATGATTTAAAAAACATTAGAAAAAACATAGTACAAAAACGCCTGTCTCTACAGCCATCCACCACTGTAAATAAATGAAATAAAATATTGATTCATTTTCAAAACAAAAATAGTTAAAAAATGCGTTTTTATTCTCCTAAATGTATCAAATTTGTAAAATTTCTGCGTAATTGAAAAGAATATGCATTTCTTCCTTATACACAAGCGAAAAAAAGTGGTGGCCAACTTAGGACCGCTATTTTTGAAATGTCCAAAATGCAGCTTTTCACTATTTATTGTATTAAGACTACAAAAGCCATTCTATAACGTTCTAAATACCACAAAATTATAGGAAAACGATCTCTGAACACTAATATATACTTGCCTAAGTGATTAAATTTCATTTTGTTACTATTTTCGACCAATTTGCTTAGGCGGCCAACTTAGGACCACTCTCCCCTATGGATAATAATATTTTGATAATATTTAATTTAATTACTAAGTTCAATCTGTCATAACATTTTTTCAGAATAAGTTTTTTAACCACTATAACATTTTTTTATGTAAACACATTTTTAATTTTTTAAACATAAAACAATAGGGGAGAGTGGGGCAAGCGGACCCCCTAACGGTTTTTTGACTCTTGTGACTAAACGAATCAACCGATTTCATTTTTTGATGGCTTGTTTGAAAGATAATTTAATTGCGCAACTTTTTCCCAGAGACACCTATACTTTATCTTTTATTGTTTAGTTGCTGTGTTAACTTTAAAAATTTTTGCAAACGGTCCGGTTTGCCCCACCCCCTGGGGTAAACCGGACCGTTTGGTTTTTTATTTATAATATTGCATTTACATAATCTACAATAATAAAAAAACATAAAGAATAATGTAAACAATGGTTGTAGTAATGAAAATAATAATACGGTATTGAATTTTAATTAAATAAATATTTTTTTTAATAAAAAAATTAAAATGTTTGTCATTATTAGAGAAACAATTTAAAAGAGTCCAATTCTCATTGGAAGACAATTATTTTTCATTGTAAGTAAATATTTTAATGAAAGAAACATTTTATTTAAATAGTATATTACGATACTAGGCCAGAAAGTTGGATTTCCTGGCCGGCGTGATATATAAGGCCGAGGCGAAGCCGAGGCTTTATATATCACGCCTGCTAGGGTATCCAAATTTCTGGCCGTGTGTCGTATACAATTTTTCTGTATCCCCAGCCGAAAGTACGTTAAATAATTATTGTTTGAATAATAAAATAGCTCAATAAGTTGCCCGCCCGACTTTTGCAAAGTCGAGGCGAAGCCGAGACTTAGCTGGTCGGGGCGGGCATGAAAAAAAAATTATAAGTAAAAAATAATTGGAAGTAAAATTTAAAAAATAGTAAACAAGAAATTTTCTTTTACAAATAAATATTTAATAATTAGAAAATAATAAAAAAAAATAAGAAATTTCATGCATTATTTTGATGACTGTCAGTTGTTTTCAAAACGTGAGCTCTGTAACTAACGTGTCTGTGTGGTTGCTATGCTAACATGTACGTGTGTTGAAATTCTTGTAACCAATCAGAGCGCTCGTTGGGTCTGTCAAGCCGGCCACAAAAGTCGCTATTCCCGGAGCCAAATCAGACCGGGAAGACAGTACTTTCGGCAAAGGGATACAGAAAAATAATTTTTATGAAACTTTAATTCAATGAAAATATCCTATGGCCGGTTTGCACTACCGAAAACGGTCCGGTTTGCCCCACAGGCCTATTTTGAGAATAAATGTTTGTCAAAAAGAAACGCTTTGCAAATTCATCAAAGTTTTTGGTGGTAAATATTCCTGAGGTGTGTACCTTTAAGACCTAATATTTGGAAACATTACACGATTTCCTCAGAATTTCCTTAAAAAAAATTGGTAAAAGTGTAGAAAAAAACTAAAAAAAAACTTTTGCTCCCTTCGTCGCTCAAACGCAAGCTAAAACTGTCAGATGGAAAAAATAAGGTATACTAAACATGTTTGTTTTAAATTTGTAAACAACACTTTTTCCAATTTCGGAAATATTGAGAGGGGTCCGGTTTACCCACCGGTCGGTTTAATTTTTTAATCACTAATTTCAATTTATTACAACATTTTTAAAATGACTAGGGTAAACAAGTAAGACAGTAGTCGGCCACTTAAGAAAATTTTTTTAATGAATACTGTTTACAAATTTTAATTAAAATTTCTTTAACCCCTTAAGTGTCATGCTAAAATACAAGAAATTGCTCACGTGTGTCAGGAAAATTTAAGATTTTAAAAACTTAATAAATTCGCTCAATACAGGCTACTCGGGGGTTTTCGGAATCGCTGATAACGAACTCAATATTAGATTTCCAAAATTCAAAATGGCGGATTCAATATGTCGGACTTTTTTCAAATACACAGAAAAAACTCATTTTTGTTGCATCTCATTTTGAGTATCCTGAAAAAACGTTGGGCGTGAAGTTGGCTTTTTATGTGCAACCGTTGGGTTAAAAGCAGGCGAACCTCTCACTTTCATTTTGGGCGAATTTGTCTCCCAATTTGGGATAGCGGTTCGACTTTGGTGGTGCAAATTCTGGCCCGAAGGTGTCGGTCGCATGCTCACTCTATTATTGGTATGCATGTCGCGTTTCAGTTTCTAGATTTGTATTTATATGTTTTTATGTGTTTCGTCGAATAAATAAATATGGATTTGTTTTTAAGTGAATATAACTTTCTTCATTTGCGTGATCTTAATTATCAAAATTTTGTGGGTGTATTTTTTTCGTTTATACTTTATATTTGCTATAGCAAATAGTATTTTACATTTTAGTAAAAATATTATTCTTTATTTTACTGTTAATTTTGAATAAAATATTGTATTTTCATCATTTTATAAGAAATTAGTAAAAAAATATTAATTTGTTTAGAAAACAATCTGTTATTAATAACAATAAATATTTTTTTATTAAAAATATTGTAAATAAAATTAACTGTTTTAATTAATTTATAAAAACCTTTTCATCATTAGATAAGATTACCTATTATTATATTATTAATATCAATATTTTAATATTGAAATCAATACTTCAATTTTGAAATATTATATCTATTTATAATTTAATAAAAAAAACTTTTATTGTGCTGTTAGATTTCAGTTTTAATGTTAAAATACATATTTCATAATATATATAGTAATGTTAAATCACATATACTCAAGCAGTCTATAATTTCCTTTTTTTAAAACAAACTCTCTCCTAAATTTTGGAAAAGAATTTCTACTTTATTTTGGGCGAATTTGTCGCCTAAATATGGTTCAGATTTTCACTAGAGCGAAAGTAGCGCCGCTTTACCACTAGTAGCGCAACTGTTCGTCCAATTTTTTCTCAGTGTACTACTCAATTTGAACAAATTACTAACTTCAAGTTGCTCAAAATGAGTATTACCTGTTTCAAATGATCGTTTTTTACTTTTTTGATGACTTGTAACACTAAAACTATTTATTATTTAATTTTTTATTAAATAATTTTTAGTCCTTTGAAAATTTCTTCATTGGATCTTTAATAAAATACTATGTGATATCTCATATTAAATCCTAGGTGAAATCTTGCATGAAATCCTATGTCAATTTCCATATAAAATCCTATGTGAAATCCCTTGTAAAATTCCAAGTGGATTCCCATGTAGGGATATTCAATAAGGCGGATAATGTTTTTCACATGGGATTTGGTTTAGGATTTGACATGGGAAAATAATTATAAATAAATGATACTGTTTTTTCACATGGGATTCGGTTCAGGATTTGACTGTGAAAAACATGTGGGATTTGATATGGTCTTATGCATGCATAGATGAACTGTTCAAATTCCCCATGTCTATTCCTAACTAAAATCCTGTCTCAATTTCCCATATGGTTTGCCATGGGATACCACATGGTAAACCACGTGGTTTCCTTCATGGAAGTAGGGTTTTACATGGTTTTTGATATAGGATCCCATGTAGTTTCCCATGTGGTTTCCCATATGGGGATTTTCAATAGGGTCGCGAACGACTTTCGCAAACCTATTGTGCGTTGGACTTATGTCAACAAACATTTATAACCTAAAAATTTGCTTGCCTTTATTGAAAAATTGTAGGCAAAATATATGTGAAATAAATATTACATAATATTTGTTACGTCATTTAAGCACAGTTAATTAATAATTATATTTTATGTTTTTATTGGGTTATTCATTACTTGATGAAAATTTCCACGTATCTTTTATACTCATAATGAATATGATTGGTCTCATTATGAGTAATTTTTATGTAAGCTCAAAATGAGACAAGGAGTCTCATTTTTATTGTTGCAACTCATTTTGAGTAGCGTACGCTACTCATTTTGAGACTAAGTTTTTTCTGTGTAAATTTTATCGAATATGATTGAAACTTATTACTCGGGGATTTTTGGGGTCGCTGATTACGAATCCAGTGTTAGTTTTTCAAAATGGCTGATTCAATATGGCGACCAAATTTTAAAAAGTTAAAGGATTTGTCTAAAAATATTTACTCGGGAGTTTTTAAAGTTATTAAATTCGAATTTAAAGTGAATTTGTAAATTGTAAAATTTGTTTTTTCTATTTTTTCAATAACTGAACCATACGTTACACTTCTGATTAGTTTTATACTTTAATAACCATTTTACATTTTTGAAGTCTGACATAAGATTTTAATTCATTTTTAAAATTTTGGCCGTCATAATGGCATAAATTTGTAATTTTTTAATTTTGATATTAAATTTTGATTTGGTGGACCCAAAACCCCTCGAGTAAACATTTTAGACAAATCGGGCAACATTAACAATTTTTATTGACATATTGGATCCGACATTTAGAACGGATATCAAATTCAAATTCAGCGACTCCAAAAACCTTATGAGAAATAAATTTCTATCAAACAGCATATTTATCTTAAATTTATCCGCCAATTTTAATTTTGAAAAGTCTGACATCTCATAATTAGCGACTCAAAAAACCTCCGAGTAATAAGTTTCAACCGAAACCGATAAAATTAAAAAAAAAATCCGCCATTTTGAATTTTAGAAAATTTACATTGTATTCGTAATCAGCGATCTCAAAAACCCCCGAGTAATGATTTTCAAGACAATTAATTAATATTTTTAAAAAATCATCCGACATTTTGAATTTTGGAAAACAAACATTGAATTTGTATAATCAGCGACCCAGGTAAAAATGATTCGTACGAATTTCGTTCAAAAATCCGACCAAATTCGTACAGAAATCCTATCGAATTCGTATGAAATTATTAGTAAAATTCGTGTTTCATTTTTTGCTCGGAAACTCGTATGGAAATTCGCAAGCAAATTCTTTTGACAATTTGTTTAAAAAATTTTCGGACAATTTTCCAAACGAATTCTGTACACTGAGAAAAGAAATTATTTGATTCAAACAAATTTTGGTTAAATCAAACTTAAAATATCTTTGGTATAGGGGAGAGTAGGCTACACTGAACCAGCGTCAACAGTAAACCACTTCAATTTTCTGAGAAATGACTGAGTGAAATTTTTTCTTATTTAATATATAAGTTAGTATTACCGATACAGACTATGTCCAAAAATTTACGACACGTAGGTTTATTATTTACAAAGAAAAACTAAAAAAACTGTTTTTCACGTACAAAACAAAAAATTTGGTGGAATTATAATGACGTTTTTTTATTGAAATAGGAAGTTTTAAAAATTAGTAAACTTGTGATTTATTTCGCTTAGGGTGGCAACTTCAATATTCTGATGTGATAAAGAACTTTAAATCTTACACAAATTTATTATAAACAATTTTTGTTGTGAATGTCATGTGAATACAGTGAGTGCGGCATCATTGAACCACCCGAAAAAGCAAAGAATTTTCAATTTTAAGAGTGGTAAAGTTATCTGCTCTACTAATTAGTAAGAAAAATACTGGAAGACATGCTTTCATCACAATTGTCAACGAGATAAACTTAAACTGTCACTTTTGCTACCTAACCTGACATCGAAATATATTAATCTCCTATATTAACAAATAATAACTACTTAACAACAATTTTCTATTTTTTTGAGTAGAAAATAAGATTTTTTACAATGTGTAAGTGAAAATATTATTTTCGAAGTAAATTGTAGTGTTTTATTAGAGGTGGTTCAATGTAGACACACATTCTTCAAAATAAGAAAAGTGTAACTAGTTAGAAAAAAATTAAATTTCATTATTTAATCATAATAATTTGTGTTTGTAACGTGTGTATTAACTAAAGGAGTACTTCAGTTTTATTTTCATACAAAAACCTGATCAAAATTTGTAAAATTTAATTAGTTTTTGGACTTTATAAAAAACCCGGTTCAATGTAGCCTACCCTCCCCTACAGCACGGAGAAAAATGGAAAAATGATTTATGCAGTCAGTGTAGTACTCCTTTATAGAATAATATGTGACAGGTACACACTATAGTATTAGAAGTTTCATAGCTGAACAGTTTGGGACTCAACACAAGTTATCCCATTCATCAGCTTAAACAAGACTGTTTATATAGTCTAAGAGGGAATAAGAGTATAAAAAATTGGAATGAGAAATTACTTTCTCATGTAATTGTTAAAAGAACGCGGCAGTGTACAAAACACAAGTCAATAATAGAAGCGAATATTGAACAAATAGTACTCAGTCCAGTTCTTTCGAAAAATGAACGCCGTGCACATAAAGTAGATACCTACTCGAAAACCACAAGTTATTCACTCTCTCTCACACTAATGGTCGTTCACTTATCTTACCGTTTCACTTACTCTTACTACTCTCAACTATTATGCAGTGCAGTTAAGTTCATTAAATTATAAAATATTGCTGTGAGAATAATTAATTATACATTTCATTCAAGGTCAATTCACTATTTTGTACACGGAAAAAAAGAATAATCAAATTTACCATGAGGACTGTCAAACTTAAAAAAGGTTTCAAGGTTATTAAGAAAAAATTAATGTTTTTTATTTATTTATTATTAAATTCTAATAACCGTATGAAATTTAAACTAGTTGACAATATTATTTATTCAATATTATGAATATTGTTGACATCCATACTTACATTAATTACAAAGTAAAATCGACGCATATTCTAATTTATTTCATTGGTAAGGGATGTTTCTTAAATAGGAAATTTCCCCCATCGATTGCGTAGCCGAGAGGCTTAATGTAAAAGCGTGCGATTTATAATTATGCGTATATTTAGTTGTATAGTTAGGTAGATGTTCAATCCCGTATGATTGTAAGATTTTCCGATGCATTTAGTTGTTAATTGTAAGTATGAAGATGTGGGAAGAATAAAACTTGTGAATTAAAGAATATAAATATATAAAGAGTGCATTTAACACATTTTTCTTTTTTTTAATGATTGGTTATTGTTTTTTTTTATATAAAATTGACGAAGTGAATACAAGGAAACACTCGTTTCGCGTCGCGTCGGCCATTTATTTTGACAGGTTCCGCGCCTGCGTTCCCTCATTGTGAAAATTTCGAAGTAGGGGACTGAGTCCAGTTTCTCTACTATGCACACTGCAGCGCGCCTTATAATCTTCGCCTGTGTTTCAATGCTCTTTACAGTGACATTTGGAACTAAGGCCCTCTATACACTATACGCAACACCCTAAGATGCTTGATGGAAATGAATTAATGTACTTTTACTGGACTGAGTCCAGTTTTTTCAATATTGACTCCCAGTTTTTTAAACTCTATTTTTCTCAGTGTAATATTAATTGCAAAAAAATTTTTAAATTGATTTATTTTTCATTATTTTATAGGATGTGAAATTTTTTCTCTTTGAAATTTTTTTGACAAATTTAATTAAAATTATATTTTGTTTAATTATTGTTAGAAATAGAAAGAATTTAAAATTAAATTTAATATTTTCTTTTTCTAAGTCTGTTACGTTGGACCACAAAATTCATAATTTTCTTATAAATTCTAGAAATTGAATATTTTTATAGTACTTTTTATAAAATTCTCTGACAAAATATAAATAGATTTTATAGAAGATTATTCAATCTTTTTTAATGAAATATACCCAATGGGAAATGCCAGTGTAGTGCCGATGCTCACCACTGGCTTAGTACTCAGACGATTGTTCGGCGTAGTCTAGCCGAGCCTCGACAATTAGTGCTGGCGCAGTACAGAATTTTTGTTTCGCTAAAGCTTGGACAAGCCACGGCGGCAAGTGCTGGCTGAGTATAGAAAAATTGTTCACAACGCTCTTTGCCAACATTGCTTTTTTGACATAAACTTGAAAAAAATTATAAAAAAAGTTTATAAATGTTTATAAATATAAATTTATTGAAAAAAATTAATATTTTACTTTTCAGTTGTTCATTTTTTATTCTTAATAAATTTAATAATAACAATTTAACACAATTGTCTAATTTTATAAATAATAAATTATTTAAACAAATTAAAATTATAAACAAAATTTAAACTTTAATCTCAATAATAATTTGGTTCCTATTAAAATACTATTATACTTCTTACTATGAATAAAAAATTATTAAAAAATTACGACGTAATTTAAGAATTACGTAAAATGTTAAATTCAATAAGTAAAGTAATTTAATTTAATTATTAAAAATTTAGTTTAATTTATTTTATTTCAATTTATTATTTCTAACGTATCCCTATTTTTTTCTCATCTTTGACTCAATAATTGTATGTCTGAATGATACTGAGATGTTAATACTTTACTGTGCACATGTGTCGTTAGCATAGTGGTTAGAGCGTTAGTCTGTTAGTCCGTAGGTCGTAGGTTCGATTCCCCTCGTCAGCAATTTTGTTTATTTTCATAGGTTTGCGATATTTCTAGATTCCAATCGTTAGGTACTAAAATATGAAAATCTAATGCACACTTACTGTAATTGTTTATTATTTAATTTTTAAATGTTATAAACAATTTTTTTCTACTTAATTTACTATATTCATTGTTAGTCTCCATCTTTAATACAATTTCTTTAAGAAGAGAAATATTTTATGAATAATAACTATTTATTAATATTATTTACCATTTTGTTGTTAAATTATTTATAATTATGAATTTACGACTAATTAATAATAATACGGCATTTATTGCGGCAATATTCTCAGCCAGCACTGGTCCAGTGCTGCGCCAGCGCTGTCTGGCAGCACTGACAGACAGTACTTCGGCAGCTTTAGACGGCGTTATCATCCCAGTGCCATGCCAGTGCTGCCAGTGCTGGCGCAGTACTACGCCAGTTGTAAATTTCCCATTGGGTAGTTAATACCTAAGTCTTAAAATAAATATTTCTATTTTTCTTTACAAAGTAATGTGTGTTTTTAAAAAAAATTCCAAAATCCCGGTCAAAATCAAAATTCACTGTCATTTCCCGGTTTTCCCGGTCCAGCGGCCACCCTGATTTTTCGGTTAAATTTCCATACGAAATTCGTTCGAAATTCAAGCGAATTACTAACGGATTTCTTTTGGAAAATTTTTTAAAAATTCAAAAGAATTTCCCTGTAAATTTCCTTACGAATTTCCGAGCAGAATTGAAAAAAATTTTTTCAAAAGAAAAGACATTTTATGCGGAATTCCATGCCAACGAATATATGAGCAGAAATTTTTAAAAATTTTCCAAAATTAATCCGTTAGTAATTCGCTCGAATTTCGTATGGAAAAGCTGAAGAAATTTGATTTTTTAAAAAATTTTTTTCATTTGCCAACCCCGGGACAACCCTGGGATCAATTTTTCCTATTTTTACATCGCCAAAACCGTGGCTGAAGAATTTTGAATTTTTAAAAATTTTTATACATTTGCCAACCCTGGGACATCTCTGGGATCAGTTTCATATGTTCGAGAAAACCGTGGATGAAGAACTTTGAATTTATTATGGAATGATAATAATAATAATAATAATAATAATAATAATAATAATAATAATAATAATAATAATTTATTTGTTTATTTATTTATTTACTATTATAAACGGGTTTACAAAATCATACCCTTTATAAAGAAAAAAAAGACACATATTCATTACAAAAATAGCGCTGTAAACATTACTCAATCAATAACAAAAACGTGTATGAAAATTTAACAAAGTTAGTCAAGTTTTGCTATTTAAGTGTGCTTAAAAAGCTCCTGCGCAAATCGACTTTTAGAAACGTTAAAAAAGTCTACACTTTGGGCATGATTAGCCTCTCGACAAAGCCGAGTGAGAGGTGAGTTGCTTCCCAAATTAACTATATTAATCTTCAAGTTGATTCTGTCTGTCACAGTATGAGAGAGAAAGCATGATAAAGAGAAAGAGACGGAGGTATTATCTCTCATTTTAGTGTAGTATAGGAAGGAAAGAGAGACGAATATGTAAGAAAGTAACGCCTATTTCTTTGGTTTACAGAAGAGCATAATGTTTTCTCCATTTTCCGTGTTAGGTAGAAAGAGAGGAACAGAAATTGGGAGGGGAAGGAAAAGTGGGGAATTTCACTTTCAAGCCAAAATACGAAAAGGGCGTCTTATTTTCTTATTGGCTAATTATTTTTCTTTTCTCACTCACAGATAAATTAAGGAGTGAAAGAGAGGGAGATCGAAAACGAGATAAGAGTGAGGGGTATAAATTTTATCGGTATTCCATATACTAAATAGACATTTTTCACCAATTTCTGACCCCCCGCCTCTGGTTGTGGACAATCGTGAACATTTGGCAAACCCACTCCCCTTTACACTTATCCACGTGGACAATGCATATTTGGAAAGTATGAAAGTATTTTTTTTAATATTACTCCTGCATTTTAAAAAGTAATAAAGCTCATTTTAAACATATTTCAAAGCACGAAATTACGAAAATGATTAACGTTTAAAATAATAAATAAACACTATAATTTAATTAAACACTTTATTTATTTATAATTACATATTTCCAAAAATTCAAATACATACGAAAATAATATTTAAGAATTATTTTTAACATTTTGGAGAAAACATTTATTTTCAAAATCTTTAATTAAAATTCATCAAATAATTAACCCTTAAACCGCACCCTGGGTGTGCGACACCCATATTCTAGCTTTTTACTCCAATATTTCGGTTAAATTCGTAAAAATTGAACATGTGTTGATATTGGACGGTACATTTTGTACTTAAATTTATGTTTCGTGAGTGACATTAGTCTGCCAAGTGTCTTTGTGTATTTGATAACTTTATGAAGTTGTCGACGAAAAATTTCTGCCTGTCTGACACCCAGTTTTTGGTTTAAGGTAATTTCAGTAGTTTAAAAAAACTCTTTTTTAATTATTAAAATTAAATAAATCATTATGAAACCTATTTTCCTTTAAAATAGATGTACTGAGCTATATAAGATAATTTTTCCAAAAGATAATATCCTTTTCCAGCTTGGAGAAAAACACTTAAAAGTCCCCGGGTGTCGCACACCCAGTGTGCGGTTTAAGGATGGATTCGGCAGTATGCGGTTTAAGGGTAAATTAGTTTATTTAAATTATACAAAAAATCTATTAAGAAATTCAATCCTATTTATTAAAAATTGTATTAAATTTTTTTTAGAAACTAATTCGTATAATTGTTTTATAATGATTATTTAAGATTTAATTATCTTCGAACAATGTAAATAAAAATTTTTGAATATTTACTTTTTGGACTTATTGAACTTTGACAAATTAAATAATTAAAATTCTCAAAGAATTTGATCATTTTTATTAATATTTTTTACTAATTCTATTATTTTTAAGAGTTTTACAAATTCTAATTGTTTTGGAAGATAATTCAATCTTAAATAATACAGGCACACAAAAAAATTTTTTTTTCGTGACCCAGAGGACAGAACCTTATATTCCTACTTTTTAGGGGTCACTGAAACCGAATATGACCATGAAAAAATTTTGTACTTGCCAGTTTTTCCGCTACCACCCCCTTTACACCCCCACACGAGAGTGAGGGGGTTGGCATTTCAGTTTTCAAAAAAAGTCGAGTAGGGTGTCTATTCTTATGTATTTTGGGTCGCTGAAACCGAAAAAGACCACTAAAAACAAATTCGTCCATCCCTTTACCCCCCAGAACGCTCTAAATACACACTTAAAGGGAGTTAAAATTTCATTTTTCACGAAAAGTCGAATGCGGTGTATATTTCTATGTTTTTTGAGTCCCTGAAACCGTAAAAGACCACCAAACATAAATTAGTCCTCTCCTTCACATCATATTCCTCTCTTACTACCCCCTAAAGGGGATTAAAATTTTCGGTTTTATGAAAAGTATAGACGACTTTTCATGAAACCAAAAAGTTCAACATCTTCTCTAGAGATACTTAGGGAGTGGAGGAAGGGACTAATTTATGTTTGGTGGTTTTTTTCGGTTTCAGGGACCCCAAAAACAAAAACATAGGAAAAGACACCGCATTCGACTTTTCGTGAAAAATGAAATTTTAACTCCCTTTAAGGGTGTATTTAGCGCGTTCTGGGGGGTAAAGGGATGGACGAATTTGTTTTTAGTGGTCTTTTTCGGTTTCAGCGACCCAAAATACATAAGAATAGACACCCTACTCGACTTTTTTTTGAAAACTGAAATGCCAACCCCCTCACTCTCGTGTGGGGGTGTAAAGGGGGTGGTAGCGGGAAAACTGGCAAGTACAAAAAATTTTCATGGTCATATTCGGTTTTAGCGACCCCTAAAACGTAGGAATATAAGTTTCTATCCTCTGGGTCACGAAAAAAAAATTTTTTGTGTGCATGTGTAATTGAATACACTGAAAATATTGAATTTTAAAAAATTAGAAGCCAATTTTCATTAATTTTTAAATTTAATATAAACAATTTTCAAAAATTGTAACAAAATAATTAAAATAACCCAAGTGCGAAATGCCAAGACTGCAAAAACGGCCCATCATTGGTCTAGTAATGTCTGCCGAGAATTGGCAGTAGTTACTGGGCCATTACTGGTGATCAAAACGTCCCATTGATGGGCCAATGATGGCGCCGATGGTCAGATTTTCAAATTTTTTAGGACTGGGCCAGCTCTTGGCTCAATAATGGCACATTCACGGCAAAGTTGATCAATCTTTAATGACAAAATTCAATTGCCAGTGATGTGACGACGATCGGCCCATTAATGGCACATTAGTGGCACTTTAATGGCAAACATTTTGTATCTTTGATGACAAATTATAATTGCCAGTATTAGGGCGTAGCTTGGCTCAATAATGGCACATTCACGGCAAAGTTGCTCAATATTTAATGGCAAAAGACAATTGCCAATGATGTGACGAAGATCGGCCCATTTTGTTTTCTTGATGGCAAATTATAATTGCAAGAATTGGGACGTAGCTTGGCCCAGGAATGGCACATTAATGTCTATCGTTTTGTATCTATGATGGAAAATTATAATTGCCAATATTGGGACGTAGCTCGGTCCAATAATGGCACAGTATCGGCCAGTGTAGTGTACCTTATAAGAACCCTTTTGCTTCCTCGACTTCAAGTCAGAGTAGCAGAGTGGTCAGAGTGTTAGGCTGTGGAGCGTCAGGTTCAGGTATCGATCCCCGCGAGCGGTAAGAATTTTTCAAATATTTGTAAGTTTGCGATTAATTCAGGGAAATAAACTGTATAAATATTATGAATTAATTAGTTAATTAAATAAAAATATATATTTTTTTAATTTTTTCAACACTGGGGAGTATTGGCAGCCAATAATGGGCCATTAATGTTTACCGAGAATCGGCCGATGATTGGCTGCCGACGGCCTACCGCGGTTAACCTCCCGACAGTCGGGCCACTATTGTCTGCCAAGAGTAGGCACTGACAATGCCATCACTGGGCCAGTTTTGGGCCGTTTTTAATTTCGCACTTGGGAAATTAATTATTTTTCAATTAAATTTTACAAAATTTCAACTATTCAAAAAGAATTTTTTATGTATTGTCTCAATTTTCTTAATTTCCATGAAAAAAAATTTTTCCTGACTTTTCCCTGACTATGGTGTTAATATAATATTATAATAATTTTAAAAAAATAATGATTTTAATCAAATTATAGTGTTCATTTATTATGTTATTGATTAACTCATTAACGCCTGAAAAAAGAAAATTCTTATCAATTTTTTTTTTTTATTCCTGTGTAAAAAAGAATTTTGTTCATCCCAAAAATTAAATATAGCGGTTATTATTTCAAAAACACAAAAAAATTTCATTTTTTTAAGTTTGATAATTTTTTTACCCTTTATCCCCTTCCCAGTGTATGACGTCTATAGAGGCAAAAATAATTTGTGCCACCAGTGTGTATGACCGCTATAGTGGCATTTAAAATGAAAATCTCGGTAATAAATGAAATATGAATATCAATGAATATTCTAAAGTTTTGGGGTCGCTTAAAATGCTGGTTCGGGGGATTTTGAGGTTTCTAAATCCAAATCTTTAGTCGAAATTAAAAAATTCAAAATAGCGGTTCCAAAATGGCTAACGAAAAAATTTAAAATCAGTAAACTTTGAAATTTGTCGGTCGCCATTTTGAAGCCGCCATTTTTAATTTTTAAATTTTGATTATGCTGATTACGAATTCGATTTTAGTTTTCAATAAGTCAAAATAGTGGATCCAATATGGAACAAAATTTTTACTTTATGCAATTGATCTTAATTTTGTGATTCGGTGGTTTTTTAATTCGATGATTACGAATACGATGTTTGTTTTCGAAAATTCAAAGTGGCTAATATAATATGAGGAAGAGAAATTTAAAAAAATTTCTATCCACGCTCGCTGGTTGTGAGTCGGCGCAAGTGCTAAAACAGAAGTCAATTGTCAGTGAGCGCTCCTAGGACATTTACACCTACCTGACTGGTATGAGAACTCCCGAGTAACAAAATTAAAGTCAATTGCATAAATTAAAAAGAAAATTCCGCCATTTTAAATTCATGAAAACTTACATCTGTTCGTAATCAGCGACCCTAGAAACCACCGAGTAACAAAATTAAGGTCAATTGCATAAAGTAAAAATTTTTGTTTTATATTGGATGGGGGGTGGTCAAAGATTGGTGAAAAATTGTCCTCGTGGTTTATGGACGGCCCCTAAGCTTATACCGCGGCCAATATCATGACTATCAATAAATCTCGGTGTCAATCTTTTGACAAAGAAGGAAGAATACTTAAATAAAATAATTCTTCTAATGTGTAATGAATTTATATAAAGTTTTTCTATTGCTTGACTAAACTAAAAACTGAAAATTTAAGGAAATAATTATAAAAATAAAAAAATATTAAATTTATGTCGTGAAACTGCTCAGTATGTTAAATTTAATGTTTGGTTTTCATGTTTTATGTTTTTTAAAAATTCTTCAAAAAAACATTTTTATTTACACACAATGAAATAAGGTCTTAAGTATAATAAGACAAAAGCAGAAATATCGCGCGCGTAGCTCTGCTAGTTAATAATAATAATAATGATAATTAACCAGTAAAAAATTATAAAAAAAACCGAGAAAAACAATAGGTATGTAATTAATTATTGATTAATAATAGAATGAGTAACAATAATAGACAAGTCAATAATTAAATGAAAACGAATAAATTGATAATTTAATAATAACTAAGTAAATATCAATTAATTAATAATATAAGATATAGAGAGCAATAGTAGATAGACTAGTAAATAATTGATTAATAAATAAGTAACTATAAATAAAGTAAATAATAAATAAATAATAAATTCATAATTTGATAATAAATTAGTTGATAATCAATTAATTAATAAAAAATAAGTTAAATAACAATAATAAACTAGTAAATAATAATAAATAACCAGTGTAGAAAAAGCCACGTTCGAGCCCCACTGCTCAGAGATTATTCGGAACGTACATATTTTTATACTTTGATTTTAAAGAAACAAATAAGTAAAGCTAGATCAACTCAATATATATTCTTTGTACATTTATATTCAGTTATTTCTTATAATTGAAGAACCTAATTATTAAAGTGAAGTTTTATGTCAAAGATGCATTTCAATTTACTGTGTTTAATAATCCTTATTCAAATTCTCTTCGAACACCATGCTTTGCTGCCATTGCTTCATTACACGAGGAAATAATTATATGGAGAGAATATTAAAGGTTCCCAATTCCAATACTTGGGACCTAACAAAAATCAACTTCCCGTCGGGGGCCCACGTGGAAGATCCATGAGGAGGAATCCACGAGGGCACCAGCAGGGTGCCCTGCTCAAAAATTTATCTAAGTTTCAAAAAAATATTTTTTTTATTAAAAAACTGTAGTTCAGAATGCATTAAATTACATTTCAAAGCACCCGAAATAAACATTGAGTGACATTTTTCTGGAAATCCTATCACAAAGTTATGGAAATTTACGAGGGCACCAGCAGGGCCCCTGCTCTTAGCCATTATATTATGAATGCCCTGCTCAACAATTTTTCTAAGTCCAAACAACGAATTGTTTTTTAACACCAACAAATTATGTTTACAATGATTATAAACAATGAAAATCTCGTTTTTAACAAATATTTAATGTTACTTTTTTGAAAATATTAAACTTACATAAGGGCAAATCCTTGAGGGTCCACGCGAGGGGCCCGCATGGATTGCCCATATCATTGACTACAAAAAATTTCTAAGTCCGTTGCGTCCATTTTTAATCTATTTCTATTTCTATTTTATAAAAAAGTAAAAGAGTGTTTTTCTTTTACCTTTTATATACGTCTTCCAAAAATCGAAAAAATTAATTTATTAAATAACTGTGGAAGAATTTACTAAATATTTAATTAATATCGTCCTGGATTAAAAATGGACGCAACATCTTCAACATTTCCTCGAAGATGTTTCTTCAAATTCGTTGGAGAGAAATATGGAAGAAACACCGTTCTTCTTCTTAAAAAATGGTCACATTTTAAACGTCAGCTGGCTGAAATTTCTAAGTCCAAAAAAAAAATTTTTTTTACATAAAAAAATTAATGTTTATTATGATTTTAAACTATGAAAAACGCGTTTTTAACACAAATGTTTTCACATTTTTTTTTTTTTTTGAAATGATAAAAATATTTATTTATGAATATTTATGGTCTATTATTATATTATTAATATTGTTATTATTATTATTATTAAACTCTTTAATTATTTGTCATGGTGTATTAGTGTCAATAAATAATTTTTGTCCTACATGCGCGATAAACTCGACTTTCCGTGCATGCATAGCGGGCGGAAAGTAAGCTTTTGCCGCCCGACTACCAACAGCGGGCGGAAAAACTACACGGAAAAAAATTAATCTCTAAATTAGTGATTAAATCTGAGATTTAGGCATAAACTATCACTGGAATCGGACGTAAGATGTAAGCAGATCACTAAAACTGAAATTTGGTATTATATCTAATCCGAATATTAGTATTGTGAAGAACACGTATTTCTTATGCCTAAAAATGATATTAGGAATCTCAAATTTTATGATATGGAACATATGTTCTAAACTATCAACTTATTTGAATAAATTCAAATCTAATATATTATTTGAATAAACAATATTAAACATTTTAGTCGTATATTTATATAATTCGTATTTTTGTAATAACTCGATGTAATAAGAATTTATAATTTATCACAATTAAGAGTGAGAATTATTCACAAAATATTTATATTGTTTTCCCTGTATGAACTATACATTGACAAGTATAAAAAAGTAGTTGGATATTTTTAAAACACAATACGAATTTTATATTTTTATTTCATTTTTTTGTTTTAACGGCGTTGGAAGGTCTGTAAAATTTGTAGGTTACAATTATCCCGACAAAATACGGCACTGACTGATTTAAATGACGTGAAATAGGTAAATAAACATTTTTCAACCACTTTTTCTCTAAACACAGACACTTTTTACAAAATAGGCCAACATACAACGGGTGAGAATCTTCTTAATAACCTAAATTCAAAAGATTGTTTAAATTCATGCAGAAACGCGGTTGTAAAATGTAAAATTGAAAAGTGATGTAAAGCTAAAGGTACTCGCACACCTCGGCTGTCTGTCTGCCTGCGCAGGCAGAAGATCGTTCACACCTCACTTTTCCCGTTAAAAAATGAGGGAAGATTTGAATTTTAATGGATATTCAAATCTTCCCTCATTTTTCAACGGGAAAAGTGAGGTGTGAACGATCTTCTGCCTGCGCAGGCAGACAGACAGCCGAGGTGTGCGAGTACCTTAAGAATATAACAGCTGGACCATTGTGCTCTCTGCATGCTTCTGCCCTCTTCTGGCGACTGGCAGTAAACCGCTTCTTGTTGTCTGTCATTACATTACTTTCCAATTTTACATTTTACAACCGCGTTTCTGCATGAATTTAAACAATCTTTTGAATTTGGGTTATTAAGAAGATTCTTACCCGTTGTATGTTGGCCTATTTTGTAAAAAGTGTCTGTGTTTAGAGAAAAAGTGGTTGAAAAATGTTTATTTATCTATTTCACGTCATTTAAATCAGTCAGTGTGCCGTATTATGTCGGGCGATAATTGTAACCTTAAAATTTCACAGACCTTTCAACGCCGATAAGTCTAATAAATAAAAATAAATGTTCCACGTGATGACGCGAAAAACATTCATAAAATACGGAAAATGAAAACGGTTAATTGTATGTAATTCATATAAAAAAAGTTGTGAAATTAACAAATCTCTAAATCAGAGATGTGAATTTATGGCGTTTTCTGGTATAAAGTTTGACAGAATCAAACACAACTTATCACAGTAATTGTGACTATAATGTTTAATTTAGATACACTTATATTTCATTGGACTTGAAATTAATATTATTTCAAGTTTAGAGATTAATTTTTTTCCGTGTACTTTTCCGCCCGCTTACTAGCAGCGGGCGGAAAAATCACTTTTCCGCCCGCCTCCATGGCCTAAGCGGGCGGAAAAACGACTTTTCCGCCCGCTGCTTTAGCAGTATTAAATAAATACTACTAATTATTATATTATCACTTTCTATTACTTCAAATCAAAACGGAGTCAATTTTTAAGTAAAATTTATCAAAAATATTCGAACTCGTCTTAGGCTTAATAAAAATGTTTCATACACATTTAATAATTAGTGCATATTCATTTTTGAATTTACGGATGCGTCTTGTTTATCGCGCATTTGGACAAAAAATATCGTGTGCAACTCGGGCGGAAATGTCAATTTTGACCTCGTACGATTGCCGCCCTCGCTTCGCTCGTGCGGCAAATGAATGTTATTTATCAATAATTGGACTAATTTGTTATTAATAAATAATTAATTTATTAATTTAATTGAAAATTAAGTTGAGGGCATTTTATGAAATCCACGAGGGCACCGCGTGGAAAATCCATATGGAATCCATGAGGATTTTCCTCGAGGGCATTTCGAGGGCTTCACGTGGATTGCCCCTACGGATTCCATACGGCAAGAGGGCAATCCACGAGGGCCTCGCCGGGGGCCCTCATCATTTTTCTGCACGGGAAGTTAATAATAATTGATGAATATAAATTTTAATAACAATAAATTAGTAAATATGTAATCAATTAATTATTAATAAATAAAATAAATAACAATAAATATGTTAATAATTAATCAATTCAAAATCTAATAATGATAATTAAATAAATCAGTAATTAATCAATTATAGATAAATGAATGAGTTAAAAATAATATATAATTCAACAAGAATTATCCTCTTTATCACTTATATACTTTAATGTTTCTTGTTTTTCCATAGTGCTATAGGTTTTATCTTCGTCCGAAAAAATTAAACAGAAATTATTTTTTCTGAATGTCTTTTTTCACTTTTCCGAATATAGTGACATAATATGAATAGAATGAATTTATTTGCGTTTGTTTTAAGTGATTAAATTCATTCTATTCGAACTTATTGATTTTATTTATTTATTAATTATTAACTAGTTTATTATTGCTCTCTATATCTTACATATTATTAATTAATTGATATTTACTAATTTATTATCAGTGGCGTAGAAATAGACGGTTTGGAGAGTTAGATTGATGTATAATAAACTCGACGTTTATGCGAGTTAATGCTGCCTGCCCGCGCAGGCAGTATGAAGATGACCAGTTATGAATATATATATATATATATTTTAGTTTACCTACTTCAATTTCCATACACATATTTGCTGTTTTTATGTCATTAACTATTATAATAATAACAATAAATCACGCGCGCGGTTAACTTTTTGTTTGCTGTTTTTGATAAAATTAACAATTTTATAAATGAAGGAATATAAAAATTTATAATTCAAATTTTTTTATAAGAGTAAATTATAAATTGGGAATTATTTTTATTGATATTAATAACTGTACTGTATAACTATAATTTAATTATTTGAAATAATTATATTTTATGACTTCGAACAAACAATTTTAACATTCATAAATACAAACTTGAAAATTATTTTTATCTTATAGTTGAACCTTTACAATAAAAAATTTTAATTAATTGATTATTTTAAAAGTTGCCAATAATTGAATTCTTGAATTTTATATTTCATAAAGTTGGTTTTAGTATAATAAGCAAGAAAAAATAATAAAATTGTTACGAAGAAATAAGATTCATTAATAAATTTCTAATTGAAATAATTAAATATAAATATAAAAAAATATTTATGGTGAATTTTAGAGGTGTGCTAAAAGCTCGAATAGCATGGTCGAGCTCGAGCCGGGCTCGATACTCGAGCCAGGCTCGAGTTTTAGTTACTCAAAAATATTTGAGTGCTCGAAAAATTCAAGTGCTCAAAATTATTTTAGGTTTAATACTGCACGTGTCGGATGGAATTTGGTTCAAGTTCGGATTGATTCTGCTCAGCTCTGCTAGAAAAACGAAAAGCTTGGAAATACTCGATCGAGCTTTTTGCACAACTCTAATGAATTTATATAATATTCCCTATTAAAAAATTTCCTCATGAGTATAAAATATAATGAAAATTTTTAAAAGTTTTAGGCATTATAGAGCAAATAAAGAGTGCCGCAAAAGATGCCCCAATGATGTGAAAATAAAAAAAAAATTTTAATTCAAAGTTCTTCGGCCACGGTTTTGTCGATGTTAAGAATGGAAAAAACTGATCCCAGGATTGTCCCGGGTCGGCAAATGTAAAAAATTCCCAAAAGAAATTTAAAGTTTTTCAGCCATGGTTTTGGCGATCTTAAGTAAGAAAGAAGAAATTTTTTAATGTTTGTAAACAAATAAAATTATTATTAAAATAAAAAGCGATTACATAAATTAACTGCATAATATTTGAGAAATAGGTTCTTTAAAAATTATATAACATTTTTGTTTTTTAACGAATTTACTTGAAATTTTCCAAAAAACTTCCTTAAATAGTGAGGAACAACTTTCTCACTGAAACTTTGCTGAACTCAAAACTTCCCTGCATACTTTATCTCGTTGAAGGTAACAAAGCTTCATTGATGACACGTCATCATTTATAATAAAAAAAATTATAAACAATGAATGATTTTCAAAATTTTTAAGACTTTGTCAGTTTCAGGAGACTCAAATGAGTATACATACCAAATTCCAATCAAATTCATTTATATTTTAACTAAATAATGCGATTTATGTTTTAAAATTGTATTAAATTTTAGAATAAAAATTTTTCAGTTTTTAATTTTTATTGTGAAAAATATTCGTTCTATAAAAAAAAGACAATAAGAAAAAAGTTGTGCTTTTTGAATTCGTGACTGACTGTTTGCTTTTGAATTAGTAAATTTTACTATTAAATTAGTAGAAACGACTATTTATTAGTAAAATTTGCTAATTCAAAAGCAAAAAGTTAATAACTAATTAAAATTAGAAAACATTTTTACTAATTCAAATTTAGAGCTTAATATTCAATTATTATCTAAAATTTTAACTGAAATTCATATTTGAATCAATTATTATTAGAAAATTCTACGAGAATTCAATTATTTAAATACAAAAATCAATAATTTATTGAAGAATTGAATGTTGTTTAAAACTGAACTCTCATTTAAAGAATTTTACCAACAAAATTTTTAAATAGGTAATTAAAATTCTTTTGATGAATTTCAATAAAATTTTTAAGAATAATTTCATTTGTCGAAAAATTAGATTAAAATAGTATGAAAAATAATTGAATCTCTGTAAAAAATTTAATTAAATTAAAAAAAGTTTTTGAATTTTATTAACGTTTTTGAAAATAATTTTTGAGAAAAATTTTATTATTTATAAAGATAATTGAAATGTTTATGATAATTTTTTTAAACTTTTGACCATATGTAATTGAATTTCTACAAAGAATTTCATTACTTTTGAAAATAATTGAATTCTTAAGACGAATTTTTATTGAAATAGTAGATATTGAAAATAATTGAATTTTGATAAATTATTGAAATTAATTAAATTTCTACGAAGAATTTTATTAAAATTATTTTGAAAAAAATTGAATTGTTAAAAAGACATTAAAATTTTTGAAAATATTTTAAGTTTTTCAAAAAATTTAATTAAAAATGTATTGACAATATTACTCAAATTCTAATAAATAAATTATAGGAAGGCTTTTTGAAATAATTGAATTTTAATAAAATTCTTAAGAATAATTTCATTTTCTTGAGGAATTTGATTAAAATTGTATTAAAAATAATTGAAATTCTGCATTGAGTTTTATTATTTATGAAAATAATTAAAAACCTATAAAGTTTTTTACTATTTATGAAAATAATTAAATAAAACTTATAAAGTTTTTTATTATTTGTGAAAATAATTGAATCTCTTTAAAAAAATTGATTTATTTATGAAAATAATTGAATGTTTGCGTAGAATTTTATTCAAATTTTTTTTAATAATGGAATTCTTTTGGAAAAATTGAATTATTTTGAAATATTTAAGAAAAATTAGATTTCAAGAATAAGCACAATAATTTTAGAAAACAATAATTTTTCAGGATTCCGATCAAAATTCCCTGACTTTTCCATGTTTTTTCAAGTTTTTTAAAATTCCCTCACATTTCCAGTTTTTACATAGGTTGCGTGGCAACCCTGAATTTATAAATTAACTTCAATATTAACCTATAAAATTTGTTTGTAATTAAAAATAATGAAAAATTCTTTACAAAATTCTCTTAATGACAACTTCTTAACAATATTCCAAGTTTATTTATTCTTTAATTTCTTGAATTTATATTTTATGAGTATTTGTAATTTGTACCTCCTACCTCATTTCAAAACAAAACGTCAGCGGAAAAGAAAAATAAAATAATACGTATAAAACATTTAATAAATTTTTTAGTTTACTAAACATTTTTTAAAATTAATTGTAAAATTAAAATAATATAATATTATCTATCACGACATATCAAAAAAACAAAAGTCTACTTTAAACTGATGACAGACAGAAAAAATGAAAGAATTATTATAATTAATAATTGAAAGTTTTCTTTCTTATTCAACTTTTTAAATTAACTCTGTTGAATAAAGTCAAAACTTTTTTTAAATATTGGAAAAGGATTGAATATTATTAAGGATTAAAATATATTTATATAGATTTTTGATGAAATAGAAATCATTTATTATCCTTAAATATCTAGATGACTAGAAATTTCCTTAAATCTAGATTTAGATATACATAGGACTTGCTTCGATTCACTCCTTTAAATTCGAAGACTTAATTTCATATATAATTATGTTACTCTTTGGAGGCGCTGCATCGTTGTTCCTCTAAGAATCAACAGTTTCAGGCTTTTGGTAAACATCGTGGCATAATTCGTCTCAAAAAATTTTTTTTTTTAAATATATGTTCAAAATACAATCTTTTTTTTATTTCTTAAACGTTTCTCATTTACTAGCCTTCTAGTGAGAAAAAAAATCAATGAATCAATATAACTAAAATAATTAAAACAATTTAATTTAATTATTCCCTGAAAACAGAAAAAGTAATATATTTCTGTTATCATAATTTGTACATGTATAAATCTAAAATATAAAAGTGACATTAAAAAGCAGTCTTAACATAAAATATTAAACTTGTCAATTTCTTTTTCATTTTATGAAAATGGTGAGAAACGTTTGACGACTTCAGTGCCACGATGATACACCCAAACCTCCATTAATCACGGCGAAATTATTTACAAAATAGTACAGTAATTCAACATTAGTACCACTACCTGAAGCTTTAAAGTTGTAAATAATCAAACTACAGGGTGGCCGCAAAATTTTATTTTCAAAATTCCCTGACTTTTCCCTGACTAATTTTTGATTTTCCCTGACTAAAAAATTTTTGAATTATTTAATATTCTACATTAAAATGTCCGTAAAAAGGTCCAAACTTATAAAAAATGTGACGGCACCATTATAATGAGCTATATTACAAAAACGTCTAAATAAAAAACTGAATTGACATTTAAGTATCAAAGTTTTTTAATTTGTGGTTTCTTTCGATCAAAATTCCCTGACTTTTAAAGAATTTTTAAAAATTCCCTGACTTTTCCCTGATTTTTCCCTGACTAACAAAATTCCTTGACTTTTCCCTGATTTCCAGTTTTTCCCTGACTTGCGGCCACCCTGAACTAATAAAAACGTTATAACAATATTTTAAAATGAGAAAATAAATATACAAGACGTTTTTTATAGTGTAAACATGATTCACGAATTTTTCGAGAAAAATCTGTTGACACAAATCTCTGGTTGAATAACCTTCTTATATTTCAGTTCAATGATGACGTCTTATTTTCCGAATTTTGTTGTTTATTGCAATTAGAGTTTTCCAAATTGTTTGAAGATTTTTTGCCTACTTCGCAGAGCTTTCGAGATTTCCAGTAATCTGTAATCAGAAAAAAAATCATTTTTTAATTTCTTTATTAATTTTATTAAAAAGATAATATAAAATATTTTTATATCGGTCAATGCAAACCCTATTTTAAACAAAAGTGACTCAAAAAATCAAAGACTACATCACATTTTAATGAAGGCTTCAAACAATTAAACCAAAATTCTCTAAAGATGATATTCAACTGACTTCTATATTGATTTGAAGTAACACCAAAACATAACCAAAACTTTGTTACTGTAACTTCTTCAAAAATTATTTTCATCATTACGATTATTCATTTATAGAATTTTCAACTAAAATTCTTCAATTTTTGAAAAAGTTCTTTGTGAATTTTCAAATTCTTTTGTTTATACAATTTAATTTTACGAAATTTCGATTATTCTGACATTTTCCAATTAAATATATTAGGGAGCGTTCACAAATGATGTCAAGCAATTTTTGGAGATTTTCGACCCCCACTCTCCCCCCTGTCACGCAATTTTTGCAATTTCACATGAGAAAAATACATTGTGTCACGTTTAGTAAGACCCCTCCTACCCCAAAAGCGTGACATCATTTGTGAACGCTCCCTTAGAAATTAAAAACTTTCAAATAATTAAAAAAAAATTCCATTAAACTTATTGAGAAAAATTAATTCTTTAGAATTCTTAATTAAAAGTATGAAAAATTCAAATTTTCAAAGATTTTAATTTGAAATTCATTTTTAAATCAATATTTATTAGAAAATTCTAAGATAATTCAATTATTTAACTATAAAAATAAATATTTTATTAAACAATTGAATGTTTCTTAAAATAGAATTTTCATAAAGAATTTTATTAACAAATTTTTAAATAATTGAATTCTCTTGGCAAATTTTAATAAAATTTTTAAGAATAATTGCGTTTTTCGAGAAATTTGATGAAAATTGTATTAAAAATAAAATTCAAATTCTGCAAAGAATTTTATTAAAAGTTTTGAAAATAATTGAATTTCGGAGAAAAATTTGGTTATTTATAAAGATAATTGAAATTTTGACAAGAATTTTTGCAAATTTTTAAACTTAATTGGATTTCTGCGAAGAATTTTATTAAAATTATTTTGAAAAAAAATTGAATTGTTACGCAAAGAATTTCATTAAAATTTTTGAAAATAATTTGATTTTTTAAAGAAATTTAATTAAAAATGTATTGAAAATAATACTTAAATTCTAATAAATAAATTGTAGCAAATTATTAAAATAATTTAATTTCTTTGGTAAATTTGAATAAAATTTTTAAGAATAATAACTTTTTGTCGACGAATTCCATTAAAATTGTATTAAAAATAATTGAAATTCAGCATTGAGTTTTATTACTTTTTAAAATAATTGAATAATATATGAAAATACTTTGTTAATAATTGAATTCCTGTGAAATTTTCATTTCTTATAAAAATAATTAAATTTTTGCGTAGAATTTTGTTAAAATTTTTTTTAACTAATTGAATTCTTTTAGGTATTGTTATTAAAGTTGTAGATATTAAAAATAATTGAATTCAGGAAAGTTTTTGAAAATAATAAAAATTTTGCCAAGAATTTTATGAAAATTTTTGAAAATAATTGAATTTCTGCAATGATTTGTAATTGCTTCAAAATTCAATTTGTTTTAGTATTTTTAACTAAAATTCTTCTATAAAACCATTATTTGTAATAATCAATTAAATATATATATATATATATATATATATATATATATTAAAAAATTTAACTAATTTCAGAAAAATTTTAGTTTTAGTTTTTTTAAATCTAAGTTTTTTTATATTTCTAATAAAATTGATTTAAAATTGAAATTTTACAAAATTTTAAATCGAAATATTTTGAAGTTTATCTACTTATGAAAATAGTAAACGCAATTCTTTTAAAATTGAATTAATTTTGAAATTAGGTTTCAAGAATAAACACAATAAATTTGGAAAACAACAATTTTCCAGGATTTCGATCAAAATTCCCTGACTTTTCCAGGTTGCGTAGCAACCCTGTATTTTCTTACGACATATAGATTAATTTTTTTAAATCATAACTGTTTTCTTTAAAAAAACAATGTCTTTCCGTACATGTTTCAAACATTTGAGTCAATGAAGTTTGTGTGGATAATAGGTCATCTTTTTGCGTTGTAGGTAACCTGACAAAAGTACATGAAATCTCCACAACAAAGGGTCGTTCCAGAGAACTACGTCGTCTTTGAGATGTAGTAGGGTCCCACCCCTATTTTTGGTCAGGTAGCACCTGAAGACCTTCCCTTCTTCTACTTGCTTTGGTTTCCCCTCCTCTCTTTTTCCCCACTCTCCCCCTTGTCCCCCTACTTGCCTTTTATTTTCACAACACGTGGCAGGTGCGGTTCAGCATTGCCAAAGGCAATTTTGCAGATTTCGCGTTCTCCAATCGCCAGAAACCTTCAAAAACCGGTCCGCGTGTGCAGCTCGCAGTTAAAAAGGGTTAAAAAACAAATTAACAACCGCAATGAGATGAAATTAAACCAATTAAAAAATTTTTCGTTTATTCCGTTTCTGTTCATACTGAATTTATATCGACAAATAAAAAAACTGAAGAACTTATAAGAATTACTATTAATAAATAATCTCAACTTTATGCTATATTCCGGAAGTCAATAGATTTTCTTTTCGAAATTATTTTTTTTAGTGTAAAAATTTCAGAGAAAGCATTGCAAATTCTCGAGACTGGTTTACAATGTAGATAACCGGGTTTGAGATTGACCAACACCATATGTTGGATTGAAAAGAAACAAAAATTTTATTTTGTCCTCGCGAGTTTTTAACGGTCAACGCCATATGGTGCACGCGAAACACTAGGTTTCGTTAAAGTTTCCGAAGTAAATCCGTCGAGATTCCTCAACATCTGTTTTCTTGATCCTTTTAGAGAGTATCAACTATATATATATATATTTAAAAAATCCTCTTTCATAATTACAATTTTTTGAAAACCTATTTTATCCTAGAATTTATAACAAACATTTATAACAATTCTCAAAAGTAATTGAAATTTAAATCAAATTTTCATTTTTATAGTGTTCACAATTTTTGAAGAATGAATTCATTTTTTTATCCGTAAAAAAATCCAGATGCGAGTGTGGGACAAAGAGACCAAGTTGGAAAGTGTCTACCTGTGCGCGTGTGTGGATGAAAATCCTATGTGAGGATTGAACACAATAAAAAGGAAGGCACCAAAGCTTTTCTTCGTTGAGTTTCTTTGTCCAAAGAGTCGCGGCTTATTCACCATCAAACTACCACTACTTTACTGCCATCTTTTACTTTTTTTATTATATAGAAAGCGTACATGATTTTTGTCTGGAAAGTCTTCCCAACGGACTTTTACCACCACCAGCAAGAAGATACTCTCATATACATTGAAAAAAATTTCCCTTACGTCTTGTGTCTCCAAGACAACAATGATCGTCTTCTTTATGAAACGATAGTGTGAATTCATGTCGTCAGAATTTCCTTTATTCACCCGCGATTTACACACTCTTTAGTCGCACGGTATTAGGGGATCAAGATAAAGAAGTATCAAAATTCGATAAAATTTACTTTTTTGAAAATGTAAACTACGGAGAAAGAAACTTCCCGAAGTCACATATTATAGAAATGAAGTCGACTAAACACTGAGACGGTAAATATTTTCTATCGACCCGAACTAAAAACTAATTACCACACAACAATAAATACTCAGCAAACAAAGTTGCTTTTCTTGTTAAATATTTAAATTGTGCTTTTTGAAGAGCTCAAAACTAATGATTTTCCAAACAAGTGTTGCATAAAGTATCGTGTGCATCATCTCTTTTGATTGCTTGTTGAGAAACTACATTTTTTTTGTATTTGGTATTCACAATATGTACTATTTCATTCTTAGAAATCGCATAATGTTGGTATGAGAGAAGTCTTAACTTTTTTACGACTTTTGACCCATAGGAAGAATGCACTTGAAGAAAGTGTAATGAAGTTTCAGTGCGCAGACTTTTAGCAGAATGATCTGCGTGAAACGATCATCGAACATTTTCAACACGCGAGAGAGTGCGTATTACCATCAAATGCTTGACCATAATCGGAAGAAGATATTGTTTAGAGATACCCTGAGGAGGAATCATTAAAAAACCCTTTTTTGCCCCCATAAGTCCAACCACATTAAAAACACGATAAAAATGCTTTCAACAAAACATTGACGGATGTATCTTTTTTCGAACTACTTTTTTGGTGCTTGAGTCTTCTCAGACATTGCAAGAACATTATATTGAACATAAAATAACTCCATTTTTATTGCTCTATTTCAACAAAATTTTATACTTTTGAGCGATGAGAATAACAATTCAGTAACTGACAAAAAAATAAAATAATACTTTCTTCTTCATTTCATTTGTAGTTAAGGGTTTTAAAAGAAGTAAATTAGAATACTTTAATGATATTCTAAGTTTGACTGACTTCTCCATAAAATAAATCTGACTATTAAACCGGTTATGGTCGAAAATCGACGAAACTGTTTGGTTATCAAAAATGAATTTGCCATCACTATTCAATTTATTCTCTCCGTGTTGTATTTGAGAAAAGTTGATTTATAATTTTTAAATATTTTATTATTCATTTAAATAATTAAATAAAATCAGGGTTGCCACGCTTTTGCTCATTTCAAATTTCCTGACTTTTCCAAGTTAAAAAACAGAATTTTTCCAGGTTTTTAAGACTACATTTGCCAACAAAAATTTAATATTGTTTTTCCCTGACTTTCCCTTAAATTCCAGACAAAATTCTTACTTCTCCTTGACTCTAAAAAATATTCTTATTCAGTTTAAAAATTATTACTCAGAAAAATGTTCTATAGCTTCTTTTTTTAATAAATATTTAATTATTATTTTTCGATAGGAATTAAAATTCTTCACAAGATTCAAATTCAAACCTATTTGAAATTAAACAATTTAAAAAAAATTATTATAAAACATTAAGAAATCCATCACTCCGAGTCTTCGACTCGAAGCAATCGATATCTTCATGATTTATAATAATAATTGAAGATGACCGACTGATAAAATCATTATTTTATATTATGAGAATATTATTACTGTAACTTCATAAAAATTATTCTCATTTCAATTCAATTATTTTCTAAAATTTTTAACTAAAATTCTTCTTTAAATTAATTATTTTTAATAAGTTTTGAAAAATTTCTTTGAAAATTTTCAAATTCTTTTGTTTACAATTCAATTTTACGAAATTTCATCGATTATTCGGAAATTATTCGATCAAATATATATATATATTAGAAAGTAAGAACTTCATAAAGTTCCATTAAACTTTTAAACAAAAATTAAACCTACACAATTTTCAGTTTAAAGTATGAAAATTCAAACTTTCAAAGATTATAATTTGAGACCTTTTCAAAATTCAATTATTTCTAAAAATTCACGCTATAATTCATATTTAAATCATTTTTTATAAGAAAATTCTACATGAATTCAATTATTTAAATACAAAAATAAATAATTTATTGAAACATTGAAAGTTTCTTAAAATTGAACTCTCATAAAGAATTTTATCAACAAATTTTTAAACAATTAAAATTCTTTTGACGAATTTTAATAAAACTTTTAAGAATAATTTCATTTTTCGAGAAATTTGATTAAAATTGTATTAAAAATAATTGAATCTCTGTAAAAAATTTTGAATTTGAACTGAGAAAAGTTTTTGAAAATAATTGAAATTTTGTCCAAGAATTTAATTAAAATTTTTGAAAATAATTGAATTTTGAAGAAGAATTTTATTATTTATAAAGATAATTGGAACTTTGAGAATTTTTTTTAAACTCTTGGCCATAATTTAATTTCTGTGAGAAGAATTTTATTACTTTTGAAAATAATTAAATTCTTGAGACGAATTTTAATGATATATTTCGTTTTAAATAATTGAATTCTTCTGTGAAATTTTATTGAAATACGTAGATATTAAAAATAATTGAATTTTGATAAATTATTGAAGTTAATTTAATTCTACGAAGAATTTTATTAAAATTATTTTGAAAAAAATTGAATTGTTAAAAAAAATTTCATTAAAATTTTTTGAAAATATTACATAAATTGTAGGAAGGCGTTTTAAAATAATTGAATTTTTTTTTTGAATTTTAATAAAATTTTTAAGAATAATTTCATTTTTTGAGAAATTTGATTAAAATTGTATTAAAAATAATTTAAATTCTGCGATGATTTTTATTATTTATGAAAATATTTGAATTCCTGGTAAAAAATATTATTCTTCATGAAAATAATTAAATTATTGTGAAGAAATTTATAAAAAAAATTACAATTATTAATTTCAAGAATAAGCACAATAACTTTAGAAAATAATAATTTTCCAGGATTCCGATCAAAATTTCCTGACATTTCCAGGTTGCGTGGCAACCCTGAAAATTAAAATTCATAGACAAAATAGAAGAAATGTTCTTTCTCACAAAATTTATTTTAAAATTTTCCTATTGCAAACAAAGTCAAAAGTATTACCTTTTCTCAATGTGAATTTTGTGCAATAAAGGCAAATTTTCTAAAGTAAGACTGAAAGGTTAACTTTTACGAAGTGAATAAATTTAAGTCGCCCCTTAGGGGGTTTGGGAAACAGGGGGTAAGTGAAAACAGAACAGCAGGAAAATTTTAGGGTCATGGAGTCGAATAATTTTTCCCACCAAAAAGTTAACGTGAAATAATAATAAAGCAAAAAATAAGTGTGGGAATATTTTTGCTTTATTCGTAAAAACTTAATCGCATTTAATTTGAATATTTTGTATTTGCTTTTTTAAGCCAGACCGATTTTTAATTATTTTCTATGTATTTATTTTATTATTTAAAAATGTAGAGTTTTAAAATATTTCCCTTCAAGCAATTAAATACCTATAGAAATAATTACTTTTAATGTCAATCAAGAAATGTAACGTTACTGTTGAAATGTATTAAAATAATTGCATTTAATAAGAAAAAATTGAACATCATCAATAAGCAACTTTGAAATGAAAAGCAGACATCAGTTTGAATGAATAAAATCATAAATCCTATTGGACTTTCCGCATAAATAGTGAAGGAGTATATTGTCATTGAAAGGTGCAAAATGGGTTGACAATATTTCGAGAATTAATAGTCTCAAGGTCTTGACAGGTGCTAAACGTCCTTCTAAAGGTCCTGGATTCATATCGCGTGTTCATGTTCAGAATGCCTGATTTAATCGTGGGAAAAGACGTTCGAGCGAGTCTAAGTAAAGGGCAAAACAGGTGTCGCGAAAGTGCTCGTGCATTGTTTCGGTCGGTTGATTTTTCAAGGGTCCCACACAACCGACTCTAGCTGGGAATATTTCCCTTTGCACTTGGTCAGAAACTTGCTCTCCTACTCGTGGGAGTAAACTATCCGGAAAGAGGGAAACCAGTTCACTTGCTTTTTTTCCCCAGTTCATAACCGTAAAGTCGCAATTAAATTCGATTCACCCCGTTCATGTATGTTTATATTGAAAATTAAATAAAAAATAATTTTTATTCAATTTTACTGCAATACACTTTCTGTGTAAACTATAATGAAGTCTGTTTTTAAATCTGACTTGGGAAGAAATTTTCATGGCAGTTCATAAATCTGGAACTGTGTTACCAATGAATTACAAGGTAACTCTAATTTAAAAGCAACGTCAGTCTCACCCTTGGACTTTTATCAGTTGTTCTATCATACACCGGGATCTAAAGGCGAGAAAGCAATTGGGTAGTGAAACGAATGAAAATGCAGGAATTTCGCAAGAAATAATCAGTTTTAGATTTGCAAAATTATACTGTAAAACATGCGAGGAATGCGAGTTTTACTCTCTTTATATACAAAAGAAAATAACGCTCCGTCGGTGAATGGTGAATCAGATCCTTTCAAACAAGAAATATCGGAATGCCTTCTTCTGTACATCTATGCATGATTCATGGAGTGTGAGTCATTTCTGCGATGAAAGTCAACATTAAAATTTCGCATTCAAATGCAATATGACTGGTGCATGCAACATTACCAAATAAGTGATGTTTACTATATCAAGAGTAACGTAAAATTTTTTATAAATTCATTTATTTTAAATCTCACGGGTACTCCATGACAATTGTCTTATCACACGGAGAGGTGAAGTTCACTATTTAAGATAATTATTAGGTGTACTAGCAACACTTATTTCTCACTCAATTTTTTAAAAATAAAATTAGCAATTTTAAAAATAATAGAATTCGGGGAAAAGTCAAGAATTTTTATTAAAAGTACTGAAAAAAATTAAATTTTTAGAATTCATAAGAAAATGCTGATTTATTGTGTCTTTTTTGTTTGACTTATAAACTATAAAGTTACCAGGAATTCTAATACAAAACCTGCAATTTTTTCAATTTTTTTTAAAATTTTAAATATTAATTGAATATTAAAAGTATTAGAGCGTTGTAAAATTTCAATTATTTTTAATACAATTTTAATTGAATTCCTTGAAAAATGTAACTATTCTTAAAAATTTTTATTAAAATTCGTTGTAAGAATTAAATTATTTTCATAAATAATAAAATTTTTCATAGGATTTCAATATTATTTTTAATACAAATTTAATTCCTCAGGAAATGCAATTATTTTCAAAAAATTTTTGCACGAATTCAATTACATTTCACAAATAATAAAATTCTTTGCTGAAATTCAAATATTTTCAAAATCTATTATTTTTATAAAATTTCTCAAAAAAATTCAATTATTTAAAAAAAAGTAATAAAATTCGTTGCAAGAATTGAATTATTTTTCAAAATTGAATTTTTAATTTCTTATAGGGGAGAGGGCCCTAAGGTGGTCACCCATCTTTTGAACGACTGTAGATTTCAAATGGAATTATATATAAAGGTCAATAATACGGCGTTTGAAACTTTATCTTATTACCTAACTTCCTATCATAAAGTTTTTTTCATTTCATTAATAAAAAAAAGTTATGGCACTTTTTAAAAAAAGTTGAAAATTCGACTTTTAAAAAAGTGGCCCCAAGGTGGTCACCATACAAAAATTCACTAAAAAAGTTTTAAAAAATTGTAAAAAACGTATTATTAAGTTGTTTATATTTAATATTAATTGTTTTTCAGGATCACAGAAACATATTACATATTTTTTTTGCACTTTGTCCTTTCGTCAAAAATGATACTTTTTGTGTATGTATTAGACAGGTAAAATTTTGAAAATAATTCTATTTCATTATTATTCATCATAAAACTTAAAAATTGATAAAATTCACATTCACAGTGATAAATGTTGATAAATATGGCGTATAAACACATTTTCATAAAAAATCAAAAGCGACCACCTTGGGGCCAAAAATGTGTCCACCTTAGGGCCAAGACACAATTTTTTAAACGTTAATGAAAAAATTTTTTAAAGCACAAATACTAATTGAAGCGTTTTGTGCAGAAACCGCATAAGTCCATTTTTTTCGAAAATCACTTTTTTATTGGAAATTTATCTTTAAATGAAGCTTTTCAATCTGGTAAAATATTACATAAGTGACTAAACTCTAAACCCTTAAAAAAAATATTTAAATTATTATTTTGTGCAGAAACAGCACAAGTCCATGATAAGTTTTATATTTATTTGTGATATTCTTGACGTATTTTAATAATTTATATTAAACAGTTTATATTATAAATAAAAACACTCATGGGAAGCAAAAAGTGACAGTGGTGACTGAATAATTTAAAAATAGAAAATATTGAAAATTGGTTAAATTTATTCTTAAAACAATTTTATTATTTATAAAATGTTACTAAAAATCATCCAAATTTAATATTTTAAATAAATTTTATTAAATATTTCATAAAACTTTGATATTTCACTGGATTTAATAAATTTTCTGTGTTTTTCATTTCATTTTGTGCAGAAACAGCATAAGTCCAAATGTTAATTTATATTTTAATTTTTTATATTAAGTAGATAATTAATTAATCATATTGGATTTTTTAACTTATAGGTTAGTAGAATATAATGCAAAAAGGCGAATTAAAAAAAATCTTAACATTTATGAGAAAAACAGTTTTTATTGATTCCTGAACAATTTCGAATTATGGACTTATGCTGTTTCTGCACAAAACGCTTCAATTATATTCATTAGGAATATTATTGTACGATATATAAAGATAATTATAACGATTTTTACTAATTTAAAATGGTTAATTTCGATGATTTTAACACCCTGAGAAAAAAATTTCTCGATCATTTAAAAACAGAAATTTTACGACGTTCACGTTACGAGACTCATACGACTATTTACCTCAAAACTTTACTAAAATCTTTGTCTTCTCAAATAATAACAATAACAAAAAAAATTCAAAAATACTAACTAATATACACAAATTTTCTTAGGGTGACCACCTTAGGGCCCTGACCACCTTGGGGCCCTCTCCCCTACATAATTTTCTTAACAAATTTGCAAACAATTGAATTCTTTCGACGAATTTTAATACAATTTTTAAGAATATGACATTTTTTTGAGGAATTCGATTAAAATTGTATTAAAAATAATTGAAAATCTGCAATGAGTTTTATTATTTAACAAAATAATTGAAATTTTGACAAGAATTTTATTAAAAGGTTTGAAAATAGTTGAAACCGATGAATAACCTATGAAATATGCAGAATAATCTCAAAAAGATAAAGAAAAGGAATTCTATGTTATTTATGCATTTTCACAATCCATTTTGTACCTATATATACTCAAGTTTTTCACATTTTTTATGATAAGTATTCCCGAAGTGAGATTCAATATAAAAATGTGAAATAGGTTAAAAAATGGTCTCGTGACTTTTGAGCGAGAAGAAGCGAGTTTTTAAAAGAAACGGTAGCTACCTGACTGGATTTGGAATGATGCGTAAGACGAGGAGTAAAAGTGAAAGAGAGAAAAGAGAAATCATGGGAGGGGTAAAGAACGTTGTCAAAAGAGACAGAAAAAGGGGATATTGAAAGAGAAAGAGAGATGAAGAGTGAATGATAAAGGAAGGACAAGAGGAGAGAGAAAGACGACTGGGTACGCAAAGAAAAACAGGTTCGAGCCACGCGACCCGCTTTACGCCTCTGCGCCTGTGTAACTGCTTTCCCGTCGAACCTAGGAACACTGACGATTATTTCCCGCCAAAACGTGCTTGGTTGGCGGGCGTACGCTACAACATAAAAACTTCCAACGTGACCACCATTGGCTTCAATAATTGGGTGTCGCCCACGGAAATCCGAATGTTTTCAAAAGAACGTTTTTGACCATTTAAAATCTCAAACTGTTTAGGTTTTGACAGCAGAATTGTGTGGGTGGAAATAGTTTGGAAACAATAAAAAGTCAAGTGAATTTAAATATGAAAATAATTTTACTCTTTATCTTTGTTAAAATTAATTTTTTAGCACTTTTAATATTTATTGGCATTTTTTTTTCATTGGAATCTTTTTTGTCACGTAATTATTAGTTTTGATAATTTAACTTTTCATTAATACACAGAATGAAATTTTCAGAGTGTTTTAATTAGAGTTTAATAATTGACGACTGTTAATTTTTAGCCTTTATCCATTATCGAATTAATTACTTAACATGAACAAAGAAAACAATTTTAATTTTTCTGTTACGTTGGTGCAGGATTTTTAGGATTTTTGATATTTGAAGACTTTTTTCACAATAGTGAGAAAATAAAGCTTCTTATATAAAGGTACCATGCAAAAAGGAAATTTCCACATAGCAGCTTGGCTTTTTGCGTCTACATTCAACTTTCGAAAGAACCAAGATGCCACATATATTTCAAATTGCAACGTTTCTGACCCAAGCAGCAATATCTAAAATACTCTAATCTATTTTCGTGGTTATCGTGACGCATTTTATCGAACTTGTACTAGAGACATAAAAATAGCAAAATAAATACAATCACTTCTTATGAATATCAATTTAAGAGTAATAGTAGAATATTTTTTAAAAATTTATTTGAAATTTTCGAAAATTGATAAAGTTAAAAAAAATTATATACTTATATTTCATAACCCCCACCATTAAGACACGCCATGCAGTTTATTAAACACGTTTAGAAATTATTTCATCACATAAAATTTCACATTTAAGGGAAAAATTAACAATTTTTAATTAAAAATTATTAGAGAAAATGTTTTATGGTGGAAAATTATTTAGTTAAACGAGTACGAAGAGAGAAAATGATGTTTTCACATAAGGCTTGAAAAAATGCCACGCCGACAAAATTCGTAGGCGGGAGCGGCAATTCAGCCACGTGGGTTTCACGAGGAGCATCGAGCATCTCCTCCGATTGAATTTTTAAAATGATTTCAATCGTAAAATTGCAACTGAGAATTTTCTAATAATTTTAAAATAAATCATTCTTACCGTGAATATTAGTTTGCCTCGAGTATGGACTGCACCTTTTTCTAGGCGATCTCTCGACCTTTTCGAACCTTGGAAGAATATTCTCCTTATCATTTTCAGATCTAGGATCGACTCCCCATTTACTGGTAAATCTCGTTCTCTCCACATCCAAAGCGTCCTGGAGAAGATCCATCGTTTCCTTGGCGCTTGGACTGCCAAACAAACAGCGTGGTACCCTCGAATTTATTGTTGAGGGCAACACAGTAAAATGCAACTCCCGGCAAAATGATGCCGCCAACATTTTCTTCTCTTCCTGAATTTTTAAAACTTTTTAAAAATCCGTCTTTTATTTAAAAAAAAGAACAAAACAAACATCGACCGAGTCCCGCTGACTCGGGAATTTATTTTCCGAACAAACTTTTCGAAATGTGGTTTTTCCTTTCCTTCCAAATTTTACTCCGAAAAGATTTTAATTAAAAGGCGACCACGTTCAACATATGATTGAAAACTGAATGGAAAATAAAATAAATTTTGACACGTATACTTGTATTTTCTGTTATTTGTTTTAACTGATGTTGACTATTTCAAAATAGATATTTGTCAAAAAGCACTTTCCGAACAACCTCATCAGAAGAAAGACGGGAGAGTTCTGCTTTGATCATAACGCTCAAGAGTCGGTCGAAACCACGAGGTCGTCCCTTCCCATAGATTTCGAGTTTAAATTCTATTGGTGCGCTGGAAATATGCGCTGTTAAACGCGCGCCAAACTTGTCTACAACCAACGTATTATGCTAATAAGCATAGAAAATCCAGGGCCGTCTATACTCTTTTTTTTATCATCCAACAGACCTATTTTGCTATATTCTGTTCCTCGAGATAAAAATATCTCTTCTATGTGTTTCATTAATTTCTCTTTTAGTTAAATTATGCCGATGCTAATTTTAAAAAATACTAAACATTGTTATTTTTTTAATTGTTTCAATTTGCCTCAATGTTTTCTCATGCTCATGCAGGGTTGCTACGCAACCTGGAAAACCTGGAAATGTCAGGGAATTTTACAAACCTGGAAAAGTCAGGGAATTTTGATCGAAATCCTGGAAAATTGTTGTTTTCTAAAGTTATTGTGTTTATTCTTGAAGTCTAATTTCAAAATTAATTCAATTTTAATAGAATTGCTTTTACAATTTTCATAAGTAGATGAACTTCAAAATATTTTGATTTAAAATTTTGTAAAATTTCGATTTTAAATGAATTTAATTAGAAATATAAAAAAACTTAAATTTAAAAAAAATAAAACTAAAAATCTTCTCCCGTGTAGAAATTGCCATTATAGCCCCTGACAATAATAGGGCGCTTATGTGGCCCGTAACAGTTTTCCTCAAGAAAAAATTATATCGAGTTCCCTATCAGGCTCTTATACGGCCCTATTAATGAGACCGAATTACAGATTTTCGTATATAATGTGGCACGCGAAGTAAATCTCTTACAAGGGTCCCAGACGGAGCAAATATGGCCCCTAATATTAAATGTTTACTTAATTTATTGTTATTGTTTCTATTATTATACAGTTAATTTATTAGTTTAATTTTATTATTATTATTTTATTAGACTATCATATTATTATTACATTAGGGGTCATTCACATATTACGTGCGATACATTTAGGGGTGGGAGGGGGGTCAGCTAAGTATCACGCTTTAACAAATTTTCTATACTAAACTATAGAAAAAGTATCACGCAGGGGGGAGGGGGTCTAAAATACCTAAAATATTTATCACTTAATATGTGAATGACCCCTTATATTAATATATAATTATTAATTAATTTATTTTTTTTATTATTATTAATTTATTAATTAAAACATTAAAAAAACATCTGCTAGTAAAAATTTTCAGATATTAGCAATTTGCCCTATTTGGCCCCTATAATATTAAAAGGGTAAACTTCTACGGTCCGTAACAGTGCCACATTGCAATTTCTACACGGGCTGAAGTTAGTCAAATTTTTTAATATGATGTATTTAATTGATTATTAAAAATAATAGATTTATAGAAAAATTTTAGTTATGAACACTAAAACAAATTGAATTTTGAAGCAATTACAAATAATTGCAGAAATTCAATTATTTTCAAAAATTCTCACAAAATTCTTGGCAAAATTTTCATTATTTTTAAAAACTTACCTCCATTCAATCAATTATTTTCAAGAGTAATAAAATTCTTTTCAGAAATTCAATTATTTTCAAAAGTTGTTAAATTCTTCTCAGAAATTCAATTATTTTCAAAAGTAGTCAAATTCTTCTCAGAAATTCAATTATTCTTGTCAAAATGTTTATTATTTTTAATTACTATCCTCAATTTAATGATTTTTAATATCTACAACTTTAATAAAAATTTCTAAAAGAATTCAATTATAGTTAAAAAAAATTTTAATTAAATTCTACTCAAACATTTAATTATTTTCATAAATAATAATGAAAATTTCACAGGAATTAAATTATTAACAAAGAATTTTCATATATTATTCAATTATTTTCATAAATAATAAAACTCAATGCCTGAATTTCAATTATTTTTAATGCAATTTTAATGAAATTCCTCGAAAAAAGTTATAATTTTTAAAAATTTTATAAAATTTACCATAGAAGTTTAATTATTTTAATAACCTTTGCTACAATTTATTTATTAGTAATTTAAGTATTATTTTCAATACTTTTTTAATTTAATTTCTTTAAAGAATAAAATTATTTTCAAAATCTTTAATAAAATTCTTTGCGTAATAACAATTCAATTTTTAAAAAAAATTGTATAAAATTCTTCGCAGAAATCCAATTATGTTCAAAAATTAACAAAAATTCTTGTCAAAATTCCAATTATCTTTATAAATAATAAAATTTTTTTCCGAAATTCAATTATTTTTCCTCGTAGAATTTTCTAATATATATTGATTTAAAAATGAATTTCAAATTAAAATCTTTGAAAATTTGAACTTTTCATATTTTTAATTAAGAATTCTATAGAATTAATTTTTCACAATAATTTTAATTGAATTTTTTTTAATTATTTGAAAGTTTTAATTTCCAATATATTTAATTGAAGAATGTCAGAATAATCGAAATTTCGTAAAATTAAATTGTAAACAAAAGAATTCGAAAATTCATAAAGAACTTTTTCAAAAATCATTTTTAAAAAATTGACTTAAAGAAGAATTTTAGTAGCAAGTTTTAATTATTATAAAACATGAAGAAAGTGATCACTCCGATTCGAAGACTTGGAGTGATCGATATCTTTATAATTTATAATAATATTCTTATATGTTCTTGAATTTCAAATTTTTAAGTATTATTATTATTTTTAAGTATTTTTATGGAAAAATTCCGTTTTTTTACTTGCGGAAAACTTGAAAATGTCAGGGAATTTGAAAAGAGCAAAGCGTGGTAACCCTGTCATGGATTTTAGTTATTAGAAATTATTCAATTTTTTATATCTATTAACTTATACTTTTATGAATTATGATAATTATATTAATTATATTGTTAATTTTAATTGTTAATGTACTATTTTTATATATTACTATAAAGTAATTCGTACCATTGTTTCTAAAATCTTAGTTTGATTTATCATCTTTTAGTTTTTAAAATTATATTTTTTCAAAACTATGTAAAATACAAAAAAATTTGATGTATTTTGGGTATAATAATTTAATAAAAAAGTTTTTAATTTAATAATAAAGTTTACTTATATGCATATTTTCAATAAAAAAATGTAATAACTAACAAAAATGTAGCGATTATAGAAAAAATAAATAAAGTAATACAATTCTGGAGTAATGTAGAGAGATAAGGGTGTTCTATAGAACGATCCCGAATTGCTACAAATTTTGAACTATGACTTGACAAATATGATTTTAGATTATTTTGTATATTTGGGCGATTCGATATTTTACAGTGATTTCTTAAATTCGGTTAAATATATATATTTTTATTCTTTATAGAAAAATATGGAATCCTGGGAGGATTTTTATTTTTTCTTATTTTTCAAAACACTTAGAAGCTGTAAAATATAAAAAAAATTGGCTAATTTGTTATTGTAAAATTAGTAATTCTTTCTGTTTTTAAAAAAAGTCACAGGGACATCAGAGGAATTATGTGAAGAAGTACTGCACCTTAAAAACACAAAAGTTTTTAAAAATTCTTTAATTGTATTAGATTCACGGTTATAAATATTGTTGAAAATAAAATTTCGACAGTTACGAAAGGAACATTCAGTGTTTCATTGATGAAGAACAGGTGCTATATACGTATATATATGTAGATGCATGAAATAATTTAATATACAATTTTATAGAAAGTAAATAGTGGTACCATCATACAAGAGGATAAAGAACCTTGAATGAAATGCATTACTTATACTTGGTTTAGTTGTTTAGTGGGTTTGTAGGTAAGAGTAATTATTCACTGTTTATTCATTCAAGACTTCATTTTTATTTCTTACTTCCATTTCCAGTTACTAATATTAGAATTGTGGCTTATCCTGTATTTTTATGTCCTTATTTAGAATAATGGTCGTCAAAAGGTATACTTTATTTGAAACGAATTCTTATCACAATTAAAACATTGTTCGTAAGTTGAAAAGAATCAGTTAGTTAATATTTTTACTTTAATATGCGCCCAAGAAATTAAAGAATTTTTAACGTATTCAACGATAGGAAGTAAACGTTTGTTTATATATATATATATCTCTCCCTATTATATAAAAACATTTCGCCGCCGCAGAGTCAGGATTTCTAAGGGCCCCCTATATAGAGGGAGCATAGTCAAGGTTGGCCCACTGTTAAGGTAGGCCCATCGTTACATTTGACCTAAATTCAGGTCAATTTTAACCTACAGTTTTAACCTACAGGTCAAATAAATTGACAAACAACTCCCTATGCCCTCAAAATTTAGGTCAATTTTAAGGGTAGATTTAACCTATAGGTAGTAGTTAGGGGCCCCTTATAGATCATAGTCAAAATTGCCCTCAAAATTTAGGTCAATTTTAAGGGTAGATTTAACCTTATACCCTTCTAAGGGTAAAAAATTCAGGTCAATTTTAACCTACAGTTTTAACCTACAGGTCAAATAAATTGACAAACAACTCCCTATGCCCTCAAAATTTAAGTGAAATTTAAGGGCAGTTTTGACAAACAATTCACTCTGCCCTCAAGATTTAGGTTAATTTTAAGGGAAGTTTTTATCTACGCCGCAAAAATGGTCGAAAAACTCCCTCTGACCTGAACTCGCTCAAAATTTAGGTGAATTTTGACCTATTTTTCAACCTACAGGTTAAAATTTAGACAATTTAAATTTAAACAATTTATTTATTAATTTATTTATTAAACAATATATTTTAGACACAAAGGGGGGTTGGCGCGCGAAGCGCGCAGGGGGGCGAAGCCCCCCTAGTATATATATATATATATATATATATATATATATATATATATATATTTATATATATATATATCTTAATGCTGATTAATCACAAGCACATTTTTCGAAGTGATTCAAGCGTGTTCCATTTACATTTTTCCATACAACATTTCTTTTCATCAGAGTTTATTAAATAGAATCGCTCAATCGAAATTATCCAAACGTATGTATGTTATGTATCCAAGTAGAAGTGTTCAATTGTAATATATATATATATAATATTTGTCATTGTTTGAAGTACACCTGACAGTTTCAAGTTCGTTTAAACAAGGGTTCAAAAAATGGTTGCCGACTATATCACGGAAACTCATATGGGGGTAAATTTGACCGTTACAGAAACTGCTTTCAGCTTTGAAAACGCATCATGCGGGCAGATAATGAATGTATAGTCAGGTAATCATCGATTCCGTTCCGTGAGAGGAAGCAGCCTTCTTCTCCCTAACCAGGAAAAGACTCACGCCTGTATACTCCAAGTCCAACTCGTGGCTTGCAGTGCGTTCGAGTTGTATAAGTCAGCCTATAATCTTCATTGTGAGCAAATAGAATAGAAGAAAAGAAATTTTCATTAAAAAAAAGATTGTTTTGGTCATTGTGGTAATTAGTTAGACCTGGGTGTAATTAAGGATATCTCAAAAAGGATACGAAGAAATTTTTGTACGTTGTACATTAAAGTTCATTGTATAATAAAATTTTATTCAACACATCAAGACGAATCGATTGGTCTATGTATAAATTGCATTGGAAATTCAAAGAATTTATCACAATTAAAGCTGAAAAATTTACAATCATTTAAATTTTCTTTATTCAAATATTGACATACAACAAAATTTTATTCCTTGACTCAAGATGAATCGAAATCTCAATTTTTTTGAGATTCTAGAAATCAATGTAGAGAGTCCGTTATAATATTGTAAACTCACGCAATCAAATACTCTTGTTCTCGTTGATTTCCGGTGCTGACTCTCTAGACCGGAACGCAATCTTCTAGAGAGGATGTGACGTCACATGACCCTCGAATCAGGAGGATTCACTTTGCGGGGGGTTCCACCAGGATGTAGTTAATGTAGACCAGTTTGACCCCTGAAGACGATTATCGTGATAATTTTCCATGTTCTGAACAATATAATGAGAATTTCGCAGGTGTTTCTAGACCACCGCCAATCGACGAGGTTCAATTTCCGCCCCTATGTTTCCTTTTTTTAAAGCAGAAAAATGAGTAGTTAATTGGCCACCAGTAAACTGTCATAAGCTTTGATATGGGATTATTAATTTTGATAAGGGCAACGCTCCTTATTTTTGATTTATAACTACTTTTATAATAAGATTTCACATTTAGAAAATTAAATTACTTATTAATTTAATTATTAGAAGTTAAATTTAACTTCTTTGTAATTTAAAAATTTTGAAGTGTATCGATAGTTTAAGTTGTAAGTGTTTATTTTATGCCAAATGAGCTACGAGAAAATTTTCTAGACAACTTATTGAAACATGTAAAGATTGACTTGGAGTGGAAAAGAAAAGAGACCTTTAAATAATTCAGCAATAAACGCGGACATCTGCATTCGAGCAGATGTTGCTTCGTCATCGAAAGAGTTTATCAAAACTGGACCTTAGAGTTTAGGTACGTACCCTTTGCTGAAAAGGAAGTTATTGAGTAAAAGCTGACAATTTTGTACGTTCCCGTATCTTATGTTGTGCGTACAGCTACTTCTGTGTCTTCAGTTTGTGTGTAGGCGTTTTAAATCACAGTCTTCTCAATGTTGTTTCCATAGTCCACGCCTGCCATAGTCTATAATATACGACTATACATACGCGTTACACAAATGTTGGAGAAAAAAGGGTTGATTTGCTTTACATCCACAAGCCCAAGTTTCTATCTCAGACATCTGTCTAGTAGTATTTAAAAGCACGTAAACGTCCCAGGTGCGTAGGTGCAATATTTTCAACGGTTTTTGCAGGTAAGAAAGCGTTTCCTGGTCGCAACGTTCATCTTTTCAGAGAGAAAGAAGTCTCTGGATCGGACGGTGCGATGGAACACATTTTTTAGAAACTTAATTTTATAGCATTTTCATCACGTTGCGTTTCTGAAGATTGAGAAACGCAACGAAAATATAAAATTAATTATGTCAACCAAAACATTTTAAATGTAACCAAAGATTATTAGTTGACTGAAATGAAGATATTTTCAAAATGCAATTAAACATTTGGTTATTATTTATGTTTTCAAATGAAATTCTGTTATATGAAATATAAAACATATAATTATAATCCAGTGGTTAGAGTTTATTACTCGAAATGAAAATCTGAAGTTTCAATCTCTTGAGAAATTATCAAATATGATATCAAATATCAAGAAGATTAATTAAATTTTAACACGCAACTATACTAAATTTCGTATAATTTTTTTTTAAATTTTGAATTTTTATATCTAAATATAGCTTTATCACATTTTCCTCTCAAATTGTAAAATACCTACTTTTTTAAAATTAATCATATTTCTTATTTCACAATGAAAAACTTATTATATGTGTATTAACCCATTAAAGATATGTTATTCACGTATCCGATATATTTTATTATGGAAAAATATATCACATTAAATAACATGACTTTAATTCTGATGTGAACATGAATCAGAATTCAGAAAGTAAATGTTCTAATTTTAGCCTGATGCCTATAGTAATAATTTTTTGAAAAATTAGGATAAAAAAGAAAGTTTAATATTTTTTTATCTAACATGCACAAAAATGGCGCTTTTAGATAGCTGACGACAGGGAGTAAAGTCACTCATTTGTTCGACCATATGAAAATGGCGTCCATTTTCTCCCATGTGCAAACATAACCGCTGATCCCATGCGTTATTTTTACCCATGGAAGAAAACGGCCGCCATTTTCATATAAGTCGAACAAGTGAATGACTTTTACTCCCTGTCGTCTGCTATCTGAAATCGCCACTTTTGTGCATTAGGAATAAAAAATATCGTAAGTAACACGGGAATAAAGGCAGCCAATTTGTTTACGATGATCACCGTAAACAAATGGCTGCCTTTATACCCTTTTGTTGCTTAATATACTATAATATTAATTTTTTTCAAATTGTTTATTAATATTTAAAAAATACAGAAAAAAAAATTAAAAAATTTTAAAAGTTATAAAATGTCAAAAAAACACAACTTTTTTCTAAATCGGCGCCATTTTGCTAAAAAATTTTTTTTTCCTTTTTCCAATGTACCGATCATAGTGAAGCCTGTAATAATCAAGAATTTCTTTAGGTTTTTTGTTTTAGAGCATTACAAAAGTCTCCACACTGTCAACCAGTTCGCACTTTCTTTTTTTCAGTCCCCACTTCACCAGTTTCTAACTTTAAAAAAATTTTAATTTTTTTTCCTAATTTTTTTCTGTATTCTTTAAATATTAATAAACAATTTGAAACAAAAGTAAATAATAAAAGTGTTAAACTTTCTTTTTTATCCTACTCGGAAAAACAGACCGAAATACTACCTTAAGAGGTATATTATTTTGGTTGCATTGTATAAACAAATTTCTATTTAATAAAATTTCAAAATTTTTCAGAATAAAAATAAAAGATTTTTCATTTTTAAATAATTTCGAATTTTTCAATACCACAAATATTTAATTTTGTTTTTCTCTGATTTCTAGAAAGAATTTTGACTTTTTTCCTGATTATAAGGAATATTTTGATTCACTCTAAAAATTATTAGATAGGTACACACAAAAAAATCCTACATTACTTTTATTTACGAATTTTCTTAATTGAAAAATTATTCAAAAATACAAATAACTTCATTTTTAAAAAGAAATATTTACTTATTATTATTTTTCTGTAGGAATTAAGATTAAAAAAAAAATTTTGAAATTTAAAAACTTATAAGAATATTATTTTAAATATGAAGAAGTCTTTGACTCGGAGTGATCAATTTATTTTTTTTTAAGAATTAAAGATAACCTACACCGAAAAAAATCTCGATGGTATTATTAACTATGACTCTATAGTTAATCTTAATCTAGTTAAAGTAATAAGGATTCCTAATCATTATGGTTAGGATCGCTAGGTTGATTCAACAAATTCAAGCCTGGCAAAAACAACCCTGCAAATTCTAGTCAAATTGACTAGGATTTTAGTAATTTTGCCTATTTCCATAATGCGCACGCGTCTGCTTCTGTTATGACAGTGTTTACCTCTATATCTTTCGCGTCATTTATCGTGATTTCGTAAAACGATTTTTTATCATTACTCGCGTCTATTTTTTGTACATAAAATGGAGTTGATGTAAATACATCAAAATTGCTGGTTTCTCGGAACCTCTGGAAATATAGATAGTCCACGTTTTAGAAAGTAAACTATTTAATTATATTAGTCAATTCTTTCAGACTTTTTTGGTTAGGTTTCAATATAAATCGTCGAAATTTTTACGCACGTGGTGACAACATTTTTACTATTTTAATCGCACAGTGTGTTTGAAAATTTACCTTTGCAATAATTTGTGTATTTAAATTTATTTTCATTTAAATGGCATAAATAATTAAAAATAAATAGTTTTTGACAAGTGTATAAAATTGTGTACTCGAAATGTATAAAACATCATCTGATTAAGTATTGTATTTTGACTCGAAAATCTAGTGTCTATTAAAAAATTAAAATACCAAGTCGTGTTTAGTGTAGTGGTTATCGTTCCGGGTTTCAAAGTGCGTATTCGTTAGGTTCAGGTGTTCGCGCCCCCCTGCGTCAAATATTTATTTCATAAGTTTTAAATTAATTCTAATGTATATAAATACAAAGTCAAATATAAATATGTTCAAATACAATAATTAATTTTTTTCTTTTTTCTTTTAATTACTTTTTCTCTTTTATTTGATAATAAGAATTTGATTAGCAATTTCAAATAATTATGATACACAGTGTAAATCTAATATTATTCTCCTAGTCAATTTGACTATTTTTTCCTGATTACATCGACTAATTTTCCTGGTCACTTCAACTATGCTTGAATCTTATTACTTTGACCAGGATTCTATAGTTGGCTCCTCTCGTAACTAGGAAACCTAGTCAATTCCTGGTATACGGGTCCTAGGCATTTTTTCGGTGTAGGGATAAAATTATTATTTTATATAAGAATATTGTTACTCTGATTTTTTCTAAATTATTTTTATCATTTAAATTCCATTACCTCAAGGCTCAAGACTTGTTTGAAGCTCAAAACTCGTCTAAAACTTAGGACTGCACTTAGAGATAAGGCTCAAGGCTCACTTAAGGCTCAAAACTTGTTTGGAGCTCAAAACTCGTCTAAAATTTAGGAATGAACTTACACAGAGAAAAAACGTGAGTGGTAAAAACATCCACATATGTGCAGTTAAAAAAATATAGTTAAAACTACCATATTCAGCAGTATTTTAACTAAACTTCCATAGTTAGTGGAACTAAAATTGAATAGTAGGTTTTATGTAGTTAAAATAACTACTTTACGTACTTGAAATAACTAACAGATGCTTGTAAATGGCTCAACTATAGTGTAGTAGTAAAAACTATTGTTAAAAAATAGTTAATTTTACTATTGTGGTAGTAACTATTTTGTATTAGTTGCAAACAAAATGAGACTTACTGTTTTTATATAGTAAATACAACCTCTGAAAGTTGTTAATTGTATGATTTATGTAGTTAAAACAACTATTTCTTACTAGTTGCAGAGAAAGAAAGAAATTTACTGTTTTCATATAGTAAAATCAATTGTTGAAAATAGTTATTTTTACTATTTATGCAGTTGGAAAGATCATTTTTTTCTACAGAGAAAAAACGTGAGTGCGGTAAAAACATCCACATATGTGCAGTTAAAAAAATATAGTTAAAACTACCATATTCAGCAGCATTTTAACTAAACTTCCATAGTTAGTGGAACTAAAATTGAATAGTAGGTTTTATGTAGTTAAAATTACTACTACACGTTATGATTTGTGAATAACTCAACAATCAGTAGTTAAAATTACTGTTAAAAATAGTTATTTTCGGAATTTCTCCCATGCAGAAATTGAGATTGGAATTTTATGGGGTCCTAGCCAGAATTCCCTATCTGTAGTGGGGAACTGATTAGAGAAAATCGTTAGAACCCAACTACTTTCATAACGGTCGGCAGATGGGGTACAGACTAGAATATCTAGTCGGGAACTAGTATTAAAACTAGCTGTGTGTTGATAGGGCCCCGACTAGAATTTTCTAGTTGACTTTTAAAAATTATTATTTTTCAACTTAACCTATTTATAATTGAATTCTTCATTCATATTAACATTATTAATGAATGTTGTACACGAAAAACCTGAAACTTGAGTTGAAAAATCTCGTGCCCATGGGGGATCGAACCTAGGACCTTGGGGACTCCAGTCGGATACACATACCTCCCGGCCGTGATAGCTTGGAAGCACCTCCGCTTAAATAACATCCCGTGCAGCAATTCACCATTTGCCCCTATCTCTAGTAGGGCTCTCGCTAGATTCTAACTAGAATCTCTAGTCTAGAAAAACTAGTCGGGTTCCAATCAAATTCTAGTTAAATAATTTTTACCAGCATTATTTTTTAAAAAATTTTGCATATTATTTAATTATTTCATTTTTTAACATATTTGATACCTAAATATTGTAATATTATCCGTAAAAATAATTATTTAAAAATATATGTAAGTGCAATTATACTTTAAAATGTTTTTGACAATTCATAAAAATATTTATTTATAGAAAGACAATTTATGTATATTACTTGTACACTAGTTTGTCGCTAGTTGGAAATCAATAAGGTCCTAGTGAGTTTTCTAGTCTGAATTATCTAATAATTTCAATTAATAATAATTCTTTATAATCTAATAATAATTTAAATTATAAAATTATTAAATTATTTAAATTATTAAAATAATAAATAATAATATCAATTAATAATAATTCTTTATAATACAAAATTAGTAATAATAATTCTTTAACTAGAATTTGATTGGAAACCGATTAGTTTTTGTAGACTAGAGATTCTAGTCAGAATCTAGCGAGGTTCTAGACAGATTTTTCTAGACTAGATTTTCTAGGATGGTTCTAATCAGAATCCAACATTTGGTAGGGACAAGTAGGGAAATTTCTACATGGGCTGTAGTAGAAATATCCATTTCTTGCTATTTGCAAAATAAATTAAAATTTACTGTTCCAAAGAGTAAAAACAACCGCTCACAGTAAAAAGAAAATCTTATTTTAAGGCACGAAAGCTGCCTTAAATTAAGATGCAACATTTTTAAGACAGTCAATGTTGAATTTACGCGCGTTTTTCGTATCCTTTAACATTATAGCAGACAGTGTTGAATTTAAGGCAGCTCTTAAATTAAGATTTACTTTTTACTGTGCTGGAATTTGTTATTTTTATGTTTAATGTAGTTAAAAGAACCAATTCTTATTAGCTTTTAATAATTTATCTTTATGGTGGTAAGAAACATTTATTTTTATAACTACAAAAGTCATAATAGTAACAATTTTTATGTTATTTTTACTATATGAAAATAGTAAGTTTAATTTTTTTATAACTAGTAAAAAGTGGACAATTTTACTACAGAAATTCTGAAAATAACTATTTACAACAGTACTTTTAAGTACTGCACTATCGTTGAGTCATTTAAAATCATATGCTGGCTACATTTCAACTAAGTCCTTGAGCTTAAAAAATTAGTTACTGCAACTACACAGAAAAAACTTGGTCTCATTTTTGTTGCATCTCATTTTGAGTACTACTCAATTTGAACAAATTACTAACTTCAAGTTGCTCAAAATGAGTATTACCTGTCGATAAACATTTTCAAAATGTTGGGTTGGTAACATTTGCAGTTTTGTCATTTTGTGATATTTCATATATATTTACTGTGAAAAATATTAATTTTGATTAATTTGAAAATATTTTAATGTCTTTTTATTTAAAAATCAATTTATTAATTAAAAATTATCTTAATTAAAATAAATTACACATAACAGGATGAATAAATTTTCAAACTTAGCGCCATTTAATTGAAGTAAGTTGTGTGAAATCAGATTGGCACTACTGGTATGCAGGCCTGCTGGTATGTCAACAAACATTTATAACCTAAAAATTTGCTTGCCTTTATTGAAAAATTGTAGGCAAAATATATGTGAAATGAATATTACATAATATTTTTTACGTCATATACGCACAGTTAATTAATATATTTTATATTTTTATTGGGTTATTCATTATTTGATGAAAATTTCCACTTATCTTTTATACTCATAATGAATATGATTGGTCTCATTATGAGTAATTTTTATCTAAGCTCAAAATGAGACAAGGAGTCTCATTTTTGTTGCAACTCATTTTGAGTATCGTACGCTACTCATTTTGAGACTAAGTTTTTTCTGTGTAAACGGAGTAGTTATTATGACTGAATCTAAGAAGAATGTCTTCAAGTACAATGCCAGTCATCGTAGCGTGCGAGCGTGGTTAGGTGGTTAGGTTATCAGTTTGCGAATGTTAGGGTCGTGCGTTCAATCCCCGGCGTTTGGGGATTTTTCTCTGTTAGGTGTATAAGAATTTAATATATAAATTATATATGAACAAAAATAGGTAAGAGAAAATATAAAAAAATGGACCTCAATAATAATAAAAAACAAATAAATAATTTCATTTAACTACTTTAAATAGTTAATTTAACTATTTTTTACAGTTGTTACAACTACAATTTGTTACGGGCGCCTATGGGAACTATGAACATTTAGTTACTGCAACTAAATGAAGCAGTTAGTATGACTAACAACAAATAGTTAAGGTAACTGTTTTAGTAGTTAAATTTACTGTAAAAATGGTGTTTATTACTACATTTTACAGTTAGACTAACTATTCTGTCATAGTTCATTTTACTAAATAATGTTACGGGCGCCTATAGGAACTACAAGAAATAGTTAAAAAGTAGTCAAATTTACCATATTTTTTTTTGTGTGTATAGAAATAAGGCTCGCTTAAGGCTCAAGACTTGTTTGAAGCTCAAAACTCGTCTAAAACTTAGGACATAGGGTTCGATTAAGCCTCAAAGTTCATTTATGGCACAAGTCTTGTTTGATGCTAAAAAATTGTCTAAAACTTAGGACTAAACTTAGACATAAAGCTCGCTTAAGGCTCAAAACTCGTCTAAAATTTAGGACTGAACTTAGAAATAAGGCTCGCTTAAGGCTCAAGTCTCACTTAAGACTAAAGAATTGATTGTTGTTAAAAACTCGTCCAAAACTTAAGATTGAACTTAGACATAAGCTCGCTCAAAGCTCAAGTTTTTTTCACTGTTTAGAAACATAGCAAGTTTGAAGGATTTGAAAAATAGTTTAATATCATTATTTTAAAAAATCAAAAATATGGATTTTTTCGTCTTTTCGTCTACTTTAATCCCAAAGAGTGCCAGAAAAGAAAAGTTGAGTTCCCTTTTTTTAAAAGCCTTTTTTTCGGAACGTCCTTCCGGCAGGACGGGCGCTTGGACGATTTATCATTAAAGCTGAAAATTCGTCTACGACATAAGATTGGCATAAGACTTTCAAGACTCGATTAAGGCTCATTGCTTACCTTAGGCTCAAGATTTGTTTGAAGCTAGAAACTCGTCTAAAACATAAAACTTGATTAAGGCTTAAGGTTCAAGACTTGGTTAATAAGCTAAAGAGTCGTCTAAAAATTAGAACTGAACTTAGACATAAGGCTCGTTTAAAGCTAAATACTTGTTTGAAGCTAAAATTCGTCTATGACATAAGATTGGCTTGAGACATTTAATGCTTATTTTAGACGAGTTTTGAGCTTCAAAAAAGTCTTGAGCTTTAAGCAAGCTTTACACACTAAAAAAAAAGTTTTACTTTCAGCCTATTTTTGAGGCTGAATTTAAGATGTAAACGGAGTCAGCCCCGTTAAACAAGGACAGACTTATGTGAAATACATGGGCTGAATTTAAGGTGTAAACGGAGTCAGACGTTTTTTTCCTGTGTATGTCTAAGTTCAGGTTTTAAGTTTTAGACGAGTTTTTAGCTTCAAACAAGTCTTGAGCCTTAAGTGAGCCTTGAGGTAGCCTTGAGGTAGCTAACATTTTTTACGCGGGATATTTAGTAATAAAGTTATATTAAAATTTGTTAAAACTTCTTGATATAATATAATTAAGCCCATATTCAGTTATCCAGTTCTCACTTATCAAGGTTCGACTGTATATGACGGGTTCCACATCAAGTGACCCAGGTTAAATTTCGGAATATCTGGGATCAGGCTAAAATTCTATTCAAACTTTAGTTTTACATGATACAACTTCAAATACCAAATTTGACTAATTTAGTTAAACAAATGTAAGATCTGGAAGGGGTAAAAATTTTCAACTTTTGTTGAACATGTCATACTTTGATGAACTGTATTTTCTTTTAAACAAAACAAGAAAAATTTTTAAAATATGGATTTTTTAGGTCTTTTCACTAGCTTTTAAATTATAAAAATGATTTAAATGAAAAAAATGTTAACCTTTAAAAATGAAAAAAAAATAAAAATGTATTTTTTTATAAAAAGGACATTCTTTTATTAAATTTTTATATTTTTTTCAAAAAGTTCAGGTATTTTCTTAAAAATAATGTATAGGTCAAAAAGTAGGACAAAAACTTTTAAGTGGCAGACGCGCAAAAAAATACCCAAACATTTGTTGGATTCAATAATCGACTTTAAGGAGGTATTCTGGTCTAGAGGCCTCAATTTTGAGGCGTTTTTTCCGAGTGGGATAAAAAAGAAAGTTTTACATTTTTAATATTTACTTCTTTTGCAAGTTGTTTATTAATGTTCAAAGAATACAGAAAAAAATTAGGGAAAAAAAATCAAAAATTTTAAAAATTATGAACTGGTGAAGTGGGAATTGAAAAAAATTCTTGTTGACACGATAACTCAAAATCTACTCAACCGATTTACTTCAAATTTTGCAGAAATGTTCTTTGTATATCTCTTCATGGTCGGAACCTTGGATTTTGAAAAATATTTTTTTTTACTATTTTTAAAAAATTCAAAAAAGTTAAAAAACAGAATCAAAAAACACCATTTTTTTTAAATCGTCGCCATTTTGCTAAAAAATTTTATTTTTTCTTTTCCAAGGTACCGACCATAGCAAAGCCTTTAATAATCAAGAATTTCTTTGAGTTTTTTGTTTTAGAACATTACAAAAGTCTCCACACTGTCAACTAGTACGCACTTTCTTTTTTCAGTCCCCACTTTATCAGTTTATAACTTTTAAATTTTTTTATTATTTTGTTTCCTAACTTTTTTCTGTACTCTTTAAACATTAATAAACAACTTGCAAGAAAAGTAAATACTAAAAATGTTAAACTTTCTTTTTTATTCCACTCGGAAAAACGCCTGAAATTGAGGCCTACAGACCAGAATACTCCCTTAAAGGGGTACCGCAGAAATAATCGTTTAATTTGACCACTTAAAAGTTTTTGTCCCACTTTTTGACCTATACATTATTTTTAAGAAAATACCTGAACTTTTTGAAAAAAATGTAAAAATTTAGGGGAGATTGGGGAATTGTGGGCCACACTTTTTTTTAGCTCAATATCTTACACACAAAATTTTTTTTTCAAATTTTTCGTGTCAGTAGGAGTTCATGTTTCATGTCTGATGTTTTGTTTATATACAGTCTTTAGAGCTTTGTCATTCAATATTTCTAAACTTGCGGTGCAAGATTCTCTTAGGTTTCAGAAAATTTTCGATGATGTATATAGGTACTGTAAGTGTTAAAATGTTCGATAAAACAAATAGGTATACTTTTATAAATAATGAAACTAAAAAAACTATAGTGAAGGAAAAAAAACTAGTTAAATTTGTTAATTTTGAAAGTTGCATAACTATACTATGTTACAATAATTTGTATTTGTGCCCAACATTGAAAATCGACAGCTGAAAAGTGCATTCCAAGAGATGTTGCGAGAAAAAAGACTATGAAGATGAAAAAAAGAGAGAAAAATTAAGCGAGAGCTAAAGAAAAATAAAAATTGAAACTTTACCCTGTAGGCAATCGAATCCACAAATGTATGGCAGCATCTGCTTACAGCAAACGAAAGCGTAATTCTTCGTGAATACTGATTGCCATTGTTTCTTCTAATTTTATATTCACTGTAGGAACTTAGTTCTCCTTCTTACAGAGGAGAAGGCTCTGTATATAAAATAGGATATAATTAAATGAAAATGATAATGATCTACAATCTTAGCGGCTTCTTTCAGTATTTAACTATTTAAACTGACAATGAAACTACCGCAAAAGACGATTTCGTTTGCATTCTTTACTCTCTTTCTCATAGAACATTTCTATTCCGCGTGTCGGCTCGGTGATTTGTCCAGTACATTTAAACTACTAATTAATATACCCTGGTAAAAATTTCGGACTAATTCCGGATTAAATATGGAATAGTCCGAAAAATGTTCGAAAATGATCCGCGTTAGTCTGATATCAATCCGAACTAAAACCTGAATCTGAAAATCCGAGTGAAGAATTCTTCTGAAATAAGAACGGAATTATCCGAAATCAATATTTAAAGAATACGGAATCAATCCGCAACAATCTGAGTTTAATTTAGATATTAGTCCGCAACAATTTGAAATTAAGTGTGGCAAAATCCTATTCCGAAACAAGTACGAAACAATCCAAAATGTGTATATATACGAAGAATTCAGAAATAGTCGGCCACCCAAATCATATTATATCCCTGGTAAAAATTATTGACTAATCTGGACATATTAGAGTGGATTAGTCCGATAACACAGTGCAACATTTTTGAGGTCATCGAATGTGCACTAAGTTTTGACTTCAGTTTCTGAAAGTACTTATCGAAACTAGCAAAAACCTATTTCAGTTTTGCTAGATTAGCTTGGATTTGAATTTTATCGACATTTGAATTTTTTTTGAATTTTCACATTTTTCAGTTTTCTGATACGGGCGGATGGAAACACTGGCTATTAAAAGTTTATTAAAAAAATGCGCAATGGTCACAATTTGAAAAGCAATTATTCCCTTTTTAATTACAGAGAAAGAAAAAAAATTTGGTCGAAAATTGTTCCAGTTACGAATTTTTTTTTGGCTTTTTTCCATTTTTTGGTTTTATGAAAAGGGCGGGTGAGAAAGCTGGCTATTAAAAGATTATTAAAAAAATTTCGCAGTGGTCACCATTTGAAGAGCAATAATTCCTCTTTAATTTCTGACATTGAAAAAAAAATTTGGTCGAAAATTATTTGAGTTATAAATTTTTTTTGTAATTTTTCAAATTTTTCGGTTTTTCTAATACGAGAGGGTGGGAACGCTATCTATTAAAAGTGTATTACACAAAATTCCCAATTGTCATATGCGACCGGATATTTTAATTAAAAATTATATTTTAATTATTAGCATCTAACCCTTTCGTTAGTTCACTTTCCTGCAATTTTACCCCAAACAACTCGACTAACCAAACAACACAACAACACCACCAAGACAATTCTTACTCACGTTGTGGAACTTTCCCGCCAAGACAACGCTGATGCTTAGACGTTGAAAACAGAGAAAATGTGATCCGAATTACCCACGACGCCAATAGAAATATTCCCTGTGGAAGAGGTTCAAATACTCAAAAACAACACTACAATAAAACACACAATTAACAACGCCTCTCTTTATTAAACCACTAAAGAAATTATACTTCCGCGTAACGAACATTCTTAAAAGCACGCCGGTAAACGAATGAATAATATCATAACTGCTTGTAACGAATTCGTCAGCTGAGACGCCGGTATTCCTGTCCTTGTCCTAAGGTCACGCAAATCTGATAAATCCTTCCTTATCCCTCAAACGACGGAAAATCACCTGTAAATAAATTCGGCCCTGGTCGCTATCAATCGTGGAAACTCGTCACCACGCCTTATTTTCATCACATACAGTGAGCCGCAACCAGAATCAAATCAACTTTGGAAATTTAAGAAAGAGATACCAACACATTGACTTTTCCGACACAGACAAACCGCTATTATCCCAGTAACAAATGCCTTGTTACACATAATTTAAAAAGCAATAATCGCTCTTTAAATTCTAATAAAGAAAAATAAATTTGGTCAAAAATTGTTCGAGTTATGAATTTTTTTTACTTTTTCACATTTTTCGGTTTTTTGATAAAGCGGGTGGAAACGCTGGCTATTAGAAGTTTATAAAAAAAATTCGCAATGGTCACCATTTGAAGAGCAGTAATTCCAACTTAATTTCTGACATTGAAAAAAAAATTTGGTCGAAAATTGTTCCACTTATTAATTTTTTTTTGACTTTTTCACATTTTTCAATTTTTTGATCAGGCGGGTGGGAACGCAGGCTATTAAAAATTTATAAAAAAATTTCGAATGATCACAATTTGAAGAGCATTAATCCGTCTTTAATTTCTGCACAAGAAAAAAAATTTGGTCAAAAATTGTTCAAGTTATGAATTTTTTTTACTTCTTTTTAATTTTCGGTTTTCTGATAACGGAAGTGGGAATGCTGAATATTAAAAATTTATAAAAAGAATTCGTAATGGGCACAATTTAAAGAGCAATAATCCCTATTTAATTTCTGCCCAAGATAAAATATTTGATTCGAAATATTTGGTTTCAAAAAAAGTCAAAAAAAAATCAAAACCCTTGGTTGCACAGGACCGCGGATATACAAATGTACAGAAATAAATAAATAACACGAATAATTTTCTACCAATTTTTTTTCTTTTATCAGAAATTAAAGAAGGATTATTGCATTTTAAAATTTGACCGTTGTGAATTTTTTTTAATTCATTTTTAATAGCCAGCGTTCCCACCCGCCCGTATCAAAAAACCGAAAAATGTGAAAAAGTAAAAAAAACCATAATTAGAACAATTTTTGACAAAATTTTTTTTCTTTGACAGAAATTAAAGAGGAATTATTGCTCTGCAAAATGTGACCATTGCGTTTTTAAAAAAGAAAAATTTAATAACCAGCGTTCTCACCCGCCCAGATCAAAAACAAAAAAAATTTGAAAAAGTACGAAAAAAATTCATAACTCGAACAATTTTGACCAAATTTTTTTTTTAATGGCAGAAACTAGGGAGGAATTACTGCTCTTCAAATGGTGACCATTGCAAATTTTTTTATAAACTTTTAATAGCCAGCGTTTCCATCCGCTTTATCAAAAAACCGAAAAATGTGAAAAAGTAAAAAAAATTCATAACTCGAACAATTTTTGACCAAACTTTTTTCTAAATTAAGAAAATAAAGAAGAATTATTGCTCTTCAAATGGTGACCACTGCGAAATTTTTTTTAATAATCTTTTAATAGCCAGCTTTCTCACCCGCCCGTTTCATAAAACCAAAAAATGTAAAAAAGCCAAAAAAAATTCGTAACTGGAACAATTTTCGACCAAATTTTTTTTTCTTCCTCTCTAATTAAAGAGGGATTATTGCGTTTTAAATTTTGACCATTGCGAATTTTTTTAATAAACTTTTTATAGCCAGTGTTCCCATCAGCCCGTATCAGAAAACTGAAAAATGTGAAAATTCAAAAAAAAAATTCAAATGTCGATAAAATTTAAATTCGAGCTAATCTAGCAAAACTGAAATAGGTTTTTGCTAGTTTTGATAAGTACTTTCAGAAACTGAAGTCAAAACTTAGTGCACATCTTATGTGTTGCACTGTGTAATCATACGAAAAATTAAACTGGCTATGATCGAATAATTAAAAATTATGTTCAATGGTACCTAACCCAGCGAACAACTTTTTTTTAGATCTTCTGTTTTAGTTTTAAATGGTTCTTTGATAAATTCGTTACTTTCATTTTTGGTTGTTTTCCTAACACAATTCCTCGTTAATTTAATTATAAAATTGTCAATTCTTGAAATATTTATCCCTATCATAAATTACTTGATTTGAAATCATTTTTTTTATAGTTGCTCGTTGGGTCACGATGCATGCCGAGTCAAACCCTCAAACACACTCTCTCAAAAGCACGAATCTCTTTCATTACATGGGGAGCAATCTCATACCATATCATGCACACATAGGTGATTATTGGCCTAATCAACAACATATAACACAATAGTTTCACGCTACAGTTTAATAATTTTGAGTAAAACAAACTCTTCAAACTATAAAATGCTTTCTTAGCCTTTTCAATTTAAATTTTTATAAGTTTACAATAATTTAGTTTGTCATCTAACAAAATTTATATCTGATGTTAATTTGGTTATTGCATGCATTGTGAATCTACCTAACCAACTGCGCTAAACGAGCTATTATTGCAGGAAAAAAACTCTTCCTTCTTTGTTCACCAAGAATAATAATAATAATTATAGTTGCTTAGTATAAGTCGCGTGCGTCCATCGATCTCAGGTTCGAACCCCCATTCCACCAAATATATTTTCAAAGTTTTCTCTGAAATGTTACGATTTCTAAATAAATCTAGGCTACAATAAATTGCGTACAATACAGGCAAACCTCGCTACGGCGGACTTCTATACGGCGGAAACTCGCCAGGTAGAAGTAGAAGGGATTATATCAGTGAGAGTTGTGACTGTGTGAGTGCCATGAAATTCAGGGCCGAAAAGTTTCGAATTGTAATTTTTATATGGATGTTTTTTTATTTAAATTATTTAATTTATATTTGATTTATAATTTTTGTTTATTTTATAATATATTTTATATTTTATAAAAAATAAACATGAAAAATAATAAAATAAATAGAATAACAAATCAAAGTAATTTAAAAAAAATAATTATATTTAAAATTCATCGCAAAAATTAAATTATTTTTTATAAATAATAAAATTCTCCTGAGAAATTCAATTATTTTCAATACAATTTTAATAAACTTTAAAAATCAAATACTTAAAATTACCTATTAACAGACACGATTATTTTAAAAAGTTGAAAAAATTCTATGTATAATTCAATTACTTTCAAAATTTTCAATTATAACTATTAAAGAAACTCCATTATTTTAAAAAAGTTTAAAGATATTCTTCAAAAGAATTTAATTAAGACTTTTATAAATTTTAATTAAATTTTTCGCGAGAATTCGATTATTTTCATAAATAATAAAATTCTGCGAAGGAATTCAATTATTCTCAAATTTTTTGACAAAATTCTTTGCAAGAATTCAATGATTTTTAATACATATTTTTAAATAAGGTTATTAATAAATTATCATAACTTCTATTTCATATTTGAAGATCATATGATTTAAAATGGTTGATACATCCCTCTACGTTTATACTCACTAATAGCATTTTAACGAACCTCTCTACGGCGGAATCGTCTAATTGCTTTCCGCCGTAGCGAGGTTTGCCTGTAAATTCTAAAAAATTTTTTTTTAATTTATTGTCAGCCCTATATAGGATACTACACAAGAAACTATATGAATTCTTGTAGGTTATTCTTATAGGAATCTACTCAAGATCGTATATAGAAAACTATATAAGTCATCCTATTACATTCCCATTGGATGAGCCTTATAGGAATCTATGAATAAAAAAACATACGTTTTTTAACAGGAAGTTTCCTTCGTAGGAACCTATATTATAGGATTTTACAGTAGGGATATCAAAGAGAAAATCGATTTTCATAATAGGATTTGCTTGGAATTTGTTATTTGGGGATTTCTGAAGTTGCTAATAACAAGTAAAAAGTTACATTTAAGAATTTTAAAATAGCGGATTTAAGATTTTCAAAGTCATTAACCCCTTCGCTGTGAAAAGAAAAATCTATAAAGTGGGTCCAAAATGTTAAGAAATTTTTTGGCAACCAAAATTTGTGAGATTCAGTACACTTAAGTTTTGGGGGTCGCTGATGACGAATCTGAAGTCAGATTTTCAAAATTCAAAATGGCGGATCCAAAATAGCGGACGTATTTTTTTGAATTCATCGGATTCGCTTGAAACTTGTTACTCGGGGGTTTTCAGAGGGTCGCTGATAACGAATTTGAAGTTCATTTTTTTAAATTCAAAATGGCGGATACAATATGGCGAACATATATTTTTTAATTTCTCGGATTAGCTTGAAACTCGTTACTGTAACTAACACGTGTAATAAACAAACGAAAGGTAAACACTTAGAAGTCGGATTAATACCTATTGTTTCTCGAATCAATTTGAGTAAATTAAATCCAATGAATATTATAAATGTAGGAGTGTCCAAAATTTTAATAAGACGAATATACGATAATAAGACGATTTTATTATAGAAAAGTTGATTAATGTAAAATATCAAAACAAAAGACGATATGCAATCTCTGCTTTTATAAAAAAAGAAAGACTCAACTTAGGTATTCATTTATTTATCATGTATTTTTTAAAAAATTCTTATTTATTTTGTTTTTTTACGATCGATTTCAAGCGTAACGACTAGTTTCAAGCGAATCCGATAAATCCAAAAAAAAACGATCGCCATATTAGATTCGTTATTTTAAAATTTTAAAAATCTAACTTCATATTCGTAATTAGCGACCTCGAAAGCTCCCGTAGTAACGAGTTTTAAGCAAATCCGAGAAATTAAAAACATGTGTTCGCCATTTTGGATCCGCCATTTTGAATTTTGAAAATCTGACTTCAGATTCGTCATCAGCGACCTGAAAAACCCGCGAGTAACGAATTTCAATCGAATCCGAGAAATTTAAAAAAATATGTCTGCCATATTGGATCCGCCATTTTGAATTTTTAAAATCTGAGCTTAGATTCGTTATCAACGACCTTGTAAACCCCCGAGTAACAAGTTTCAAGCGAATACCATGAATTCAAAAAAATACGTCCGCCATTTTTGACCCGCCATTTTAAATTTCGAAAATCTAACTTCATATTTCGAATCAGCGACTTTGAAAACCCCCGAGTAACAAGTTTTAAGCGAATCCGATGAATTCAAAAAAATATGTCCGCCATTTTGGATCCGCCATTTTGAATTTCGAAAATCTAACTTCATATTCGAAATCGGCGACCTCGAAAACCCCCGAGTAACAAGTTTCAAGCGAATTCAATGAATTAAAAAAAAAATTAGTCCGTCATCGAAATTCAAAATGGCGGATCCAAATCCGCCATTTTGAATTTCGAAAATCTAACTTCATATTCGTAACCAGCGACGTCGAAAACATTTTGATATAATTATGTTAGATATTATTTTGATATGATAATGTATGCTGCCTGAGATTTAATATAATAAAAGTATCATTCAAAACAGTCTTCTTTTGAGCAGCCATATTGGATTTTGGTTTTCGAATTTTCGAAATTTGACTTCAGATTCGAATTCAGCGTCGAAAATACCATAAGTAACGTATGTGTGACGTAAATTTACTTGTTTTTTCTGCCTTTTATCAATTTTTTTGTATGTACGTCTATAGACGTACCTCACACTGGAAGCCCACTTTCAAATGTACGTCTATAGACGTACCCTCACAGTCAAGGGGTTAATTACATCTAACTTTCAGCTTATCATAAATAACCTCAAAAAATTTCAAGTAACAAATTGCAAGCAAATACAATTATGGAAATCGATTTTTCCTATAACCTGTCTATCCCAAAAATGTTGACTATTTGAGATATCGAATTCTTGATAAAAATATAAATTTCCCGTGATTGTCAATCATCTTTTAATTCTGGGCATTAAAATTGATAATTTTAGCTTTCATTTGAGTACTTTTAGAAATTTTTATCATGTTGTGTTTTTATTTTACAGTGCTTCAAAAAGTGCTAAAAATGCGATTTTTTAACACTTAAATCTTGTCTTTTACGAGACTAACCGAATGAAAATAAGTTTTTTTGATGACTTTCAGTGACACTTAAAGTTTGAAGAATGGCAAGAATTTTTAAGTAAACACTACATCAACATTTTTTTGTAAGGATCCATTCAAGTATTACGTAAGCATATTTTTGAGGTTTTTAGACCCTCCCATCCCATTGTAAGATTTTTTATATGCATTAGCGCCAGTTTTTCTAATGAAAGTAAGCAATATCTAGACAAAGCAGTATATAATCACATATTTTGTAGTACTTGTAGTGTCGAAAAAAGACAAAAAAACCGCTGCCAAGTTGTACATTTTTATAATTTTAGTGTTCATTTCATGAACACTTTGCTTCCTCATAGAAATAATAATAATTGAAATATAAGAATTAATTTTTATAAAAGAGTTAAAAATCATTAAATCTTGGTGCAAAAAATATGTTTTTATATATTCTATAAGATGGTTATAATAGTTTAATAATTACACATAAGTTAATAAACGAGAATGTTAAAAAAATGATATTTTCCACAATTTTTGATTTTTCAAATACCAATAATTTGATAATTTTTGACCGAATCAGGTTCAAAAATAGGTCAATCGAAGCCTTTTTTAATGCTCTACAAGTTGGTAATAA